>JAOTQZ010000948.1:6288643-6300521 GCA_026546895.1 Pogonocichla stellata | reverse complement strand
TGCCCCAGCTGGTTTAAAGATGGCCCATTAGCAGATAATATGTGCCAGGAGATCAGGGTCACTGCCCCACCTGGTTTTAACAGATGGGGACAGAATTCACATTTCTGGCCACATCAACCCAACCCGGATGGACAATGAGCCCCTCAGAGCTGGGATCTGCAGGACCAGCCCGGCACAGCCCTCCAGCCCCATGCAGCCGCTGCTGGAGGCCCCCTGGGGCTGGGCTCCTGTTTATTGGCAGGGTCCTGACCTTGCCCCGTTTATTTCCCCGCCGGGATCTGGGCATGGAAAGGGGATTTGTAACGTGACACTCACAATAACACAGCAGGACAGGCAGGACAGGGCTCCCACACAGCAGAGCTGCTTCCCGGGATGGACACTGAGGAAAAGAGAGGGATTCTTCCCCAGTTTTCCTTCTAAGCTCCTTTTTTATTGGATTTTAAAAGAGAGGGAGCTCCTGGACACCAGGGATGGGAGGGTAATGGGGGGGTGGCTGCTCCGTGCGGAGCCACATCAAACATCAGTGAGAAAAAGGAGCTTCCCAGAGAGTTTCCTTGGCTTGGTTTGGGTGGGTTTTAATCTCTAAATGCCTTGCTCTTCCCTCTCTACATATTGCAGGATGAAGGAGGGATAAAATGAGAAGAAACTACCAAACTGTGGGAATGCTGCACATTGGGAACCCAGCCCAGGGCTGGGTTTGCATCCCTGCTGCAGGCCTGAGGACTCCAGGCGGAGAAAGCAAATTCTGGGGATGCCAGAGGAGAGGGATGGAAAGGGCTGGAACATGTCCCCCTGCCACAGATCCAGCTGGTTATGGCTGCAGCAAGCCCTGGGACATCCCATAGCTCAGGAAGTATCCCCTCACCTGCCAGGATGGAAACCTGGAGCAAAGGTTCCCATCCCATTTACACCCATTGCAGATTCCCAGTCCAGCCAAACCCTGCCAGGCCTCAGTTTCCCCAGGAAAGCCCCATGTGTGGATCCCATCATCTCCCTGACATCATTCCCTCCTCTTAAATATTGCACAGGAGGTGCTGAGCCATGGAAAGCACAATGCCCTGGATATTTTTTCTGCACTTTTCCTACTTTTCCTGCTCCAGTTTAAAACTGAAGCCTTTCTATGGGCACTGAGTCCAGCTCATCCCACCCCACTTTTCCCTGCTCCAATTTGGAGAGGATCTCAAAGTTCCTGACTCTCTTCATGCATCCTCTGGGGATGGGCAGGGATTTTCTGAGCCCCTGAGGTGCCCAAGGTGAAGTTTTTGGGATGGAATGAAGTCTGGAAACCCCTTCAATTAAAAGGAAAATAAGTTGATCTGTAATAGTGGGATTTGGGGCTTTTGGGAGAAATGTGAGGAGTGGGAGATACAAGAACAGCTCAGGGGACCTGCCATGGGTGGGAACTTCCAGCAGAGTGACAGATATGGAGAAAATTCCCTTGGTTTTATAGCTCATCCCAACTTCCAGCATCCACTGGAATGAAGCCAGAAGGGATTTGCTTAGATTTGAATCCCAGCTAAGAGATGCTTCCCAAATCCAGCCCTTCCACACCCCAAATGTGCAGGGGGGCTGAAATACCTGCAGTGATGCCCCACAGCCCCATCCCCAGGGGTTTGGGGTCATGGGTACCCCCAGGTTCCCACCCTGCTCCTCCCACACTCCCTCTCCTGGCACCATCAGTGGCAATAGGGACAGAGCTGCTTCTTCCTTTGGGATTGGGGTCAGGGCCTCTCCTCCTGTTCCTCCTTTGGGATTGGGGTCAGGGCCTCTCCTCCTGTTCCTCCTTTGGGATTGGGGTCAGGGCCTCTCCTCCTGCTCCTCCTTTGGGATGCTGAATGTGGGAAACCCAAGCCCCAGAAGATGAAGAGAGGGAAACTCTGGCTCTCCTGGCTCACAGGATTCCAGGAAGATGTTTCCAGCTGACCCAAGAAGTTAAATTCCAATGCAGAGTGGAACACTGATTTTTGAGAAGTGCCTCTTTTGTTCTTGTCCACCTCCACCAACTTGCAGACAAATTCTGTAAGAAATTAAATTCCCACTTGGATAACTCCTTAAAATCATGGGGTGGCTGAATTTTCCCCAGAATTTTATGTTCAGATCAGAGCATTCCCTCTTAAACACCTGCACAGCCCAACCCTCTCTGCTTTTAGGGCATTTTAAAGAGAAAAAAAGGGGCCATTTCCACCATTCTGTGCTGGATTTTTTCCTTCCAGGATTGTTTTCTATTAAATTAAAATAACCCAACCACCTTCCTGTAAAGATGCATCCCTTAGAGTCAGAGTTTGCCAATGATCCTGATGTAGGAGCCCCAGGAATAAAGGACAAAGCTCTTAGAAGAGGGTAAAAGACTCTTTTTGCATTTCTATTATTAATGAAACTTTTAAAATCTTTCAGAAAAAACCCAATTTTCCCTAAAAATTCAGAACTGAAGAGATCACTGATGATTTTTCAAACCCTGGTGATGGATTTCTGTGCTCCTCTTGGAAATTCCAAATGAAGGAACATAATTCATCCAGGGCAGAAGGGGCAACTGTGAAACGAGAAAACTGCTGGAAAATTTTAATTTCCAGGCCTTTGAACTCCCCCATGTCTCTGTGTCCTATAAATCCTAGGAAAGGACTTTCATTTGTCCCCAAAAATGTCCAGGGATGCATTTCCATGTGCTGGCACATCCTACAGACATGGAGCCTCTGATGCCTAGTGGAAGGAGCAGCTCTGTAGCACCCAAAATTCCCTGGTGAAGACAGAGCTGGGAGGGGGGAATGTTTGTAAGGAAAGGAGGTTTTTACACAGAAAATGGGATTTCTGTTGGATCTGAGGGAGAGCAGGGCTGGCTGAGGGATTGCAGGGAGGAAGGGGACTTGCTGTGGGTCTGCAAGGCATCAGAGGGATGCAGAGAGGGCTGCTGGGGGTGATGGATGTTTGGGGCTGGATGCAGGGTGATGGATGGAGGTGGCCCTGGAGGCTGGGAATGTTTTGGGAGTGTTTTCATCCCAAGCCCTGCACTCTCCATAACCCAGGAATGAGCTCCTGCTCCCCTCTGGACAGGGAGACCCAGGGAAGCAGCAGGGGAGGGGAGGTGGGATCTGCCATCCCTCTGCAATAACAAGGTGGAGAAGACCCTCCATTAATTCCCAAGAATAGATTAGTGGATCCCACTGCCCATCCCAGACCTTCCTCCCACCTCCTCCAGGATATCTTTATCCCTCACAAAGTGAGGCAGAAAAAGCCCAATTCTGTCACTTCCTATTATTCCCAAATAAAAACCAAATGTTGGGCCCAGAGTTCAGATCAGGGGAAAATCCACAAATCTCTTGGCAGTCTGGGATCTTTTGTTTATCGCTGCTCTTAATCCCATTTTTTGGGTCTCCCGGGCTCAGAGAAGATAAATGAGGTGTGTCAGGAGCTCACCTGATTAACTTGGCCCATTCAATGGGGTTATTCTTCTCCAAGACTGGGCTGGAAAGGGAACAGCAGGAATTTGGGAGTGCAGAGTCCCAGTCTCACAAAGGCAAAAGAAAAGGGTTTTGGGGTTGGATTTTTTCTGCCCAGGACACTCTGCAGGGAGAATATTGGCAAAAAACCCCTCTGGATAAAGTATTTTCTCCCTGGATTTTCACTACAGGTCAGATTTGGCCTTGTGCTGCCATCCCCTCACCCCCCACCCCTCCAAAAATAACCCAAAACAAGCAGCTTTTTCAACAAATGCCCTCAAAATCTGTGCTGTGGGCAGGGATCACCCACTGCAATGCCACATCCACCCTATTTCCTTTGCTTTTTCTGAGCTCAGATGGAAAAAGAGGGAATTTTAGCTTGCTTTATGGGATGGGAAGGGGGTTCTGTAGGAATCAGAGAGATGGAGACCTGGCATTCCTGGCAAAGTCCCAAAACCAACCCCAAAATTCTTTCCCATTGATCCAAACAGAGATATGGGGATCACATGGGCACTGCTTCTCACCCCAGCCAAAGAAATCCCCAAATTTTCCCCAGGACTGAGGGAGCCAGGACTTCTCCCTGTATTTTTCCCATGTGGAGCCCGAGGCAGGAGGAGGATGCTGTGTCCGTGTCTTGCTCCTGCTGTAGGATCCGAGTGAGGGACGGGGAGAAAAGGGGAAGGCAGCCCGGGGTCTGTAAAACCTGCCACGAGCTGGGGCTTGGGAAGGGGCTGGATTAACTCTGCTTCCCAGGCACGTTTTTGGGCATCCCTGCAGGGAGATGCAGCAAACCCCGCCCCACTGGAGAATTAATCCCGAATTTTATCCCCGACCCTGGGGCATCTCTGCTCTCTTTCTGCACATGATGGGTTTTAATCACTCTATCTGCCTCCCTCCCTTCCCGTCTGCTCGAGTTCGGATCCGTGTGCCGGGAGGGCTCCGGGATGCCCCGGGAGCGCCGGGAGCGCGGAGCTGCCGCCGGGATCCGCCCCTCCAGCGTCTGCTTCCCATCGCTCCTGCATCTGCCAGCGCCGGGAGAGCCGGGATCCCGGAAAAAACCCTGCCCTGGCACGGCCCCGCTCAAAATTCCCACTCCAGTTTCACTTTATTTACAGCAAGTCTTTTCAGTCCAGGTTAGAAAGGCAGAGTTGAGATCCCCAAAAAATCCAGCTGCTCTCCAGCGCTAGTCCTTGGGCTTTGTGGTGGATAGTGATGCTCATGTCCGTGCAGGATTTGTGCTTTTGGAATTCCTTTTAATCCCACACTAAAGGCACGCCTTTAATTCCTGTCCCATGTTCCAACAACCCTTTGAGCTCACCCCATCCTCAGTGTGGAGCTGAGACCCACCTCACCTCCTCCCTGGAAATCTTTTCTAGGCCTGGCACAAGAGGGAGACAAAAAGTCAACAGCAGCCACAGATTTGGATTGGAGACCTGGTTTGAGAGGGAAAAATAAGGGAAAATATTGCATTTCTCTGATGAGAAGCACAAGGTTTTAGCTCTTCTTGTATTGGGGGTTGAGGAGGAAAATGGACCCAAACAGCCTCTGGAATTCAATGTTCATTTTCCACTGATGGATTGAAGTGGAATTTTGTCTCTTGGTGAATTAAATTCCTCTTCTGAGCAGCCCAGGAATCTGATCCAACAGGCAGTGCTGCAAAAGGCAGGCAGCTGTGCCAGGGTTGTACTCCTGAGTCCTGTCCTGCACCCTGGGATTTCAGGAGCCCAAACCCAGCTCAGATCCCACCTCATTCCAGCAGCAGTGCATCCAGAAGAGCCATGATCCTGTGTCCCTCCCTGATCCCATCTCCCTGGAGCACTGAAAGCTGGACACAGCACAGAAGAGCCTTTAGAGCACTCAAGATAGACTCAAACTGTGGCTGCAATGAGCTGTGAAATCTCTGGGCAGAGCCAGGGCTGGGAAAAAGCAGGGAAAAATCTCTTCCAGAGATTGCAAAGGGCCAAACCCTGAATTTCATGGCAAGAAAAGAGCAGAGAGTAATTCCACTGCAGGAAGACTCTTCCTTTCCCCTTCCACAAGTGGGATTAAGCTCTGGACAAAACTTCTGGAGGGACTGATTGCTAAAATTAGCCTGGAGAAAGTTTGGGAGATGGAGGAGGGAGAAGCATCCACGCTGCTGGAAGAGCTGAGCTGCCCTTGGGCTTTGTGTGCAGGGTCCAAGCAGGGTTTGAGCCACTTGGGTTGACAAATTCAGCTTTTTTTGCCCCAAAATTAGAATGCTGCAGACACCCTGCCTATCATCCAGCTGGGAAAATTACTGTGGATATGAAACACTGCCCTTGGTTTCAACTTGCTGACACCGTGAAGATGGTTTTAATTAAAACTCGTTAACAGCAACCTGTTCCTGAAAATGAGCGTGGCTAACCCAATTATGGAGCTGGTTCCTTGGAGATGCTGCTCTTCCCAGAAGCCCAGCCTGGACACAGGTGTAAATCCTCACTCTGCTCCTATTCTCAGCTTACAGAGGGTGAAAATCCTGAAAGGAAAGAGGAGAATTTAGGGTTTTGCATGACTTTAGAGAGCAGGAGTACAGGGAAGGAGGATGCTGTCACATACCAAGAACAATCCACTTCTCCTGGGAGATCTGTTCTCTGTGCACAGCAGTGATTTCAGCTCTGCCATAGTTTGAGGGGTGAAATGGGTATTTTGGCATTTGTCTCTTGGGCATGAGCTTTAGCCTTCAACTCAGCTCTGGGGTATGGAATTCCCTGTGTACAAATCTTTCCTCTGGGACAGGGGAAGGCAGCAAGAACATCTCACCCACCTCAGGAAATGGGAAACCCCACTGAGCTTGAAAAGCAGCTTAGTGAAGTGTCAGTTGCACCCACAGGTGAGCAGGTCTCGAGAGCTGACTCTGCTGGGCTCCCTCAGCATCCTCAGAATCCTCAGCAACCCCAGCATCCTCAGCATCCTTAACACCCTCAGCATCTTCAGCATTCTCGGCATCCTCAGCATCCCCACTGCCAGGCTCTCCGGCAGCCTCCTGCCCATCCCTCCCTGCCGCCGGAGCTTCGGGCAAGGAGCAGGAATTGTGAGTGGTCCCTTCCCCCGCTGCTCCGGCCCCGCCGCTCCATCCCCCGCCGGCAGCTGGTTCCCATTACCGGAGGCTGACAAGGTGCAGGAGGCTCCTTGGCAGGAGCTGTGACGAGAGGCAGAGGCCGCCCGGGTGTCTCGGATGGGTTTCCGGGGCTGTTATCGGGCCCCTCCCGTGCCGGGAGGACGCGGGGCTGCATCCCATTGGGGATGGAGATACCCGAGCGCCGTCTGCTCTGGGCTCAGTGCCGTGGGCAGCGCTTCACCTGTCTGCAGGAAACATCTCCCTGCTGCGCCCGCCTGGATAAACCACAGCCTTTTATCTGGCGGCAGCAGAAATAACGCAGCTTTGTGCCGGGAGGAATAATCTCCGCAGGCCTTCCCCCATCCCGGCGTTTCTTGCAGTGCCAAGAGCCCGGGGCCCTGCCCTTCCCTTGGCACTGCGTTCCCACCGCAGCCACCGCGGGAGCTGCCCTGCTCTGGGTGGGACGGTTTTTCCCAACAGGGCACCCATTCATGCGGGAGGTCAGCCAAGGCTTAAGGATTAAATGTATTTATTCAATAAAGCAAATAAATAGCTGCCCCAGCTCCTGGGTGTCCACAGCTTCTCCTGCGCCTCCCTGGATGAAAGCAGCTCCATGGCCACAGACGCGGCCAGCACTTCCATGCCCCCAGACTAATTAATCACCTCCTCCCCAGGCAGACACATTAAACATCATTTTCCAGCTCTGCCCAGGCACTGCCAGACGTGATGGAAGCGGCGGCTGGAAAACGCCCCGTGCCGCAGGGGAAGGAATCACCGGGGGCTGGGGCAGCCAATGCCATTTGTCTTCTCCCTTTTCCGAGCAGGCTGAGCGGAGCTGTGGCTTCTCCTTCGCTGGGTTTGTGGGATGAGCTCACCCCGTGGGATGGCTCAGATTGGTCTCCCTAGAAACTCCTTGGGTTTTTCCAAGCGTGGCTCATCCATTTCAATTGCCCTTCATTAGGCAGTAATCAGGTAATTACTGCCCCTTTAGCTCCAGCCCAGGCACTGCACATTCCCGTGGCCAGCCTCGTTAGGGGGGAGATGCCATCCTTCTCCATCATCCCATCCTTCATCATCCCATGCTTCATCATCCCATCCTTCTCCATCATCCCGTCCTTCTCCATCATCCCATCCTTCATCATCCCATCCTTCATCATCCCATCCTTCTTCATCATCCCATTCTTCTCCATAGTTCCATCCTTCTCCCTCATCCCATCCTTCTCCCTCATCCCATCCTTCTCCATCATTCCATTGTTCTCCATCATCCTGACTTTCTCCATCGTCCCATCCTTCATCATCCCACTTTTCTCCATCATCCCACCTCTCCCCATTATTCCATCTTTCTCCATCATCCCATCCTTCTCTGCCTGCTATCCTTCTCCAGCATCATTCCAGCTCTGGCCACCCTGCCAAGACCCTGCTCCCTCTTCCAGCACCTGACCTGATGAGGCAGGAGCAGATTTTGGGGAGCAGAGGGGTTGCTGGTCTCAGTAATGGTGGGAATAGTGCCAGGGAATCCCAGAATGGCTTGGATTGAAAGGATCCTCCAAGTTCATCTCGTTCCACCCCTGCCATGGGCAGGGACACCTTCTACAGTCCCAGGTTGCTCCAAGCCCCATCCAACCTGGCCTTGAACATTTCCAGGGATGAGACAGCCACAGTTTCTCTGGAAAACCTGTGCCAGGGCCTCAACTACTCTGTCCTGCTCCCCCCCAGCCACACACACTCCTCTCCATTCCAATCCATTTACATTTTTCCAAGCAAATCCACAGTTCTGTCCTGTCCTGTTTAACATCAGCCACACTCCACTGCCACACTCCCAATGTCTTCTAGGGCCAGGCAACACCTGCATGTCTGCAAAAGGCAGGAGAACTCCTGCAACAAGCTCCAGGATAAGTTTTTCCAAATTTGCTTCACTTTTCCTGGCAATCCTGCCTCAATTTGCATAGATGCTCCTCTGGAGCCTTCCTGGAAACTGATACTCCAGAGCATCCTCCAAAGCAGCACAAACTCCTGGTCTGCTGGAGCCAAAAGCATCTTGTCCCATCTCTCGTCCCAAAATCTTCCTGGACTCCAGCACTGAGAAGTACAAGGATTTGGGGGTCAATCACCACTTTGTGGCAATTTTAAGGAAAACAGCGTGTTAAATTCCTGCCTGGAAGGATCAGGTCCAAAGGCAACCTCTGAACGGGGCCTTTGGCACTGAACCCTCTTTGTGTGGCTGCTGTGACCCAAAACTGAGTCACAAAAACTGGAATTTTCTCACTGAGCTTTGTGCAGTGCTGGGTTTAGCTGTGGGGTCAGGGCTGGATTTTATCCCAGGTGTTTGATATCAGTGTTTCAATAAACAGGGAGAGTTGACCCTGGTAGAATGAGGTGGGCATCTCCATCTCCCCCACAGTGGGGCAGGAAGAGGGGTTTAAGTGTTTGGGGTCTGGCCAAGGGCAGATAGATGGAAAATCCCAGTCCAGGGTAAATGTGTCCTCTGGAGGTGGTGAGTGAGATGCTGTGCTGCCCTCAGCCTGTCCTTGCATCACACTGAGGGCTGGGAGCCTTCACCCTTAAAACTGTTCCCAAAGCCTGGAAAGCATTGCTCTGTCTGGATCCAAAGCAGTTCTGAAGGCAGAGATGTGTAGGAATTCACTCTGGAAGGTGCTTGTCTGGCTTTGGGTGTCCAGCAGATGCTCTAGCAGAGGATTAGAGTCAAATTCAGTGTCCCCTGTATTCTGTTCATGGGATTTTTTTGTTTGTTTATTTTTTGGGGGGTTTTTTTTGGGGGTTTTTTGGGTTTTTTTGTTTTTTTCAAGGACTACCACTTTTTCCCAAAGCAGGACCATTTCCCAGTGCTCCCATTGTATCATCCCAACAATCCCCTCATGGATGAGCGATGTGCTGAGCCCTCCCCGATTCCACAGGGATGGAGGGTGCACAGGGCTCCCAGGATGATGTAGGATTTGGTTTTTAGGGAAAGACCCAACTATTCCATGAACAGTTTGACTGCAGTGGTGGTCTCAGGTTGGAAAAGCACTTCAGGATGAAAGGAGTGATGGAAATGTCAAATATTATCCTAAAGAGCTCTGTGAAAACTCCTGGATGTTTTAGGAGCACTGCCAGGAGAGGAGCTAAACAAAACCACACTCTTCCAGGGAATTTATTTTTGGAGGCTTAACATTGTTTAAAGAGCAGATAAGGGGGCTGAGAGCACACAGCCCTGCCTCCCATCCCCTCACATCAGGAGTGGGGCAAAGCTGGGACCCCCAAAAGGCAAGAGGAGGAAATCTGGGATCACTCCAGGACATTTCTGTGCACAAGCACAGCAGGTTTGGCACTGCCCAGGACCTGCAGCTCCAAGGCCCTGAGATGCTCTGGAGTGGCTCAGGAGCCCCCAACCTGCTTGGGGTTCCTTGGGCCACCTCATAAAGTGGGTCCCCATGGACAGAGGGCAGGGATAGATGGGATTTTGGGGAGGAATTCTCCCCTGTGAGGGTGGGGAGGGGCTGGGATGGAATTCTCCCAGCAGTTGTGGCTGCCCCTGGATCCCTGGAAGTGTCCAAGGCTGGGTTAGATAAGGCTTGGAGCAGCCTGGGATAGTGGAACATGTCCCTGCCCACGGCAGGGGTGGGACTGGCTCAGCTTTAAGGTGCCTTCCAACCCAAACCATCCTGGGATTCTGGAATTCCATGATATCCCAACACCTAGGTGCAGAGATGAAGCTTGGGGGACTGGGAGGATGCAGAATCCACTGAGTCAAGCTCGGGTTACTGTGCCTGCAAAGCTCCTCCTGTCACTGAGTGATCCCAATCAGGACACCATAAACCTGGGATTGCACATCTCATCCATGGGATCACAGGGAGAGCAGGAAATGAGCCAAGTTAATCCAATTAGATAAAAGATGAATCTGAAAATCCTATCTGGGGAACAATTTTATTGGTGCTTTACTCTCCTGTGGAACATTTCTGATGGGAAGTGCTGGAACACTGATCCATCCCAGCAGTGCCCACTGGACACTGCATGGTCTGAGGGAAGGGGATGGAGGAGAACATCAATTCCAGCACCACAGGCTGGTTAATCTGGGCTGTAAAACAACAAATCAAGGCATTTCTCACTGCAGTGTCGTCCCTTTGCTGAAATCCCAGTAAAGCTGCTCTTCTCTTCCTTGCAGTTCAAGCAGAAGGTTTTGGTCTCCTGTCACAGCCTTGTGCTGCTGTTGCTCTGCAATGCTCAGGGCATGTTTAGAGCCTTGGAGGAGCCACCTCAGCCCAGCAGCTGCTCTTTTGCCATTTGGAGCATGGGGTGCTCCTCTTGTCAAGGACCAGATGAGCCCAGTCAAGGAGCTGATGGTGTGAAACCAGGCTGGGATGGGTTGATTCTATCTCTAAGCAAATAAAAGACAAAAGCCTTGGAATATCTGTGCCTGAGAGTAAACCAGATTGGTTTTCCCATTCCTGTATTGGAGGTTGTCAAACCAGGCTAAGAGAGGGGGAGAGCTCCTGGGATGGCTTCATGAATGCATCCAGGTTCATGTGATGAGATCCAGGGATCCAGGCCCATTTTTAGTGGTGAGAGCTTGGGTTTCCTCCTGCTGCAATCCCCTCCACAGCTCAGCCTCAACACCTGGGAAGGGCAGGAACAGCTCAAGATTCTGTGCAGGATCCAGACACTGACATCAGAAAACACTCAGGATTTTCCAGAGCATTTTCCACCACCCAGACCCCACCAGCTCCTCCCCTGTCACCCACCATGAGCCCCCCACCCTCTTTTCAGCCCCCTGGAGCTGCTGGAGCCCCTTTTCCCTCTGGGTACAAAGAGAAGGAGAGAGTTTGACTTGCAAATCTCGTTTCAGTTCCTTGTTGAGAACTGAGCATCTCAGCAGATCTGTTTCCCTGATGTTTCTCCAGCATCCTCCATCCCCTTGTGCCCAGAGAGGTGCCATGGGGATTTGGGGATGTAGCAGAGACACCTGGATTGCAAAGCCATGGATAGATTTACTTTAATCCAGGATTAAAGATCTCCAAAGATCCATGGCAAACATTCCCATTCCCAGCTGCTCCACAGCTCAATCGTGATATATTCCCCTTTGATGAGCTTTTAAAGGAGAGAAATCCACACCCACCTTCAGGACTGAGAAAGCTGGATGGGTTTTTCAAAAATTTTTACATGTGGCATCTTTTTGTATAAAAAATACCCCAAGCTCTGTCAGAAAGTGGCAGTTTTGTCACAACTGAAACCATTTGCAGGAAAGGGCTCTCAGACGAGTTTCCTGTTTTAAAAAGAAAACAAAAAAATGCTCTTTGAATGTCCTGAGATTGTCAAAAACATCCTGTTTTGACATTCAAAGAAAATTTGTCCTTTGGCTGGCAACAAA
>JAOTQZ010000948.1:6268410-6284233 GCA_026546895.1 Pogonocichla stellata | reverse complement strand
GTGTTGTGTTGGGCTGAATTGAGTTGTGTTGGGTTGAGTTAATTTGTGTTGTGTTGGGTTGGGTTTAATTGAGTTGTGTTGGGTTGGATTGAATTGAGTTGTGCTGGGTTGGGTTGAGTTGGGTTGGGTTGGGTTAGGTTGAGTTGAGTTGGGTTGAATTGAGTTGTGTTGAGTTGGGTTGGGTTGAATTGAGTTGTGTTGAGTTGAATTGAGTTGTGTTGGGTTGGGTTGAGTTGGGTTGGGTTGAGTTGGGTTGGGTTGAGTTGGGTTGGGTTAGGTTGAGTTGGGTTGGGTTGAATTGAGTTGTGTTGGGCTGAATTGAGTTGAGTTGGGTTGGGTTGAGTTGGGTTGAATTGGGTTGAGTTGTGTTGTGTTGGGTTGAATTGAGTTGGATTGGATTGAGTTTAGTGCCCAGCGAGGCAGGAAAGGTGCCAGGAATTCTTCAGCACATGGATCACTCCAGGGGCTTCCTCCTCCTCCCAACCCAGGCAGCTGAGGTGGTGGCACTGCCTTGGTCCTGTGCCAGAGGAATCACCTCAGTGCAGGACATGGGAATGGCTTGGGAAGGGCCCTTTGAGGGGATGCAAGTCCTCCCTGCTGGACAGCCCAGATGGAGCTGGGAACGGGGGCTTGGCGAGGGTTTCTTCAGCTCTTCTCATCCCAGGGCCCGGCTGCCAGACTGCTCCAAGGTCAGGGAATTAGAGATGGATGTTCAAGGAGGATCATTTCCTTCCCTCACTCTGCTTTTATGGAAGAATGTTCCTGTTCATCCATTTCATTTTCCACCAGGGATAGCCCGGCTGGCCGGGAGCTGGCAGCGACCTCTCCTCACTGTGCCAAGGCTCTTTTGCACACAGGCAATAAAATAAATCACTGGATACTCACAGTGCAACTCATTCTCCCTCACCCCTCAGCACCAGGAGCCTGCAGCCAAGGTCCCGTGGCCATGGCAAGCTCAGCCACGGGCTGTGTGTGGGATGGGTGCCTCCGAGGGGAGGGGCTTTATAACCCCTTTGCTACACCCCCCTTGTGCTCCTCTCTTGCTCTTAATTCGTGTTAATTCACTTTGAGCTGAGCATAAGGGTCTGGGGAAGGTGAAAGTGACATTGCAAGTGGGGGGTTGCCCAGGAAAGAAGCTTGGACAGCATCCTCAGGACTCAATTCCAAGCCACCAGCTTCAAGGGAGGCATTTGCACTTCAGGCCAAGCCTAAAGAGGATAACACCAGGCACATACCCAGGCCTGGCTTCTCCCTCCCACCATGAGCATCCCTCAGGGAGCCATCTCAAAGTACTTGGCCAAAATTTGCTGGTGGGAATCCAAACAAGAGCCTTTCCAGAGTTACAAACCCTGGGCTTGTCGGTGCTGATGAGGGGAGAGGTTTCCAAGTGCTCCTGCTGCTCGGGGATCCCCCCTCCACCCAGGAACACCCAGGAGGGTCAGGGCAGAGACACTGAGGGAGCAGAACTGAGCAGAGCTTCCTAAAGTCAGTCTGGATCCCATTGATTGGCTCCCATTGGTTGGAAAGCAGCAGCCAGAGCAGGTTTTTGCTGTTTGCTCCGAGTGCTCCAACCTTGCAGCCTGTCCTGCTGTCCCTGAGGGATGCCACTGCTGCTCAGGGGAGGATTTGGGCCCACAAACCCAGCCCAGGAGTTAAACTGAGGGTCACCCCTGACAGGTCACCTCAGGGGATGTTCTAGGGACTTCCATCAATGAGCAGAGGAGCAAATTCCTCATGGGCACTGGCAGGGCTCCCAGGGCTTGGTGCCCTGGCATTATGTAGCTGCAGTGGAACATGAGTCCCAGCTTTCCTGAAATCATTTCTTTGGTCCTGACAGCTCCAAGTTACAACCAGACAGGGCCAAGATCCATCTTTGCTGCTGTGGGCAAAACCAACATGGAAAAAACTGATCCTGGTCCACACAGCCAGCTCTGAAGGCTCCTGATCTCCCACATCAGCACCACACTCTCCCATTTTCCCACCACAGCACATTTGAGCTTCACACCCAGAAGGTCCCTGCACCCCCTGCACTGACCCAGCTCACAGGGGCTCAGCATGACCCATCCACCTTCACACCCCAAATATCTCCTTGGCTTGCTTTGGGAATCCACCAGTCCTGACTTCCCAGAGCACTGTTGGAAGCATCCAGCCTCAGATATTTCTGGAAGAGGAGCAAGAGCACCCATTAATGAAATGCTCTCCAGGCTTTTCCAGCAGCATCCAGAGGAGTTCACCAGACATTTCCACACCTTGTGCTGTGCAGGGCAGGGTTTCCTCAGAGCCAGGGAGTGTCATGGACATGCAGATGTTCTGGAGCTCTGTGCTGTGCTCATCAATGTTAATAACTAAGGGAGCAGCTGCAGCTCTGGGATTGGTTCCTTTGCCACCTTTCCGTGCTGGGCTCTCGGGTGGAGATCCCTGCGTGTGCCTGCAGGATGTGCAGGGATGGGCTCGTGCAGTCTTTGATGTCTGCAGCATTTGCCATCATCTGTTCTCTGATCAGCTCATCCTCCACGCTCAGGGGGACTGGATTCAGGGCTACTCCTGCCTGATCCTGGTTTCTGCCGGCTCTGTGCCACATCTGGGAATTCCCCACATGCACAGGAGGGCAGAACGCTGTTAATTGGACAGTGCATGTTGTATTAATTACTGGTGGTTAATAACAACCTCCTGCCCCCGATATTTATAGAATAATAAAAGCTGTCCAGGACACTGCCCTCACATCTGCTGCAACTGGCAAACACATTTTTCTTTTCCTCCCTCTCCCGAGCGTGCTGATGGCTTTCAGATTTCCAGGGGGGCAGTGGGAGATCTCTGGCTCATGGACACATTGCTGGTGCCTCCAAAAGGAAGGGGGAGCTGGGATTTGCACTTCAAACAGGCCTGGACTCCTCTATTCCTCCCCTTGCCCATGGTAGCATCACGATGGAAAGCTGGGATTTTGGTGTGTTTTGTTGACTCAGCTATTTACAAACTGCCACTCCACTTTGGAAACTTTCCCTCTGTGGGGTTGCAAAAATTAAAAGCATCCCTGTATCCCTGTATCCATCAGTACTTCTAGTGCCCATGAGAAGGATGCTGAGCACCATCTCTGCAGGGGCTGGTTTGGGCCTATGCAGAATCATGGACTCATGGAATGGTTTGGGTTGAAATGCACCTTAAAGCTCCTCTTATCCCATCCCCTGCCATGGGCAGGGACACCTTCCACTATCCCAGGTTGCTCCAAGCCCCATCCAACCTGGCCCTGGGATCCAGGGGCAGCCACAGCTGCTCTGGGCACCCTATGCCAGGGCCTCACCACTCTTCCATGGAGGAACTTCTTCCCAATATCCCATCCATCCCTGCCCTCTGGCAGTGGGAGCCATTCCCTGTATCCTGTCCCTCCATCCCTTGTCCCCAGTCACTCTCCAGCTCTCCTGAAGCCCCTTTATGCCCTGGAAGGGGCTCTGAGCTCTCCCTGGAGCCTTCTCCTCTCTCACCTCTCCCAGCCTGGCTCTAGAGCAGAGGGGCTCCAATATAGGGCAGAAAATGCCCTTTCCCTCTGTAAGGAAGACTTGGGAGGAGAAGTGCTTCCAGGAGGGGTTAAAAAGGGGGCGTTCCATTATTTAGGAGAGAGTCTTGCTTGTCAGGGACTCTGCTCTAACTTCTGTGGGCTGGGAAGTGGAATTTGGGGTGCTGCAGGTAACAGCAAGGCTGATGCTGCTCTGAGATCTCCAGGGGGGTTCTTGGTAGGATCTGAAGGATCCTGATCCTGCCAGAGGAGGGGAACAGGCTGCTGAGCTCAGGCATCTCTTCTGCTCCCAAAGAGGGGCTGGAGAAGGACCTGTCATGGGAGAACTCCATCTTCCCCCTCCCATTCTGGGAATCAGCTGTTAGAGAGCCAGGTGGGCTCCTGGAGTGGATTCCTGGCTGGAACAACTTAAATCAACTCCAAGGCACTTCCCATGTGCCCAGCACACTGCTCCCCTCCTGGGCTGGGTTCTAAAGCTCGTGGCAAATCCCAAAAGAGTCAGCATTTCTGTGCCAGCAGCAGGCTGGGGAGAGGTGCTCCAGGGATGGAGCATTGCTGTGGTGCCCTTGCCCTAAATCAGTAGGGACCATTTATGGGAGGATGGCACAGGATACAGGGAATAGGATGATATCAGGTGTAATACTACAGAAACTCTGCACCACTTTTGGCCCAAGGCTGATGTGATCCTGCAGAAATCCCAAGGAAATGGCAGCTCCTGGCACAGTGCTTTCCTCTAGTCCTGATGGATCAGAGAGCCTGAGCTGCTGAGCTCCAGGTCCAGGCTCCCAAATGACCCAAAAGCAGTGGAGTTGGAGGAAATGGTGAAATACAGGATCACAGAAACACAGAATATCCTGAGTTGGATCCACAGGGATCACCATGTCCAGCCCCTGGCCCTGCACAGACACCTCAACAATCCCACCCTGAGCATCCCTGGTGTCCAAATTCTCCTGAAGCTCTGGCAGCCTTGGGGCTGTGCCCATTCCCTGGGGAGCCTGGCAGTGCCAGCACCCTCTGGGGGAAGAACCTTTTCCTGAAATCCAACCTTTTGAACCCTTCTGAACCCTTAGCTGTCCAAAGGGTTGCTCTTCTCTAAAGCTTTTGGGGAAAACCTGCCATGGGATTTGATTTCGTACTTGCAGGGGCAGCACAGAGTAAGTTAGGGATGGAGAATCCATCAAGGGGCAGCAAAACTACTCATTTCCCAGGAGATTGTCCAAGCTGCTGGGGGATGATCCTGCTGCTCTTCCCCTCTCCTCTCCCTCACACAAGCACTGTTCTCTGGGATGGAGCCCTGGGCTGTGTCAGTGATATCATCCTGCAGGAACTGTGGCACTGAGGGTTCCCCTCACCATCACCCTGGGCCCTGGGCCAGGGTCCCCTCCAGGCCACCAAAGCCTCTCTGTCCTGCTGCCAGTCAGGAGGGGATGATGACACTCCTCCACCAAAGCAGGAGCCACAGGAAAGTCGATGTTTCCATTATGTTTCCATGATCCCCTTGTCTCTCTGTGGAAATCCATCTGTCTGTTCCCTGCAAAACATTTCCCATGGCCATTCAGAGGGCCTCACTGCTGGACAAGTGGCCAGGAAGAGCCTCTCTCTTGGTGTCTGGAAGCACAAAGGGCACTGAGATGGGACAATCCCATGCACCAGGGTGGGAAAGAGCTCCCAGTGAAGCCCTGGCTTTCCCTGGAGTGCTGTGTGCTGGGATCAGTTTTGGGTTATCAGAGTCATGGAGCAGGTTGGGTTGGAAGGGACCTGTAAAGGTTTTCTAGTCCTACCCCTTGCAGCCAACAGGATTCTGCTTGAAGCCTTGAGCGATCCCCTGGGAGAAGTGTAGGAAACGCTTCCATTGCAAAGGGAAATGTCCAGATCCAGCAAAAAGGCCTCTGGAAATGCAGCACAGCCCAGGCAGTGGTGCCAGAGGCTGTGTGGGGACCCTCCTGTGCCTTGTCCTGGTGAAGCTCTTGAGCTGGAAGCCCACGGTGGTACCAGTGCTGAAGGAGGTGCTCAGATCCTTGAGCACATTTCCCAGAGCAGCTGTGGCTGCCCCATCCCTGGAAATGTCCAAGGCCAGGCTGGACATGGCTTGGAGCAGCCTGGGATACTGGAAGGTGTCCCTGCCCCTGGAATGGTCTTTAAGGTCCCTTCCACCCCAAATCATTCCAGGATTCAGTGCTGCTCTCCCACTGAGGCTCGTGTGGGGCATCACCCAGCACTTTCCTCCAGCCCTGGACCTTCAGGCCTTTTCCTGTCTAAATTCTCCTTTCATCTGCTCCCCTCCCTGTGCCTTTCCCCCACACACACTTGTCACCACCCCTTCTCCCAGCTCAGACACATCTGCTCTGCCCGTGTCCTCTGGAAATGCCGAGGGGAGGGAGAGCTCCTTGGGAGAAATGTCACAGTCCTCCCTGCCTTGAAACAATAACTCCTGGAAACATCTGAAACACACATAATTCTCTTTTTCAAGGGCCCTATCGGAGCAGCTCCCAAATGCTTGGCTCGGGCTTCAAAGTTGGCGTTTAGCTATAAATAAATAGCTTTTCATTAAAAAAAATAAAGGAGAGAAATTAGCCAAAAAACTTCGACAAGCAGAAGCTTAACCAATGCCAGATAATGGGGCAATATGGGTTTTTATTTTTATCCACATGGGTCCATGTGCTCTTTATCTCCCACTGTAATTTATCCTTATAAATGAGGCTCATGATATTAAAATAACATTACAGCCTTTACCTACCACAGTGAAAGGCAGCCGAGCCTCATCAAGGGCTGTGAGATCCTCAGATGAAAGGGACAAGGACCTTGACCTATTGCAGATCGTTAAATGCTTGCCAGGGCTTTGCTGAGCAGGGAGAATGGATTTAAAGATGAACCTTAATTGGTCCTTAATTAGCAGATTTGTCCCTAATTGGCAGATTTGTACCCATTAGGCTGATGTTGGGGAAGGAGAGTCCACAGTTCCCACTCACATCTGTCCTGAAGCCAAGTTTATCATTCCAGAACAACCTTTTGGTCTCTTTTTCTTCTCAAAGTGTGGCCCCTTTGCTTCTCCCCGCCCCAAGGGCTCCTCAGGACTCCTCCACCTTCTCCTGCATCCTTTAATGATGCCCATCCAGGATCCTGAATCACCACAGGGGGATGGAAAAGTTTATCCAGTGCCATCCCTAAATGATGATCCAAACTCTGTGTTGGGAATCGCCCTCCTCTCCCATCCAAGACACATCCCCAGGGTCCAGCACAGCCCTCCTGGGTCTTCCAGCAGGAACTTCAGGGCTTTTAGCAGAAACCTCTTGGAGCTGGGTCTCTGTTCACAGAAGCCAATGCTGCTGGGTCAAAAAAAACCAGCTCAAGGGGTGCAAATCAACCCCCCAGAGCTATAACCTGACTCTGGAATTTTCCTCCCTGTGCCTTTCTGGATGTTGGGGGCTGTGTTTTCCTTGTGTTCAAGGGGTTTCTTGACTCTTTGTCTGCCTCTCTGTGCATGGCACCAGCAGCATTTGGGTTTTATGCTCTGTACAGCTGCTGAATGTGCTGCTGCTCTCTCCTAATCTCCCCCAACTGGAACATCCCCCGAGATCTCTGAAGCACAGGAGCACTCATTTCCAACTATTTCCAGCACAGACACGCTGAGCCACAATTTTGCCCTTTGTCCAAAATGCACCTCTGATACCTTAACTTTCATCCACCAACAGTGAGAATTCAGACTCAAATCTAGAATGAATTTTTCATTGATGGAATTTAAACTGCTGGACCCTGTTGATCACAGCAGAGAAGAGGCATCTTTTTCTGGAAATGCACCTTTCTCAAGGAGCTGTGTTTTACCATGGCATGCCCAATCCCAGGAGACACCACAATTTTCCATCTGGTTATTGTTGCACAGTGCCCTGTGAGCCTCCTGTTTCCAGCTCAGCTTCTGATCTCTTCCAAACTTTTGGGAACCACAGGGTTTTTAACCTGAAACACATCCACCACTTTCTCCCAGTCTGGCCCCTGAGGAAAGATACCAGCAACTCCTGACTGCAAACACAGCTTGGGAAATTCATATCCAACCCAGGAAGGTGTGAATGACGTTTTCTGGAAGATGGGCTCTCTGCAAACCTGCACTGCCTAAAATAGATGCCCTCTTTACCTTTCTTCCTCTCATTCCCCAAACTTTGGAGCATTTTGGTGCAGGAAAATCTAAGCAAGGACTCTGTGGTGTGACTCTCAAAGTGGCATCAAATGGTGCTCGAGAGAAGAGCCCCGGAGGATGAGCAAAAATGTCTCCAGACAGGGGATTTCCAGTGACTCATCTGTGTCAGAAACGCTGAAGATGTTGAGGAAAGGGCCTGAGCATGCAGGGCTGGGTTTTACCTGCAGCCACCTGTTTATCACACAGGCCTGGCAGCCAGGGTAGAGTTTTTTGCTTTTTCTCCGAAAAAAAAAGTCAGTTTTCATCAAGCTCACCACGGACGTGGCTGTGAAAGCCCCGGGTGTTGTGCAACATACCCAGCCAAAAGTAACTCCTGACGTCCCAGAACCCTGAGCTTTGCCCCTCCATAAACCTCTGCATCCTGCACACCCCAGAGGAGAAAAAAACTGGGTCAAGATGGGCCAGGAAATAATCTGCATTTTCCGCCGGGCACAGCCAGCACTTTTCACCTTCTCTTTGCCCCTCAGGCCTCCTGTTCCACAAAGCAACAGTGTTTTCTTTACCAGGGAAATTCAGTTCTCTCATTTAATTGAATTAGAGTTGCCTTTGACCGTGGCCTTCAGACCTGGAAGTTGAGGGCTACATGCTGGGAGCGCTCCCAAGCCCAGCGGCTCCCCTGGCTCCTCAGGGACTCGGCACAGACACAAGATTAGCGGCTGAGAAAGCGTCATCCACCCGGACCGCACCGAGATAAGAGATAAAACCGCGCCTGCCTTGGGTCTGTGCTCAGCTGCGGAGCTGACAGCGCGGCTGTGCGCACGGCAGAGTGCCAGCGCCACCTCTCGGGCCGGGACCGCGGGATGTGCTCATCCCAGAGCCCTGGGCACCTGCACTCCGGAGCCCTGGGCATCTGCACTCCAGAGCCATGGGCATCTGCGCCCCAGAGCCATGGGCACCTGCACTCCGGAGCCCTGGGCATCTGCACTCCAGAGCCCTGGGCATCTGCGCCCCAGAGCCCTGGGCACCTGCACCCCAGAGCCCTGGGCACCTGCACCCCAGAGACATGGGCACCTGCACCCCAGAGACATGGGCACCTGCACCCCAGAGCCCTGGGCACCTGCACTCCGGAGCCATGGGCATCTGCACCCCAGAGCCCTGGGCATCTGCGCCCCAGAGCCCTGGGCATCTGCACCCCAGAGCCCTGGGCATCTGCACTCCAGAGCCCTGGGCACCTGCACCCCAGAGCCCTGGGCACCTGCACTCCAGAGCCATGGGCACCTGCACCCCAGAGCCCTGGGCACCTGCACTCCAGAGCCCTGGGCATCTCCATCCCAGAGCCATGGGCATCTCCATCCCAGAGCCACGGGCATCTGCACCCCAGAGCCATGGGCACCTGCACCCCAGAGCCATGGGCATCTCCATCCCAGAGCCATGGGAATCTGCACCCCAGAGCCCTGGGCATCTCCATCCCAGAGCCATGGGCATCTGCACCCCAGAGCCATAGACATCTTCATCTCATACTCTTGAACATTTCCATCACAACACCATGGGAATCTTCATCCAACTTTCATGGACATCTTCATCCCGCTTCCATGAGCACCCCAATCTCACCACCATGGGTGTTTCCATCCCACCAGCTTGGGAATCTCCTTCCTGCTGCCTTGGGCATCCCAGTCCTGCAATGTCTCCATCCCTCCACCACGAGCATCCCAATCCCAGCACCACAGACATCCCATTCCTGTCCCCACAGACATCCCAACCCCACTGCTGGGGGCATCTCCCCACTGCAGGAGTGCTCCCCACCCACCTCCCTCCTCCCGGCGGGTTCAGCCTCGGGCTAGGATAACAATACCTGAGGTCTGTGAAGCATTAAGGGAGGATCCTGTCAGCTCCATGAGCTCATCGGGGGAGCAGCCAGACACATTTGTTACCGGGAGAAATTCCCTCTGCCCTGACCCGCTCCGAACCTGCTCCGTCTTTATTGGTATCTCTCAGCACCTTCCGGATTCATTTGGAGTCGCTGCCTAATTCCTCCCCTTGGCCACCTTCTCCCCCATCCCCAGCAGCTGCTGTAGGACCTGGCATGTCAGGGAGAAAGGGAATTTTTTCCCTAAACAGTCTGTTCTCCTTTGATTCCACAACATTATGAAATAATAGTAGTTTCCAAGAATATTTATACTCCTTGTCATCTCCATCACACCACTACATGGAGATTTGGGTAAAAAAAATTAAAGATTTATGGGTTTTTGCTTGTTTCTTTGGAGGAAAATACCCAATGAAAGCTGAGGCCAGGCTGCTGTAGGAAACCAGGAAGGTCTTGGCACAGCGAGACTGGGATATGGGCAGAGCTGCTTTCCTGGGAAAACTGAGCAAAATCCCTCTGGTGAAGAGACCCCAAAAAACACCCCAGCTGGATCTCTTTGCTGCCATTGAATTTGTGAGCTTGTGAACTTCTCCTGCCCACCTGGGGATGCTCCCTCTCTATGCTCTGGGGATTCCCTATAGGATTTGGAGAGGAAGACTCTTGGCTCCCTGTAGGTACTGGAAAGGAATAAAAACTGAGATCCCTGCAAATTTTTGAAAATAAAAGAGCTGCTCAAAGATCTCAGACTGCAGTGATGACGAGATATGGAAGAAGGATGCAAATCTCACTGAGTGATGTAAACTGTGGAGAAAAATAACTGGAAAGAAAAATCATGGAATAAACCTCTCAAGCTGTGCTGAAACGGGGAAACTTCTCACTCTACCCCCAAGTGTTATCCCTAAGAAACCTGCCCAGGTGTGTGGGCCACAGCTGATAGGGAGAAGTGCCTTTTACATCGATGGAATCCAGAAAACACAGTCCTACAACAACAGACACCAGCAAGAGCTCAGAGAGCCATGAAATCCTGAAGATGGTTTTGGGAATGGATCCATTCCTCAGATTTTGAGTCACTCCTGTCTTTTTGGAGACTTCTTCCCTACCCTTTCCCTTCCTTCATTCCTGCCTTCTGTGTTTTTCTTTTCCAGTTTTGAGGACTGAGCAGAAGGAAGGAAGGGGCAGGGGCTGGTGGGGGTCCAGAGGGGAATTTTCTAATGGATTTGGTTGGTGGGAAGGACACCTTGGAGGATCCCTCGATGGCAATTTAATGGCAATTCCAGAAGCCAATTAAAGCATTTTCCAGCTCTTTAAGCCATGACTCTTTGAAATGCTTTTCTGAACTTGGGGTGCTCCAGTTTGGCTTTCGTGGCGGAGAAATAACTAAATCCAGGGAGAGCCTCTGGAAATCCAGGCTGTGCTCACTGATGTCCACTCTGGGATCAGCTCTTGCAGCCACTCAGCCTCACCTGGGGCCTCGGCAAAACAACCAAATAAATAAAAGTCACAGGAAATAACAATAAAAAACAAAGGAGAAATTCTTTTGCCACTGTCTGTTCCCTGGTGGGACCCAAAGGTGGGATTCATTTCAGCAGAACTGGAGGTCTTGGCATTTCCTTGAGGATGCCCAAGGAGGGGAAGGAGAAGGAGCTGGCTCATAGCTCTCCAGCTTCTCCAATCTGCCACCACATGAACTTCCAGCCAGGCTTTGGGATCTCTCAGAGCTTGTGGAGGGATTTGGGGAAAAGGCTTTGAGATCAGGAGCTGAGCCTTCAGCAGTTTCCCCTTCCCAGGGGAAGTTGTGACCCCCTCAGTCTGAGCAAAGCTCCAGCTGCTCCACGGCCTGGTTGGGAAAGTTGGAACTCTCAAAACTGGGACTGGGATGAGTCAATTCCCCAAAATACCTGCTGGGTTGGGGGTTTGAGGGCTTAGGGTTTCCTCTTTGGACTGGGAGATGAGCCATAAACACCCCCTCGTGTGTGCTCACCAGGAATTCATTACTATACCTAGATATGTGTGTATATATATCTATATAATGTGTGTGTGTAATTCCTGGTTCTGGAACTGCACCTGAAGAGAGATCCTGCTCATCACCACCCTCAAAAACAGTTCACCTCTCCCCAGATAAGGAAAAGGAGACACAGGATGGATGCAGGAGCCACCTGGGATGGTGCAGCAGGAAAGCAAGGGAAGATCCTGATGAGTTTGGGGATCAAAGCTGCCTCCTGAGACCCTAAACTGGTGCACTGGTGTGGAAAATCCACCCATGTAGGGCAATTCCTGCCTTGCTCCATGGAGCAGCCTCATGGAGCACCCTGAGCTCTCCATGTCCTGGTGTTCTCCTGGATTCCAAAGGGAGGTTATGACTTTACATGCATCACTAATCCACATCTGACCTCCAGATAGGAATCAGCAGGCTTTGGAATACAAAGAATTACAGCTCTCTGGGGATTTTAGCTCTTTTTCTATGAAAAATCCTTGCCAAAATGATTCTCTGGCAGAGAGTGAACTGTGCAAAACACATGTTTGGTGTGAAAGGATTTTTGGCAACTCAGGGTGGATTTGGAAGCCTGTGCTCTCCTTCATTCTTTCCTCATGGAAAGAGGAACAGGTCCAAGGCTGAGCTCTTGAGCAGCTGCCTTTGGAGTTACAACAGGGAATGTTTTTGACAGGGAGAAGCCACCTGGGTTAAGGGATCCAGAAGGCTGCAGACAGAAATAGAGGGAAAATTTGGAGCAGGGACCTGGGCTGGGGTAAAATAACACCTGAGGACAGGGTGAGATCCTGCAGCTCCCTGGAGACCTCAAAGTCATTCAAGAAGAACAGAAGATAATCAACAGGTTGGAGAAAGCTGGGAAGTGAGGGAACATCCCACCAGGAATAGAGCCTGGGTTAAAAGCAAAAAGTGAAGGTTCATCTGAGGATACTCCTAAAGCAATATGTTGTACTTTGGGTTCCCAAACCTGCGGAGTTTTGCAAGATGGGATTGGGTAACACCACATTTTTTGAGGATTTTGTGTCATCTTGCCCTGGAGCTCAAGACCTGAGCCCCGGAACTCTCTCTGGCCAGCAGGTCATGGTTAGCTGAGATCAGGGGTGCTGGGATCCTCAGGCTCTCAGCTACGCAGCTCCCAAGAATCCTTCTGAATACAGCATATAGAAAAAAAAAATTTAAAAAATTGAATTAATTGGAAGATAAATGACTGAGCTGCCTGGAACCAGCTGCAGACACAGCCCTGGCTTCAGCACTTTCCCCCAGCCCTTTACTTCAGGCTATTTTTATTTTGTGATGGCACAAATCAAGCCTTTTGTTTTTTCCTTGTCACAAAGACGACATGAATGGATGGGATGAGATCCAAAAAGTGAGAGAAAGAAATTTTGAAAGGAAAAACCTCCTTGAAGAGCAGAGAAGCTGCAGGAGCTGAGCTCAGCACTGACCTGGAGCACGTAGCTCACCCTTCCTTTGCCTAATTTAGACCCAGTGTAGGTGGATTTGGGGGAATATTTGGATCTCTAATTAAGAGGAATGATGTGAAAGGAAGAGCAGGCATAGTGAAAATGGATCAGAAAAGAATTAATTCATTAATGGGGTATTCACAGCACAAGCTTGATGCTATTTTAGTTCCTCCCTGGGCTGGAATGAAGCCAGGATAACTCAATGGGGTGTGCTGGGCAGGGAGCAGACGGTCCCAGTGCACCTCCAGTGCTGATGTCACTGCACTGGTCACATTCCAGGCCATTTTTCCATGTGGAATCAGTTCAACCTCCTGTCCTCAGACTCTCCAGTGAGCACTAGTAGCACAAAACTTACCTTCCTATAGAAAATCCTGGCTCAAAAAGGGGGGAAAGCCCAGTTTTGGGACAATTTATCAGCACAGGCTGGGGTGCATTGGCAGCGTGCTGTGGGATCCGTGCAGGAATAAATCCCAGAGAATCGCTGCTCCTAAAGCAGTTCTTGATTTGCTGGCTGCTCCTCACTGAGCTGGCCTCAGAGCACGGATAATCCTGCAGGACTCTGGAGCTTTCCAGCCCGTGCATTCCCGTGTAATCAGCTCTGGCATCTCCGATGGGTTTTTTCCCTCTTGGCTTCTCCTCTGGGCTCAGACAGAACAGGGTCAGAGCAGTGCTGGAGCAGAGGGATGCAGACACCCCTCACTTTAGTGCACAGAATTATATCAGCAGTGGCCAGAGGTCACATCCTGCTGTCTTCTGGAGGATGACTCCGTTCCCCTGGATCCGCACAAACCTGGCTCTCTCCATTCCCTGCAGCACCAGGCTGCACAGAGCAACATCTTGGATTAGTTACGAGCTCTTCAGATGAGCTCCAGCTCATATTTCATCTGCTTCCCCCAGCCCGGAGATCCGAGGCTGTCACACCCGCTGCAGGCTGAGCCCCACATGTTTTATTCATTTGCTCTCCTCTGCTCCTCACCGAGCACCTGCAACACATTTCGGCCGGGCTCCGATCAGCGGGGCTTCAGCAGGGCTGACACTTTCTCCCTGCCTCGGATGATGGAGCTGCAGTTTATCCCCGCACTTCCAGCCTGGAATGCTGCCTGCACATCAGCACCTTGACAGACTCCCAGAAGCTCAGGAGTGAGGTGGGGAGACAGGATTGAGGAGATTGCACAGCCCAGATCCCTCCGAGCTGGGGGACACGGAGTTATTTTAGCCTTGGAGGATCCAGAGGAAAGCAGAGCTCCATCCACATGGGAATGGAGCTTTTCCCAGCCTCCAACAGGGATTCTCCAAGCTATAGGGAGCAGACAGGCTCTCTATTAGCTCGATTTGACCAGGAGTTGATAGCAGAGCAGAGGTTCAAAGCTCTTTGCCCTCTGCAGCCCCAGCTCTCCCCTCTCCCTCTCCCTCTCCCTCTCCCTCCCCGGATGCAGAACAGAAAAGCTTCACCAGGAGAGGCAGGGAAGTTGTTTTCCCTGCAAGCTCAGCCTTGGACACAAGGGAGGAATCTTCTTGCTCTGAATCAGGCACAGCTGAGGTTTGAAGCGTTACTTGCCAAGCTTAAATAACTGAGAAAATTATTTGGGATCGATGTCCAGTGCCAGGACATCTTGGGAAGACCACGATCCTTGGAGCACCAGTGCCTAAAGCATCACACTGATTTTTGGCAATTTCCCCCCCCACCCCCAGCACTCACTTAGACCCCACATCTGTCCCACCAGTCTTCCCTGGGGCCTGAAGTGCTGCCAGCAATTCCCAAATCCTCCCAAGTTCTAGGGTTTTATTCCTCCCCATGATCACATTTAATGTTGTGCTACTCTATCCTTACTGCCCCTGTGCCCCTGAGCCTTCCTGATGTTGTTTTCCTTTTCATTATCCACAAATGTCTCTTTCCCCAAGTCTTTCACCACTTGTCTTTCATTTCTTCCTGACATTCCCGACACGTGCCATGGAAATGCTGGTTAAATATTCATGAGGAAAGGCTGATCGGGGATCACTGAGATGCTGCTGATGAGATGTCTTGCCATGTAATTAAAAGATATCACCAACAATGTTGTGAGGAGCTCTTTAAAAGGGGCCTGGGAGATGCAAAATCCGGTTTCCAAAGCTATTCCTATTTAAGGTGACAGCAGTTCCTTGTTAAACAGCAGGAAAAGGTGGCCCCAGGAGAGAAGAGTCAGTGGCAAAGCAGAGCCGAGGATTTATTCAGTGCTAATGCAGAAGTGAGCTTGGAAATATTAAAATGTCACTTTATTTTGGAGGTAAAGGCTGAATTAATCCCAAGAATTACAATATTCACAGGCTAAGGGCTTTGCCTTGGCAATTGGACTGAGGGATGCAGGGGGTTGTGTCCCCAGCTCAGGAGCTTCTGTGGATTTTTCATGAAGGACCATTTCCTTCACCATTTTCAGCCCTCTCTGGTGACTTTTATGAGTGGTTCCTGCTCCTTGCTGGGAGAAGTTAAGAATGGAAGGGGAGAAAACCATGGAATAATCTTTTGGGATATCAATCCCAACAATTATTCAGCATCTGAGCACAACCAGCTCTGGAGAGATGATATTGCTGAAACAAAATGTCATTCCCTGTTCCCTTTCCAAGCAGGAAAGGGCAATCCAGAGAAAAAGCTCCTCCACTTTGGGATTGCCCAACAGTGCCTTAATGTCTTTCCTAAGGATGCCAGGAAAAAATCGATGGTGATGTGTTGGCTGAGGAAAACAGAACACAGATTGATCCATGGCAAGGATTTACCCACGGCAGGGTGTCTTGGGTTGCAATACAGGATGTGGCCAGAAATGTGGATTCTGTCCCCATCTGTTGGAGCCGGGTGGGGCAGTGACCCTGATCTCCTGGCACATATTATCTG
>JAOTQZ010000948.1:6226740-6247359 GCA_026546895.1 Pogonocichla stellata | reverse complement strand
AGGAGAGGAGAGGAGAGGAGAGGAGAGGAGAGGAGAGGAGAGGAGAGGAGGCAGCATTCCTCTGCCAGCCTGGATGGGTCTGCACATCCCTTTTTCCTGCCTGGAGCTGCCTCCAAACACTTAAGAAGGAAAGCGCAGGACAAGGAAAGTGCTCATGGTCACTGAAACATTCAGGCTTGCAACTAACAGCAAAAATTTGGGGATGTAGCTCTCCCTTGGACATTTTTCTTGCTTTGCCCGATGCCAAAGGTTGGGAAAGGATGTTCTGCACCTTCAGTTAGGGTGGGTTTTAAGTGAACCCATCCCCATCAGGGTGGGTTTTAAGCAACACTGGGTTCTAACCCCACCTGGAAGGTGCAGAGCAGCTCTGGGCTCATTCTGCTGCCCAGAAGGGGAATTTAGGGTTTCATGGATGGACAAGGAGCAGATGGATCCTATCCCCATCCAGGGTCCTAGCAGGAGACAGGGAGCACCACCAGCCAAAAGCAGTAAAAGAAGTGGGAACAGGCTGGTTAATGCTGTCCTTAACCCCTCCATCCCTCCCAAAAAAGGGTAAAAACAAGGATACAACCAGCTTGTAGGCTGCCAGCTCAACTCCTAAGCTTCTCCAGGCTGCTTTTCCCTCCTCTCCCCTTTTCCCAGCATGTTTCCCAGAGATTAGAGCCCTTTAATGATGTCCTTCCCTGTCTATTTGCTGCAGGATGGGATGAGCCTCTCTCTCCCTTCTCCCCTTTCAATGCCATTAAGAACATCCCTAGCCAGCTTTTCTCCCACAAAAGGGGCTTTGGAAAAACCATCTCATGGCTTATTTCTCTTAACTTGTTTTTGCTTCCCTTCTGTCTGTGAGAGTGGCTGGGGAATGAAATCCTGCTCTGCTTCCAGGGAGAAAAATCTGGGGGGTTTGGGTGCTTAGAGCTGAAGCTGGTGTCTCTGAGGATTTCGGGATGGAGCAGGAAGTCTGGGCTCTCCATTTGGATAAGCAGCTTTGGAGAGTCTTAGAGCAGGGAAAATGAAACAGGCCCAAGCTCCTGGAGCTTGGAATTAGAGAGGGGATAGCAAGGGATGGAGGCAAGGGGGAAATAATGCTCCTAATTCTGGCTGGGTGGGGATAAGGGCATTAATAACACTCCTTTTAGTCAAAATATGCAGTGAAATTATGGATAATCCATAAGCAATGAGCTGGGCAGGACAAAGCCCTCTTGTCCTTACAGCTCTTCAACACTCCCTAAAACCAAGAAGCCTTGAAAGGGTTAAAGAGCACCATTGCCAAATTGGCATTAAACTGTGCTAATGTGGGCTAAGTGACTGTTCAGGGGAACAGAGAGGAGAAAAATGATGTGCCATGTATTTATAAATAATAAAAGGTAATTTATTAATAATCTGGAATTGAACAAAGAGTCTATGAAGCTCAATTAATTATTACTTGTAAAGTGCTTCAGAGATTACTGGATAAAAGCTGCCACAGAAGTGAAAGGTGTTACAAGGGAAACAGAACAACATCCAGCAGGAAAAACCCCTGGCACTGCATCCCAGGGACCTGGTGGGATGTGCTGCCAGCCCAGGGGATGTAGAGAGCCCCAGGACTCAGGGTCTGGATGCAGGACTGGAATTGTTTCTTCCCAGCACTACGTCCAGGAGGACAGGGCAGGTGTGTCACCCTGTCCCTTGGGAATGCAGCTGGTGGCGGTGCCTTGGGTTTTAGCTTTTATATTTACATTATTTAATTATTTAATTATTTATATTATTTAATTTATTATTTATTTATATTTAATCTCTGCTGCTTAGTGTGTAACTCTGAAACTTCACATTAGGTGTTAGCAAGGTCTCTTCACAGGGTAGTGACAAAACAATTCCTTCCAGCTGGAGAATCAAGGACAACTGGTACCCAAAAGGCAGAAACAACAGTGAGGGAAAGAGGGCAAGCCAGGGGCTGAGACTTCATAGCCTGGAGCTGTGGCTGGATAATTGACCCCAAGATGAACCAAAACCTATAAAAGTGTAAAAATTCATGACCAGGATCAATCTGGGATTTGATTTGGGTGTAGCCCCAGCCAGGCTCTTGCACTGCCCAAGGTGGATCCTTGCAATAAATCCCTATTTTATTCCTTTTGCTCTGCCTAGTCTCTGTTCCAGGTCAGCCTTTCCAGAAACAGTGGGGAGGGATGAGCCCTGTGGCACAGGAATGGAGGGATCCAGCTCCTGCTCCTGCTGGGAGCAGGCAGGGTGAGGGCTGGGGTTGTGCTTCAGCACTGGAGCTCAGATGAAACTGAAACCATTACTAAAATTATTAATTTTTAGTGAAATGGGACAAAATTGGGAAATGAGCAGTTCCCAGCCTCCTGCTCCCTCTTTTCTGCTCCTAAAAAGAAGAAGAGGAAGAGAAACACTTCTGGAATATTCAAATCCTACAGACGGAAGGGAGCAAATAATTCCCACCTTTTCTCCCTACAGCACACTCAGTACTGGTCTCTGGAGAGGATTTCTGGGGAAAACCATCTCTGACAGCCCAGAAATACTGCCCTCCTCCAATTAGTTACCTCTTAAGGCTCTAATTTTATTTCTACTCAGAAGAAAACACAATTCCAGACAATTAGCAAGACGTGAAATCCATTTCATCCGGCCTCGAGTGAGTTCATCTCATGAAACACCCTCACAAAGGTGGGAGGATGACGCTGAGCTGACCTCCCCTCCCATGGGACCTTGTGGGGTCCTTCACCACCCCCCAACAGCTTCTGGATGTGCCACCCTGGGATGGAGAGGGGCTGCACAGGTGTTCCAGGGACACCTCATCCCCCTGTGCCTCTAAACCTGCAACTGCAGCTTGCAGTCAGGCTTAAAAATGCGCCTTGAGTTTTATTTAAGCCTGGCCTAGTTTTTGGCTGGGACACAGCTTATTAGCCCCTGCCTGAAAATTTGTGGGAAAACTGAGTGAGTAAGTTAAAAACTCCAGAATTATCCCAAAGTGACCCTGTGGATCATCCCTAGACAGGGAGGCAGCAGAAATGAGGTGACCCAGCAGTTTAGGGGCTGGATGTAATTTCTGTTCCAAACAGGGACAGCCCTGATCTGTCCATTCCTTCCCAAAAAATCCCAAAGATTCCACCCTCTGGCTTTGTGCTGGCTCTCCATCTTCCCTGTGCTCTACAGAACCCTTATTTTGCACCTTCTTATTTCTGTTGTTACTAAAACTTTAAAGCATTGCCCATTTCCCTCTCCCCAGCAGCCTCCTCTGGGAATATCCTCAGCAGAAAGGGACAGAACCATTGTTGGATAGAGCACAAACAACAATTGTTATCTGTGTTATGGCTTTGAAATTATCCAGAGCTTAACAGGGAAGGAAGGCTTGGTGGAGCTGCGAGGAGCAGAAAGATGTCTGCTCCCTGGGAGAAGCTTTGATTCATGCCAGGGAAGGTTTCTCCAAGCTCCAAGGAGCAGGAGAGAGGTGATGCTCTGAAACCTCTCAAAACTCCAGGTCCTTTGCCTACAGACGCTCCCAGTTCATAATCATTGACCAAAACCTTGGGGTTTTACACCAAAAAAGCCCCACTGAAAGCTGGATCAGGCAATGAAGTGTTGGTTGGCCATCCCATCTCTGATTTCTGCTACTTTGGTGCTTTTGCCATTTGCTGGAGAAGAAGCTGTGGATGGGCTCCTTGATTTCTGGAGTAAAATAAGTCTGAGCTTGACAATAATCAGAGTTTGAAATGCAGGAAATCTGTGGAAGTTAATGAAGGCTTTGCAATCAGCTGCTGGCAGAAATCCCATTATTGCCTGGGGACGGTGGCAAACGATACCAAAAATGTTGAAGGGGGGAGAAGAAACACAGTGACCCCCCCCCCCATATTCCTGGGAGAAAAGCCCAATTTGGCAAAGGCATCACGTTTCTATCTCCTGCCATTCCTGTTATCCCATATTCAAACAAAAAAAGCAACTGTTGGAAAAGAGGGGTTTGCAAGGGATTGCAAGCCAGCATCCATTTGAATGTGAAATATCCAGGTTGGAATTTGTCTATTGTTTAAACTCCTGGATTTTCTCCATATTTCCCCATTTCCTCCATGCTCATCAATGGCTCTGTGACTTCTCCTTCAAGCCTGAACTATCCTGGAGTGCTGAGAAACACCCTGGTCTTTGGCTCCTTTGATTTTTTTCCCTCTTTTAAATGCTTTTTAAAGTGCCACTGTGTTCTTTTGGAGTCAGATTAACCATGCAATAAATTTGCATAATGTGGATCCATAATGTTTAATCAAAGCCTCTCTGGAAAGCTGTTATTGTCCAGGAGCTCCCATAAATCCTCACGATCACCTCCATGCTAAAGACTAAAGCTGCCCGGGGTATATTGGGCACTAATCACTTGCAACATTGAGTTGAAAGGAAATTATCCTTTTCCTTTCCCTTCCCATTCCATGTGGAAACCCAAACATCTTCAAGCCCCACGTGGAGGCAATTTTAGCACTGGATGGGAGGGGGTACCCCCAGCTTTCTAAACCTTTCTGGGGCTGTCAGGATTAAGTTTGGACTGCCACAGATTTCTTTTCTAGAATTCCAAGGTTGGGTTATTCATCCCCATCAGGAAGAGCAAGCAGAGGAGGAGCATTCCAGCATGCCAGGAAGAGATGGAGAGCTGTGTGTCAAAATCGTTTGCACTTGGAAAATTATAAGACTCAATTAAGTCCTGAGTTTCTCTTTTTTTCAAGCTTTTAATTTCCTTTAAATGAGTCAGGCAATAAGGCATGACAGGGAGGCTGGAGAGTCAGGGTGAGCCTGGAGAGCTGATCCAAATCCTTCCCAAAGGCAGGAAAATCCCTCCCTGGGGCTGCAGGATTGAGGAAATACAGGGATTCCCTTTCAGGGAAATCAAGGGATGAGCAGAGGGGCAATTGCCCCACTGATGCTCATGGAAGGTCTTTCCCTGTTGGAACCCAGAAACATGAGATTTCTGAGCTTTCTGTGCTTTCTGACACTGACCCCCAAAAGAACTGCCTTTGACTTGAAGCCTTGGAGAAGGCTTCCAAATCTGAGTGATAGAATTAGAGTCATGAATGTGTAGTTGGAATAAAAGTGTGTGATTTCACACGGTGAAGGGCTTTCAATTTGGGATTTTTAGAATGTAGTAATAGGTATAAAACAAGATGAAGGTTTTTGGGTATTGTCTCTTTCTGTCTTTTTCCTTCTTCTTCATAATTTCAGGTAGCAGTTTCTGGTTAGACAGTCTGCACTGCAGGTCACAAAAGTTTAGTCATTGGGTCAAAAGTATAAATAATAGAAGTGTTAGTTCTTTATTAGACTGTTTAACTTTAAAAGAGCTTGTAACTAACTAAATTCACCTCCATTTTCTCACTTTTAGCTGGTAGCTAGAAGTGTTACTGACCTCTCTGTACTTTAGATAAGATTTAATAAACAACCAAACCCGAACACGAGAAATTCCTCTCCTTTGTGTTTTTAATCCTAACTGAATAAAAACAAAAAAAAAAAAACCCAAAAAAACCCTCCCCAAAGAATAAAAGCAAACCACTAATTAAGTAATACAGCTAACCCTTTCACATTTCCCAACTGCAGTACTCTTGTCCATTGTCAGCACTGTTTATCTGCAAGTGCTGTTATCAGCCATTGAGCTCCATGCTGGGCTCTCCCTGCAAATCCCATGCTGAACATCCTCAAGATGAATAAAATCCACATTGTCCCTTGGCTGCCAACACAGTGGGGAAAGGACTCCCAGTGACAGACAGGAAAGCAGATTGAATTGGGAAATCGCCTTTGGCTGCCTCCAAGAGTGGAATGGGAGTAAAATGGAGATGAAAGGCACAGGTGGCTCTGGAGCAGAAGAGTTTTCCTGCCTTTCAAAGATTCAAATAAAAAGGGTTCAAGAAAACCCAACCCATGGGGTTTCCTAATTGCTGGAGGATACCCAGTGATGGGATGAGCTGAGCTGGTCCTTGTGAGCACATTCACCATTCCAGGAGGGCTACAAAGAATGGCAACTTCCAGGAAGTGACATCTCCAAGCCTCTTAGGAGCCTAATTCTATAACAACACTAATGCAACATAAAGCCTTCATGAATAGGGATCGGGCTAATGCGGGTTTGGATGTTAGGCAGCTTAGTCTTGCCCATCTTCATTTAACTGAGTGCCTGGTTCCAAAAGGCAGCACAGTTCCAGCTTATTTCAGGAATTCCCATGGAATAAAAAACCTTTTTTAGTGATTTCTCCCCTCTTGCTGATGGGGTTAATTGTCCATCCTAAACTAGCCTAAGTTTTTATTTTTTTAATTTGGCTTTAGGCTCAAGCCCAGATTGATCATTCAATAAAAGGTGGAGAAGAAAATATTCCTTGCTGCCACCAGCTGTAATCCAAGAAGGATTTGAGCAGGAAGGGCAGTAGATTAACAGCAGATTCAGGGGTTTTGGGGTTGCTGCTGCTCCAGAGATCAAAACAGCTCATTTAGGATCATGACTTGGTAAAAACAGCCCTCTGTCCCTTTATTTGAGGGGATGGGTATTCTTCATCCTTCTCCTCTGGTGCCAACAAGGCTTGGAAGAAACCCTGGAGCACATGAACATCTTCCTAGATCAGGAGTTCATCAGACATCAGGATCCCTTTGAGACAGCCCCAGACCTCCATCCCTGCTCTCCACAGGAGCACATTTCCATTCCCCATTCCCAGCAAGCAGCCCTCTGCTTGGGAATCCTCTCAGGAAACCATCTCAGGTGAAGGGCCACCACCAGGCACAGAAGGATCAAAAGAAATGGAACTAAATAACAATCCTAGTCTAAGAGTGTTGTCCCACATTATTCCCTTCAGTATTTAGGTTGATTTTGAAAACAAAATCCAGATGGATTCTATAGGTTGAGGATGACAATCCTCAAAATATTCCTCTGCCTGTTTTGCTTGCACATTTTAGAGATTGGCAGCATTTCCTCTTTCACTGCCTGCCCATCAGAGGCACATCTGGACTGAGCATTCCTCAGGCTGCTGCAGCAGCACAAACCTGGGAGAGCAAAGAATGAATGAAAGGTACTTGCCCCACACTGGAACGACTTTTCCTGCCTCACCCCATGCCAAAGGGTTTGTTTCATTTGGCTCTTTTCCTTTATTTTGCTTTTCAATTATTTGGGCTTGAATTCCCTTTGGATTTGTGGGGTCTCAATTCCTGCCTTTGGAAACCACAAGTGCAGCACTCAGGGATGTTCACTTCTTATTTTTTTCTCTTCCTTATCAAGTGTTTGCCACCTCCCAGCCCAGGTGAGGAGTAATTCCACCCAACCTGAGGTCCAGGTGAGCACCCATCAACTGCAGGATGCTGCTCATCCCACCTGGGGAATCTTTAAAAGATTTCCCCCACCAAAGGAAAGAGCTGCCACTTAGTGGTTTTCTCCCTTTTTCCTCAAAAGTGCAGTAATACTAAAAATTGGGTATTTTCTCCTGAATTAAACTTCAAGGAGTTCTCCTTAAGCTTAGAATTCCAGAAGAATATAGAATCCCAGGATATTGAATCCCAGAAGGATATAGAATCCCAGAAGAGTTTGAGTTGGAAGAGACCTTAAAGCCCATCCAGTCACACCCCTGCCATGGGGGAAGGGGGGGACATATTTCACTGTCCCAGGCTGCTCCAAGTCCCATCCAACCTGGCCTCGGGCACTTCCAGGGACCCAGGGGCAGCCACAGCTGCTCTGGGCACCCAGAGAACAATTCCTTCCCAATATCCCATCCATCCCTGCCCTCTGGCAGTGGGAGCCATTCCCTGTATCCTGTCCCTCCATCTCTTGTCTCAGTCCCTCCCCAGCTCTCCTGGAGCCCCTTTAGGCTCTGCAAGGGGCTCTGAGCTCTCCCTGGAGCCTTCTCTCCTCCAGGTGAGCACCCCCAGCTCTCCCAGCCTGGCCCCATAGGATAATTTCTACCCCAAAATCAGTCCAACCTCCCAGTCCCTGCATGAAGACCGGGATGGACCAACCCCTCGGATCAGATTCCGGTGCCACTGGTGCCATGGGCAGCAGCTGGAGGCATTTCAAGGTTGCCTCAATGTAAGGAGCATATTTTAGCACAGAGTTTCCAAGCGACCTCAGATGCTGCCTTAATTACAGAAGCAGGGAAATAATTCCGAGTCGGGAGGCAGGAGCAGGAGAAGATGAACAAGCAGTGATAAGGCTCTACCTCAAACACAGATAACTGCAAAGATTATCCTGGCAGCACAGCCAGGTCTCAGAGCTGAAGTCAAATAGATGGCTTAATGCTGGCCCCAAATTAAAAAAATAGTATTTAAGGATTTAAATCTTGAAAGAGCTCATTTCCCAGCCGGCCTCCTAATGGAATTCCTGTAGGTTTGGGGAGCAGATCCTGCACGCAGCACAGCGCATCCATCACCAGAGCATTAATGTAAAGCTCTGTAATGCAGCCAGAGCCTTTGGATAATGGGCCTGCGATGGAATCATCAGGAGTGGGGCCAATTTCATTCTATAAACAGAAGCTTTTTACAAGATGGAAAGCAAAGGTCTTCCCTGTCACCCTCTGGACCTTCAGGGCTCTTCAGCTTGTCCCTCTCCTGCTAGGATTGCTGCTCCAGATCCTGTGTCCATCTTTCTGGACGGAACTGTGTTTCCATTTCTCTGAAACAAAATTTTTGGGTAGTTTTTGGTGACTCTTCTCCTTAAGGCTTGGGATCTATCATGGCTATTCCAGGTGAGAGTCAGGAGGGTTTGGGGCACCAGGGAACCCCTGAAAAACTTAATCCTGTGAAAGAAAAATGCCTTTTTTTTCTAGACTGGCTTTAAAAATTAGGAGCTCCTGGACGTCTGATTTGCAAACCCATCCAAAATTCACCATCTGACCATCCACGGTGCCTCTGGCCTCCGCCTGATTAGAGGCAATGATTCAATTTGATAATATCTAATTCCTAGTGCAATATCAATAAGGGAATCTGCCAGTCAGGGAGTGTGTGAGCTGGGAGCAGGAGCAGCCCCGGCGCCCGGCCGGGCACTGACAGCCTGTGAGAGCACAGCCCCCGGCCAGGGCCGGGGCAGCCTCAGCTGGGAGCATCCACAGGGTCTCTGGGCTGCAATTTAGGGATGTTTAAGCAAATTAGCTCCAAAATGCCCCAACCTGAGGGTGAATCTCAACGTGAGCTCCTCAGATGCCAGCAAAAATGGGCAGATTTACTAAATCCATCCCTTTTCCAGCACAGACCTGAGCTCCTGTCCTGCTTTTTCCTTGATCCTCCTCAGCATTTCCCTTTAAACCTGAGCCAGGGAGCTTGGCCAAGGTCAGGGAAGAGGATTTGGGGCACATTTTTTGGAGGCACCACCTTTCTCTTATCGACATTTCTCTTACTCCTCTTGACTTGCAACAAGAGAGGAATGGAGCTCCATGAGCTTGAACTGATTAAGGTTTCCTCCACACCTTATCCACATCCCAGGAGATTTAAAGGATTTAAAGGTACCTGAGTTATGACAGATGAATGGACTTGGATAAAGAGACCCTCTTCATCTCAAGCAGAAGAAATCCAATATTCCCAAAGGCAAAAGGCTTGCTGAGTTTGATGGATCTAGTTGGATCTGGTGGAGCAAATCCCAGGAGCCTAAAGGTTTAAATGCCTTACAAGTTTAAATATTAAAAAGCACAGATTTATTACACAGAGTGACCTTTAAAACTTGTCTCATTAAACTACATCTCCTGGCCCTTCTGGGCCTTGGTGCCTGTGAAGACAAGGCTGGGAAGTTCAAAGCAATGAGCAAAAATGGTTAAAAATGTCACCATTTTATAGACTATTCTGTAAAACCTAACTTGAAAAGGGGAAAAAAAGTCCCCAGAGTGTCTTAATGTCCCTATGGGCTTCTCCACCGCCTGGAATATTTTCTGTCTCTGTTATTGTTTTTTCCTTTGTGGAACACCCACAATAAAACCTTTAAAACCATGTAAAAAACACGGGCAATTTTATACTGCCCCCATTCGTGGAGAATATATTTTGGGGCATGGAGCATCACCCCAAAACCAGTCTAAATCCCAGACTGCCATCGTGTCCATCAGAAAAAAAAAAAAGCCTAAACGCATTAAAATGCTCAAAGTGCTGCTGTCTGCCTGTGGAGAGGAGCACGGACACGACGGAGGCCGATCCCTCTGCGGGGATCGCATCCCTAACGCGAAGCGAAGGGCGCCAGCTAATTAGGGCCACGCCGGGGGCCGGGGTGGAATCAGCCACACGGAGGGACGGGATGGCTCCTGCCCCTTCGCAGCCCTGCCTCCCCAAACCCCTGGATTATGCACGCTGTCTGCTCGGGTTAGCGCGGCACGGCGGCCCCTCCGCGGGAGGAGAGCGGCCGAGTGATGCGCGGTGGCAGCAACGAGCTGCGGGGGAGCCCTGGGGACACCAAAACCTTCCCAAGAGCTTCTTTAGGAGGAGTTTCGTGGCACGTTTCGCTTCCCCTGCTGACCTCCCAAACTCCTCAACTCGGCTTTCAGGATGCAGAGGGTTTATCCAAGGTCCCAGCCAGGGGCTGCTCCAAGCACAGGCAATCCCACGGCCGGAACGGGCTGCTCCAACATACTTCAAATTATTTTCCCATCTTTTTATGGGATATTTTCTCTAGGACCAAGGTCTCTGTCCTGACCACAGGGCAGGAGCCCACACGTGCACTGGGGTTGTGCCAACTGGATTCAAGCTCTCGAAAAGGAGAAATTTGCTTCTTTAGGAGGAGTTTGACACAAATTTGCAGTGATGGGGCTATTTGGGCACTTTACGAATGAAAAATCACTTCCAACGTCTTCTTCTGCTCTGATAACATCAAACAAAAGAGAGAATTTTATCACCCTTCAGATATTCCATTAAGTGTGGGATTGAGTTATGCCGTTTGATATTAGCACACATTTTTAATACTCAGTGTCATGTAAGTGCCTGCTTCTAAATTGGAGCTTTTTGGAGTTTCACAAATCTCTGATTTCCCTGTTTCTCACCCTGATTTGGAGCAAAAGCACAGATTTGAGAGGTTGGAATTTCAGATACTCTTGTTTACAACTGATTTTAAGGAATAGTTTGCAATGCAGATGGAGCAGGGTTTGGGAGGGGGAGGATGTTTACTTGCTCTTCTCCTCAGGTCCAGGTTAGTCTGTCACTCTCACTAATTAATCTACAATTAAAAAAAGAGTTCAAACCAAATTTGCCGAGTGCATCTTCATTTTTATTTCCTCACCTGCACCCAAAAAAAAAAATAATAATCAGGAGCGTAATAAAATAATGTGATAGCTTCCTCCAATGCAATTTGCTGCTCTTCCCTGGAAAATCAATCTAATTATAGAGCCAGGATTAAATGAATGTCACAATCACTGCCGAGGCACCTGAGACTCGATGATTTTGAGGATGGGGGGATCATTTTTGCAGCAGGAAAGGGACCAGTCCCAACCTGATTTTGTGACTTGCAATTTGTACTCCTGAAGTCCTGGAAAAAAATGGGATTTAAGCCCTGACTGAGGGGATTGTATCCAGAGCACATCAAGAGGAATTCACATTGGCTGGGCTTGAAATTGAAAAGCAGAATTTGATGAGTCCATACAACCATGGAGTGGAAAAGGACCCACCAGGATCATCCAGCCCAACTCCTGGATGCCCCAACAACCCCACCCTGTGCCTGGCAGTGCTGTCCAGCCCCTCCTGCAGCTCTGGCAGCCTCGGGGCTGTGCCCATTCCTGGGGAGCCTGGGCTGTGCCAGCCCCTCTGGGGGAAGAACCTTTTCCTAATATCCAACCTAAACTTCCCATGGCACAGCTCCAGCTGTTCCCTCGGGTCAAACTCCTTCAAGTTCAGAAGAAAAGATAGAGAAGGGGGATAAAACCCAAGCCCAAACCCCCAGCCAAGGAGGCTGAAGTTGTCAAATTATTAATGAAAGGAAATCCTGTTCCCCAAACCCTATTTATCCCAGAGAATTCCCTTTGGCATCGCTCCAGGTGGTGATTAGGTATTGCAAAACCTCCATGAGGATTAAACCACTTAAAAACCTGGTATTCCAAATGGCTTCCATGAACACCATGGGTCATATGGGCAGCAATATTCTATTTCCCCCAGGCCCATGGCATCCCAATTAATCAGAGCTGAGCATCAATCCTGGGATGTTCCCAGAAAAGTGGGACCCACAGGGATGCTTGGCAGGTACCAGTGACAAATTCCAGGTGGTTCCCACCCCTGGAGAAAAGACATGGCACAAACAGCTCCACCTTTCCCTGCTCAGGGTTTTCCTGAAGACACGTGAGGGGAACATTGTGATATTTTTCTCCCCTGGCATCTGTCCATGGGGTTGTTTTGGGGTGTTTTTCCTGCAAAGGGAGGTTTCCAGGACAGGGGAGGGGACAGAGGACAGGGTAGGGTGGGTGAGGGGATGAAACCAGATATGGGGGAAAAAAAAAGCCATAAATCCTTTTCGAGCCCAACACTGACATTTTTAGGTATGTAGAGAATTTCACCTCCAGGATGTTGTTGGAGAGTGGAGGGGGGAGTTGGGATTGATGCAGCTGTCCCCAAAATCATCACCAGGCCCCAAAATCTGAATTGTCCTCAATTGGGAACCCAATCCTGTATTGGGTTCTTGTGGTGCAGCATTACAGGTGAGTGTGGGTTCTCCAGTGTCTGATAGGGGCTGAGCTCATTAAAGACAGATTACATCTTATTCTTCCCTGAAATAAGCAGGACCTTTTGGCCAAACCTGGAGAAAAGTGTGTTCAGCAGTGAGGCTGCACAAAGAAAACCTCTGGAAATGTATTTTTTTGGGGAAACATCCACTCTCCACACACCAGCAGTTGCTGAAAACCTCTGGCTTTCTCTGAAACTGAAGCAGGTGTTTTGCCCAAACTGGAATTCTTTCGTATTTCCTTGAGGTCAGGGACCTGGATTCGGGGGGGCCCAAAGGGACATGTGCAACCTGGTGCTGATTTTTGGGAGAGATTCATTCCACCACCCACACTGAACATTTCTCCAGGTTTCTCCAGAGGGAGCAGTGAGCCTCCAGACACCTGTAGGAATTATTTGAGGTCTCAGGCAGCTGTCTGCTGAGGCAGGGAGGCAAGAGCAGCCTGGCTGAATGCCACACTGACATTCTGGGGTGGAGTTTTTGAGTTTTTCTCACTCCACACTGATTTGTCAAATCCTTTTTAAAGCCATTTAACCTTTGTGGGGATATTTTCTGCAGAGCATCTCACTCTGCTGCAGGCACAGCCTGTGGGATTTCAGCTCTTAAATTAATTCAGCTTCTTTTTGTGGCCCTGTTTGTGGGAAGGGCTGCCCAGCCTGAATTTTATCTGAGCTCCCTCCCAGACCTTACCAAGCAATGAATTGTAGCAGCACGAAGAGAGGAGAGGGAAGTTAATCGGGCAGCAAGGACACAAGGCCCTGCTCTGAGGAAGACCTTGACACCTGAAACAGGTGATTTATGACCCCTCCAAATCTCTCCCTGAGTGTAATAAAACTCACACAGCCCCAGCTTGGACTGATTTGTATTTCAGCCACTTGAGCAATGTAGAGCATCCAATTCCCTGGGTAGGGATTGCAGGAGCTGGTCCTTCAAGTTTCCCCTTTTTCTAGGTAAATATAGGTCAGTCAAGTCTTATTTTTCCAGGTTGCTCCTAAAATGTTGGTTTGTGGAGGTTGTGTACCAAGAGCTGCACCCTAATTTTTATTCATTCGCCTTAGAGCACCCCAAACCCAACTGCTGGGGGATTCCTGGGGGCTGACAAAATGTTCCAGTCCTGCTGGAGACATCCCACAGGTTAAAAAGATCAGGAATAAGGCCAAAAACCTGCCTTGACCCATCCCTCTTCTCTTCTGTACCCATCTCCTCTCCCCCCTCCGAGTCCCCTTGGCCATGTCTGGACATGGGTGATGATTCCCCCCTTTTTGCCCCTTTTCTTTGGCCCTACCCCAGCGGGTGATGAATCCCCTGCTTTCCATCTGTAGCTATGGAAACCATTGATTGCTGCTAATGAAGCTCCCCACCCTCCCAGGTTGGTTTGCAATGCAAGGGCTCCGTGTTGGACGCTCTGGGACATTTTCCAGCAGGATCTCACTCTGGGTTTGCAGTGTGGGTTTGTGTGCAGACTCAGCCCCTCTGGTCCCCAGTTCTGGATGTCCAGGGCTCTCCAGCATCTTTCCAGGTCCCAGGGTGTTTGCTGAGATGATGGAAATTGGGATGATTTCCACCAAACTTTTCCAGCTTTTGGCAGCAAGTTGCTTCCTGCAAGGATTGGGGCAAATCCTGCCTGGTTTGGAGACTCTCCCAGCCTGAAAAATTGATGCACCTCAATAAATACCCACTTAGGGACCAATTAATCCCCAGGAAAAGCCTGCTCTGCTTGGATGGGAATCCTGGGCATGGATTCTGGGCACCTTCATCTCAGCTCCTTCAGGATATTTTCACCTCTGTGGTTTTCCACAAAAGCTCCTTCCAAGCTCAGCTCCCACCTCCCATCTCTCCCCAGCCTTGCCTCCACCAGCCACTCCAATCTGCAGCTGCTCGCTGGATTTTTAGTGATTCTTCTTTATATTTAAAGCAATTTTGAAAAAAGAAATAAAAATATAAAAAAAAAGAAGAAGAAGCAAAAGTTTATGGCAATTTATGCTGCTTTGTAATTAGAGCCAGTGATTAGAAAATCTTTCGCTTCATGGTGGAGTTTTCCTTTAAAGAGAAAAAAAAAAAAAAGAAAAAACCCAAAAAGGGAATAGAAAAAGGCCGCCAAAAGAGCTCAAAGACTGGAATTAACCAGATTATATCTCATTACTTCCAAATGGAAAGGAAAGTTACAGCCTATTAGAGCAGTTGCATCTGCAGCTGGGCAGGAAGGGAAGCAAATTCCCTCCATGGAACCAGGCACTGGGTTGCAATTGGCTTTGGGGGCTGATATTTTTCCAGCTTTTCCACTCTTGGAAGGGAATCAACGACTTTTTATCCATTTATCTCTCTTTTATTCTCCTGAGGAAGGGCCACCCTGGTTCCAGCCCCTTTAAACACCACAGCAAATTAAACAGCACATCCTCAGCCTGAGCATCTCCCCTCCACAGCATCATTCCTGGGTGCTATTCCTGCATCCCGAGGAGCAAAAAGAAGAATTTGGGCGTCTAAAAAGGAGGAGTTTAACTGCCCAAAGGTGTGTTTTGGTGCCAGCTGAACCCTGGAGGAATTCAGGTAAGGCATCACCTACGTGGATCCAGGGCTGGCTGGATCCTGCCCTCCCTGCCATCCCTCCCATTTCACCAGGAGTCCATCCCCACCTTAGCAGCAGCTCATCCCCATGCCAGGGGAGGGCTCCAGTGTTTATTTTTTCCTGGGAGAAGTTGTGAAAGCACAAAAAAAATGGGCTCAGCAAAACAGGGAGGGTTTTGTTCCCCACTCTGATGCTGCTCAAGCAGCACTTCAGCACAAAAAGGCTTTGGGGGCTTTCATTTCCCAACTGCATCGCAAGGAAGGCTTCTCATTACATGGGAAGGCTCCCAGGAGATTTACCCTGATGGAAAAGGGTTTTGGTTGAGGGAAGGAGCAGCAGAGCTCCTTGGAGGGGGGCTGTGCAGCAGAGACCCAACACAATCACTACACATGGGGGAGGTTGGGTGAGGCTGGGAACAACCTGGGACAGGGAAGGTGTCCCTGGTGATGGAATGGGAGAAGATTTAAGGTCCCTTCCAATCCAAACTAATCTGGGATTCCATGGACTCACATCCAGCTGTGAAATCACACACAGTGTGCCAGGACTTCCTTATCTCTGGCTTTTGGGGTGTTTTCAGGAGGAAATTTCATTTTGGGGTGAAACCTGAGCTCTTCTATTTGCTTTTATCCCAAACGCATCAGGAGGGAGCTGGGCTGGTGTTGGACCCCAAAAACCTGGGATTTCTGAGCTTTCTGTGCTTTCTGGCACTGACCCCCTGGAGAACACTGCTTGTGACCTGAGGCCTTGGAGAAGGCTTCCAAATCTGAGTGATGGAGTTAAAATCATGGGTGTGTAGTTAAAATAGAAGTGTGTGATTTCACATGGTGAAGGGCTTTCAATTTGGGATTTTTAGAATGTAGTAATAGGTATAAAACAAGATGAAGGTTTTTGGGTATTGTCTCTTTCTGTCTTTTTCCTTCTTCATAATTTCAGGCAGCAGTTTCTGGTTAGACAGTTAGTCTGCACAGCAGGTCACAGGAGTTTAGTCATTGGGTCAAAAGTGTAAATAATAGAAGTGTTAGTTCTTTATTAGACTGTTTAACTTTAAAGGACCTTGTAACTGACTAAATTCACCTCCATTTTTCTCACTTTTAGCTGGTAGCTAGAAGTGTTGCAGAACTCTCTGTACTTTAGATAAGATTTAATAAACAACCAAACCCGAACACGAGAAAATTCATCTCCTTTGTGTTTTTAATCCTGACTCTGAGTGAAGACAGAAGAAAATGAAGACAAGCCACTAATTAAGTGGTGCAGATTTAAAAATCCCCATCCTCCCTCCCTCCACAGCTCTGCCTTGGCCACTGATTTTTCATGCAACTCCAGTGGCCTCAATTCCCAATTCCACTGGTGTGTTACATCAAAGGCAGTTTGATTTAACACCATTCACATTTCAGGAACATTGGAACTGCAGCTTTTAATACTTTTTGCCTCAGAGTTAACTCTCTGCTCGTCCCTATCTTCTTTGAGAGGATACCAGGCACACAAAGTTTTCCACTACATTCCCCACCACATTCCCCCAAAATATGGATCTTCCAATCACTTCATCTACTGGGGTTTCTCAAACTAAGGATGTTTTGACATTAAGAAAAAAAATAAATCTTGCAACAGGAGGAGCATCCCCGTGGCACAGAGTGTCACAATCTGGATGGTGCCACATATTGACAGTAACTGAGATGTGCCAAGAGGTAAAACATAAACATTTAACCTCTTTTTGGTTTAGTTTGGGAATGAGAATTCCATTCTGAGCCACATTCTGCTCTGATTTTCAGTTAAAACCACATTTTACCCCTGATGTTTCACACAGGGAGGGATCTCCTCCTCTCTGTGCAACACTTGGGTTTAGAGATCTTTACATCCAGGTTCCTCCAGGCTGTCTCAGACAAATTTCTTTGCTGTATTTCACATTTCTACACAAATAAACCCCCCAAAGCAGCAACTTGACCTATTGTAACCCAACTCCACTCACTCCTCATTTTTAATTCATCTTTCTCCTTTGACTCCAGAAGACAATCCTTCTTTACAGGCCATGAAAAATTCAGGAGACGCAGAAAGGGGAGATTGAGATCAGCCCAGTAAAGAACGATTTGGCAAAGCCAGGGTTTAGTCCAGGATTGAGGATGTCACCAGGTCTACAAATGCTAAGTCAGGCGAGTATAAATCACTGGAGAGAGAAGATTTCAGAAAAGATTTTGCAGCTCCTGGGAGGGGGCTGGGGCAGCTCGAGCTGCAGGTGCAGGGAAAAGCTGGGAATTGCTGAGGTGGATGCACTGAAGGGAACAAATCAACCTGATCATGCCAGTCTCTGCCAGCCCTCCTGAGGATGCTCTCCTGGGGAAGAGAAGTGCTCTAAATCAGCTCCAAGCTGGGCCCTCTAAGCCTGCTCAAGGCTAAGAATGCTTTGGGTTTTGGTTAAGCCTGCCCAAAGATCTCTTCAAAAAATGATGGAACTAATGAACATTTAGAAAAATGCAGAAATTTGTTTCCAATTGTACAGGCATGGCCAGAAGGCTCTGGATTTATTCTGAACCAAGACAAATAATACCAGACAAACGAATGTGACAATTAATATCAGATGGAATCAGGGTAGAGGAAGATGCCAGAAAAAGGGCAATTCAAGAATTTACAGATTTGATCCTGTGGTCTGGAAAGGTTTCTACTTTACCAGGAGTATAGATGAACTCTTAAACCCTCAGACTAGACATCAGTTTGCCCTGCTGCTGCTGCTGCCCCTTATCAGCACATCCCTACACTGCCCAAACACTTTCAAAGCCTTATCAGTGCTGCTAAAAGGGGAAACCCACAGTGAGGGCAGGCAGGAGCTGTCTGCAGGCACCATCTGCCACCCAGCTCCTGCCACAAACCCATCTGCTCCTCTGTCCCCTTCCCCAGCCTGGGCTGGCCACAAAGGTCAAGTGACATCATCTGCTGTCCCTGGACAGCAAAAATCCCAGCTGGGAAACACCTGTGACAGGTGTGGGTCAGGCAAGCTGCATAAACCCATACAATATTTCTGTGCAGTTGAAATGAAGGGTCTGTGGTGATCTGGGTGATGCTGCCAGCCTTGGAGGAGGATTTGGGTTTGGGGTTTGTTTCCTCTGATGAGGAAAGATGGGAAGAGCAGCAAGGAAGGAGGTGAGGGAGGGAAGAATGGCACTGACTGGTCCTGAAATATTGAATCCAGGAGATGTAGCAGCACTGACAAAATACTGCTTTTGTCAACTTAGCTCACATCATCTGAGCAGCTCGGGGAGCAGTGCCAGCACAGAAAGTTTTGCTGGCATATGCTGAGGTTCTACAGGGAGGAGCTGCCAGCACGGCTTTGCAGAAATAATTACAAAAGCAAAGACGAGGCTCTGCTACCCTTCAGCTCCTGCTGGGGAGGGCTCACATATGTTCTCCCTGCTCCTTTCCCCTCTGCCTCCCAGCATAGCCCTGCAGAGAGGCAAAGGGATGAGGAGCAGCTGAAGGAAGTTTGGTGTTCCCAGCCAGTTACTGGGTGCAAATGGGATTTAGCAGCGATGCCCAGGGATTACAGAGCAGTGAGGGAACCTCAGGCACTCCCAGTCTCCAGCAGTAGCTGAGCATCACCAAAACCCTTTCCAGGTGAGTCACTTGAGGAAATCTGGTTCCTTGTCCTCAGAGCAAGGCAGGGGCACTCCCCTCATTAATAATACCCCAAGTTATTGCCTCTTCCCATCCCACAAGTTTATTGGAATAATTATATTTTAAAATATATTTAATAATACATAACCCTCAAAACCAAGATAGGATGAGTGCTACATTCTTTCTTTTTTTTTTTTTTTTCCCAGAAATCACACAAATCTGTGTATCAGTGCAGGGAATCCCAGCAGTTGGGAGAGCTGGATGAGGTGCTGAGTGTGAGAGATGCTGCATGTGAAACAAACCCCGTTTGATTTTCAGAGCAGGGCACAGGGAGCAGACGAGCAGAGCTCTTTGTTTATGAACTAATCCTGTTGGTGGTAATAGGATTAGCAGCAAGAACAGATGCAAAGCAATTCCTGGTGCCTCTCTCCCAGCCCCAGAGCTGCTCCCAAGCAGGTGAATGATGTCTGCAGTTACCTGCAGCACAAAGGATCTCTCCATTCCCAGTGCCCACCCTGCTCTCAGCACATCTCAGACACGGCAGCGTGGGACAAAGCAGCTGCAGGCATTGTCACACGACAATGGCACAGGCACAGGACTGAAATGTTCCCTAAGAGATGCTGCTTTTTCTGAGAAAGGAAGCATATTGTGAGAGTATTTTTGGCCTGTCGCTGGGGATAATGATAGCCCTGCAGGCTGCTTAGACCTGCAGACATTTCCATTAGGGCAGGTTTAACTAACCTGCTGCAGCCTGCTCCCCAAAACCCACCTGTTCCACCAGCAGAGCTCCCCGGAAACTACAGTCACAATGATGCCTAGAGGAGCTGAAACAGGTGCTAGACAGAGTTAAGAGGAATAAAATGGAATTTATTCAGGGGCCTTCAAAGGCCACACCCTGGCAGTACCAGTGCCACAGTTGTGACCCTGCCAGGATGGCTCCAGGATGGAAGCACAAGCGAGTTTGGTCATGAGATCTCACATTTGTACAGCTTTTAGTCCATTTGCATGCAGGACTCAACTGTCCAATTAACAGCCTCAAATAATGAAGTTCCACCCTCCTTGCTTACTTGCCCACCCTCCTCTTTTCACGCTGTTTATGCTTAGGGCCTGAAGTTTGAAGAGAGTCCTTGAGTCCCCAGCTGCAATAAGACTGTTTTGTCTTCACCACTCAGTGAAAAGATCCTAGGAACCCTTAATATAAAAGTAAAAGCTGCACCCAAGCAGAACAGAAAAAACTTGAAACTTAATGCATTAACAAAGAACAGAAATCACGAGTTTCAGAGATCTGTCTTTGCCTCCTGCACAGCCACACGAGTGGAGACCTGCCCAGCTCTCCCCCTACAAACCCCCACTCCTCTGCCATTGATTTAATCACCATTTAATTACCTGACACCGCCCTGTGCTGACTGAAGGGCTGACGTGGGGCTTTGATCAGGAAATGTGGCAGGAACTGATTCCAGAGCGGCTGCAGAGGCACCAAGAGCTTTGCCCCAACTTTTGTGGCACCAGAAATCCTGGCACTGCTGGCACAGGAGGGTGACCCTGAGCCCCACAAGTGTCCCACACCAAGGTCAGACTCCATCTCTCCTCGTCAAGAACACCAGAACAAGAACCCACGGGGCAAATTCCCTGTTCAAGGAGTCTGGAATGGCTTCAGCTCATTAATGGCTCATTAATGGTGATGGGGGATGTTGCTGTCTGATTAGGAATGGTGAATAACACACCAACACACGCTACCTCTTCCAAGCAGCAGGAAGAAGTGCTTTATTGAAAAGCCACCGCACTTATATAAGATAGATCGTGCAAAACAAAGTAGAAAAGGCTCATTGGTCCGAGAAGGCAACAC
>JAOTQZ010000948.1:6193198-6222588 GCA_026546895.1 Pogonocichla stellata | reverse complement strand
CATGCACTGGGACTCAATGGCCATTAACAGGAGATATCTCCTGGAGGGAGGATGGGCTGTGGAAAGATGAAGAACACTGCCCCAGCTGGTTTTTAAGGGATGCTGATAGAATACACATTTTTGGTCACATCCTGTATTGCAACCCAAGACACCCAATCTCTTCAACCATCACCATTCCATGTTTTCTCCCTTCCCCACTCTATAAAAACACCTCAGTATCTCAGCAAGGATCCAAAGCCTTCATGGGTGGCTGGAAGCTCTGCTGAAGCTGCAAAGTGAGATGGAAGAGCTGTGGTCTTCCATCTTAAACACCTTCTTCCCACTGCTGAAGGAAATAGAGGGGTTTTCTAGAGTGCAAGGATCAGCAGTCTATTTCTAAAATTTCATTATTTGGTGTTATCGTTTTGGGGTGATTTCGAGCTGTTTGAGTCTCCCTGGAGATGAATCTCTGTGTTTTAAAGGGTAGAGCTCTCAACAGAAAGATTTGGGATTTGGGGTTATGGTGCTCCTGTCCAGATGAGGGTCATTACAGTCATTTTTAATAAAGATTTATTCTAAGAGAAAGAGCACTTATAAAACTTAAATGAATCCACAGAGCTGCTGGGGAAAGGGGCAGGTTCTTCGCCAATTATTTTTCTTCAAAAACACTTCAAAGATTAAAAAGAAAAAAAGAAAGAGAAGAAGTAGAAGAATCAACCCCCTCCATTCATTTATTTATGAATTAATAAAAGCAAGAGAGAAAGAAGCAGTTAACATGCATAGATTTGGAAATCCAGGGGGATTTGGGGATAATGGAACCTGACCTTCTGCCTCCCAGTGCTGGGTTCCAGGGAGGGACTTCTCCACCAGAGCTGAGGAGCTCAGGGCTTCTTTATACACATAGGCCTGGAAACCCCCATGTGGACACTTCTCGGCACAAAAATCTTTCTTTTGTTTTTTTTCCAGCCTTCTATTTATAATTTTTTTAAAAAAATTAATTTTACCCAAATCAAAATGGAGGAGAATGGTAAATTTTTGTTTTTTTCTCTACAAAGCTCTTCTGCAATTTGGTCTAGAAAAGCTTTTGTGCTTTAAATTCTCTAATGTTCATTAGACCTCCATGTTCAGACAATAAAAAATGCTGTCATGCTGAGTTGCAAAGCAGCAAGGGAAGGTTCTCCTTGTGCCTGGAGCATCTCCTGTGGCAGGTGCCTCCTTTTCTCGGCAGGATTCTCCAAGGGATTTGGTCTCATCCATGTTGGGAGCAGGATATGAGGGCTTTGCCCTGCACTAAGGTCTTGTTCCCGGGTTTGTTCCATACAGCTGTTCTTTGCAGCTCAAAGATAATCCATAACCCTCTTTTAAGATTATTTTTTGGTGTTGAGGATCTCCCTGATCTCCCTGAAAAGTGAGAAAATGCCACAAGTAAGCAGAGTTTGCACTTGGTTTATCTCATCAATTAAATCAGATCTGGATTTGCTGAGACAAATCAGTCTGTGGAATTCACAAGAAAATAATTACGAATGTTCAATTTATTTTAAACAGTATTTTTTTTTAAATCAGAGAGTTTTAAGGGATAAAATCCATATTCTGTAGGTTTTAATGCTGGAGATTCTGGGGTTTTTTGCCATATTATATTTCCATTCCATCAGCTGAAGGAGCTGTTTGTGTTTGAGCTGAGGCACAGGTGGATGCTTGTTGCATGGAATGCTTTCCTGATCCTTTATGTGCATCCTGACCTCCACAAAGGTGCTGAGGAAACGTGGTACCTCACCAAATTAGGGCCAGAAAATCTCATAGGAGGTTCTTAGAATGTACACCTGCAAACCCATGGTCACCAAGACCCAGGGTTGGTTCAGGACTAATTCCAGTGGGATGTCAGGCCCCACAAGCCTTGAAGGGGAGCTCAATACCTTGGGCCAAGCATTTACTTTTAATTTTAAGGTAAAGGAAGAAATTTTAATGAAAAGGGAGTAGGGAAGGCAGCAATTGATACCTAGGCCTGAACCTCCTGTGTCTCCAACAGGAGATTTCATTCCCAGTTAATTCCCACTGCCTCTTCTCAAAGGTTTTCTCCTCTTCCACACCACCATGGATAACTGATTCCCACTAAACCCCTGTTTATTCTCCAGCAGGACTCATTTCCCACTGCCTTTTTTAGACCAGAAGGGCAAGGGAAAATAATAAGCACTCAGTGCACTGTGTTCAGGTTAAGGACCGTGATTATCCTTTTGGAGTGCCAGAGTGGGTATTTTCACGACACCAGAGGTTTATTTTAAGTGCATCTCTTTTGAGGGCACAAATAGGTGTTTACACTTGGAGGAGGTGGAGAAAAGCAGCCAGGGCTGCTTCATCTCCCCGGAAAAATGCTGGGCTTGTGTGGGCATCCAATTTCAAGCCATTGAGTCCTTGCCATGGGAGCATCACTCTTAAAACTGATGAAAGAATTGCTCAGGATTAGTCAAATAACGGTCAAAATGTTTCAAGATGGTTTCATAATACCTCATTATTTCATAAGGCCTGATTTAGTTTGTTAAAATTGGGCTGGGCAGATCTGCTCTGGCTTCAGCACCAGCTTGTGGCTGCAAAATTGTGTGGAAAAAAAGCTCCAGTAAGAAGGATATTTCTAAATAAATAACTTGGCTTCTCAAAGTGACTTTGGAAAGATGGACAGAGATCACAGGATTCTTGCTCTAAATCAGATTTGTGTCTGGACACCAAGCAGGGCACTAGAAATGGGTGCTGAGGGGCAGATACAGCTCGTTCAGGGCTCAAAAACAAGTTGTTCATGTTCACAGGTCGCTTATGGATCTCACCTCCTCAAGGACCTTTTCCTGCATCTTCGTCCTCCGCCTCTCTGGGGGGCAGAGAGCAGAACCACTTGAACACCTCGGGCAGCGGCTCGTTCCCTCCTGCTTGCCATTAAAATGTCAATATTTGCAGCCCTGCTTGGTGGCACTCCAAGGTCCCGATGCCACCCAGGCTGGACCAACACCTGCCAATCCCACCCGCCAGGGCGGGGAGAGGGCGGCAACCTGGCCGGGCTGCACAAAGGCAGCAATGAGAATAAATTGCCTTGTCAAAGAGGAGGGCAGCTCTGCTCTTAATGGAAATAATGGTAGATTACACGGGCTTTTGTCACACAATATAATCAAAGACAGGATCAAAGGGAGGGAATACAGCAAATGGTTAGCAGGCAAGACATGCTAATGAGATAAAAACGCTCGCCTTGCCACCTCTCCAAGCTTCAATCGAAGGATAATTGATACTAAATAATGTAATTTTGAGCAGTGGTGAAATGCACTTAAAACCAGCAGACAAGGCTGTGAAAATGTTTTAGTTTTTCTGTTACTCTGCTGTCATTTCTTGCACTTTTTTTCCAACGGCCGTGTGGCTGCTGATTGTGTGTGTGGGAGATGTTAAAAAGAGAATAAATGGGGAAAAGCCAATTTTGGTGAAATATTGATGCATTTACACCACTTTAACCCAGCCCCTGGGCCTGGGGCAGGAACAGGTCACCCCTGCTGGGCTGAGTGTGGGCAGTGGGGACAGCCCCGTGGGGCAGTGACACCGCTCTCTGCAGAGAGCCCTGGGATGGCAGTGCCACCTCTGCTGGCACCAGGAGCTCTCAGGCAGCAGCAAATTTTGGCTGCTCCCACCTGCCACTGGAAATGCAATTGGAAGCTGCCATGATTCAAATGGGAGCCGAGGCAGTTGACAGGACTCGCCAGCAGTAATGCAGTGAGGTGCGAAGGCACAGCGTGGGCTGGTGTCCAAGGGATGGGATTCTATCCCCTGGAGCCACACTGGCTGATGCTCCACTGCATCTCAGGCAGCTCTGTGTGACCCCAGGAATTCCTGATCATCTGAAACACTTCTTCCCCTGGAAAACTTCTGTACTGCCGGCTTTGTGGGAAAATAAAAATGCCAGACTAGACAGAGCTTAAATATTTCTAAATGCTTTCCCATAGCCTTTCCTATCTGTTTTAGGGTGAACCTAACCCCTGCACTGGTGGATTTCAGACCTTGCCATCCATGATGGATTTAGCAGCTCAGTGGAGACAAGAATTCCCTTCCTCCTTTGCAGGACTCCTCCACATTTTGTTTCCCAGATCACTGTGGGGCATGAAAGACTCACAGAGTTCATTGAAGTACCAGCTCCTAGAACCCTTCAATCACCACCCAACGCACCCAGCTGGCAGCACCAGCTCTCCTGAGAGCATCCGGAGGCTGGAGCAGATGGGAAGATGTTGTAAAGTAATTTCCTGAGATCCAAAGGCCACGAGCAGTGCAGGAAGCTGGATACTGCCTGGGGACAGCACAACAAGAAGCCCTGCTTGGGGCAGAGCTGATCTGAGGAGGAGCTGTTTATATCCAGCCCAGATCATCCCACGTGTGGAAAAACTCACCCAGCAATCTCAGGCCTCAAGTAATGACTTCATGTCCCAAAATATGAGCAACAAGAGGGAAAAGCTGCAAATTAAAAAATAGGGAGCTGTAATCCTGTGAGGAACATCTCTGGAACTGGAGGGGAAATCTTATTCCCTGCTCCCAGTTAACAACCACCAGTCCCCATCCAGCTTTCCTGGGTGCATCCATATTTTCAACATGTTCCAATTGCAGCAAGGATCTGGGAGGAGGAAGATCCACGAGTTCTTTGCTGAGTGTGGGTGGAGGAGAGATTTTCTGGGGTCCAATAACAGCTGATCTATTCAAGAGCATTCTTTGCTCTTTCCAAGGTAGGAAGAGCTCTGTGAAAAATGTAAAGAATGGCAACTTAAAAATGAAAATTACTTTGGTGGTTGCAGATTTGATTTTTTTTTTCCTACTTAGAAGTTCCTTGTGGCAAAATTAATCAAATCAGGACATTCCCCAGAAACTTTTGGTGTTGTTTATTTATTGCATAAATCAGCTAAGCAGCTTCCCTGCAGAAAGAAAACTGTTCTGTGTCAAGGAAAATAAATAATGAAAAATAAAGGATCTCTCCTCCTGCATTTCCAACCCCCTCTCTGCTGACGGATGCCGCAGGCAATTACTGAGGATAAATTAAGACTAATTATGCCAGTTCTCGTCTGAAGGTTCTGAAGAAACTTGGAAGCACTTCTTCACATCAGGATGCCCTGCAGGGTTAAACAGCACAGGAGAGCTCATGAGATCCAGGTTCATGAAAGGTGTGGTCATGTATTGAGGAGATGAGCCAGGAATAATCCACGGATCTAGCTCAGCAAAAGCCTGAATTTGAGTGCACTCTCAGATACAGCCACCAACCCTTTGGCATTTGAAGTTTTCTGACCCCACTGTGCCCAATTCCTCTCCCAGGAAGCATTACAATCCCCATTTTTCTTCTTTCCCAGCTCCTTGGTGACCATTGCCACACCCTCCTCTGCTTGCCTCCCTCCTCCCTGGTTCTGCATAAACCAGCCACTGCCTCTCATGGCCTCTTTTCCCCCTGGTCCATGGTTTTGGATACAGCTTGTGTCCCATGAGCTGGAAAACCATCGGCTCACCCACTTGGATGCAGCCAATGGCAGAGACTGGCACAGGCTGCTGCTGGTGGGGGAGAGCTCATCCAAGGAGCTGCTCATTCCAGCCCAGAAGATCCCATGTGTGGAAAAACTCACTCAGGAATCTCAGATGGGCCCTAAACAACCTGTCTTCTGCAGCTTCTCAACATCTTCTCTGGAGTTTTGGGGGAATGGTCAATGAGCAGAGTTTGTTGAAAGAATGGAATGGAATGGAATGGAATGGAATGGAATGGAATGGAATGGAATGGAATGGAATGGAATGAATTGAGCACCTTTTTAAAATCTGACCTGGTTTTAAGAATTTAAGAGTCAGGTGAGAATGTTTTCATACTGGAGCCGTATTTTATAAACTCATGGAATTGAAGAAAGGCTTGGTTTGGAAGGGATCTTAACGTCCATCCAGTCCCACTCTCCATCACCTTCCACTATCTCAGGTTCTAAGCCCCATCCAACCTGGCCTTGGACACTTCCAGGGGTCCAGGGGCAGCCACAGCTTCCCTGGGCACCCTGTGCCAGGGCCTCACCACCCCCACAGGGGAGAATTTCTTCCTTAAATCCAACAGCATTTCAATGGTTCATGTACCTCTAAAGCCTACTGGAATGTAAAGGAAACTGAGAAAAGTGGGATTTCAGATGGATGAGCTCTTGCTCTTGACCTGAGCACTATCACCTTTAGGCAAGGCAGAATTAGAATTCCTCTTTTCTGGATAACACTTTCTATACCTGCCTTCATCCTCTCCAGAAAAAAAAAATCAAGGAAGACAAAACACCCATAAGCAAATCCAGTGAGGTTCTTACACCCTCCTTGGACAATCAGTTTGCAGTGTTGGTGCAAATCTGCTCAGGGAGAGGATGAACATCCTGTCCCTTGAGATGCTTTGGCCAAGGCTTTCAGCCTCTGAAGTGTCTGTACTTCCCAGAGCAGAAGGAATCATTCCCTGGACATCTGATTGTATGGTTGTGGTTATGGGGATGCTGAAGTGGTTTCTGACAATATCAGGAAGGATCCAAGTGGTTCATTCCATTTATGGTCTCGTGCATGTGGATGGTGGGAGCAGTTCAGCTCTCAAGTGAGATCCACCACCAGCCATGTGCTGAGTGTCTCAGCTGTTCTGAGAGGACCTGACCACTTCCAACAGCCCTGCCCCACTCTGCTGAGGGTGAGAGGGGCTCAGAACCTGGGATTCCTCTTCTGGAGAGAAAAAAAAAAGAATGGAAAAATCGTTCAGCTCAGGCCAGAACAAAGAGAAGTTGTCTCTTCCTGAATTCCCAGTAAATCTTGGGTGAAAGGGTGAAACATTTATAGAAAATTTTCCTCTGCTCCTATTTCCATTTAGTCTGAAGTGAGGTGATAAAGCTGCAAACCAAGCAGGCAAAATCCACATTTTACTGGTGTGAAAATACGTCCCTTGGAGGTGGTTGGTGTCTTCCTTGCACTGTTTTTGTCCATAAGGCTGAGGTGGAATTCAGGATGAGTCAGGGTTTGGGATACCCAAGAGGGCATTTCCAAGTAAATCTACTCTGGTCTGGAAGATAAAAACGCACAGGTCTCATTCTCAATGTTTTTATTGGCTTTTATGAGTTGAGATGAGAGCTGGAGGACAACAGAGGCTGCCTGAGCAGAGGGAGAGAAGCCGAGGTGACAGTTTTATATAACTGGCCTGTGGTCAGGAGCAGAGCTGCCGCCAGACGCTGGCTGGGCAAGGTATATTTAGAAATGAGCTAAATAGAGCGTTCAGCCACCTGGGACAGGAGCAGCAGCTCCAAGTGCTGCTGGAACCACACACGTGGGCTTCCCACGGCCACCATTCCCCGTGGCTCCCTGGGTGGGAAGGGGATGGAGGCAGCCAGGGTGTCCTCACTCCTTGCCTGCTCTCTAGACTCTTCCCAATGCCTCATCCAACTTTATCCTCACACGAAGCAACGCCTGAACCTCCTCCAGTTTTGACATTGAGGAACTTTCTTTGCAGCACGAAGAGTCCTGCAGGAAATGTTTTCAACCCGTGGGAGTGGAAAAAGGAGATTAAACATAAAAGAAAGATCAAGTGCTGCATCTCAGCAGCGATACCTGCGCTCGGCCAGCGCCTAATGAAGAGATTCGTGCGGAGCCTCCCCGGAGAGAGGCTGAACCTTGCTGCTCTTCCAGCCCAGCCCTGGAGCCAGCAGCTTTGAATAGCAGCTTTATTCCCTGGATAGAAGGAATCAAGAGGTTGATGCTGTGAAGTAGGGGTGGTTGGGAAAGATCCTGAAGTCAGGGATGACTCAACGCTGCTGAAAAGTTCCCCTTTCTTGGTCCATAAGCTACTCCTGTGTTGTTCTTTATCTTTTTTCCTGCTTTTTGCTCTTTTGTGCATACATTTGGAGGTTTCTGGATGAGCCTGTGTTTATTGATCTGGCTACTCCCAGCTTCTTTCTCCAGCTCTCAATTAAATGTGGGCTCACACTTTCTAAAGGTTTCTTGCTTGTGGAAGCCAAATGATCACAACTGAAGTTGTTGGACTTGAGACCACACTTGATATTTTGTATTTAGTGCAGAGCAGCTCTATTTACCAAAGACTTTCTTTTCACACTTGTTTTCCTCTGGCCTGTGGAGTGGGGAGGAAAAAGAAGGCTCCTGAATGCCCTTTGATGCCTTCAGTGATCAGTGTTTTTTAGGCTTTATTTCACTTCTTTACAAACAAGTGTAAGAGAGATGGAATTTTCTGGGTTTTCCCTTTAAAGCAAAAAGGTCATGTTAATTAACTATCCTCGTTCTGACAAGCAGTGCTAAGGACTGAGTGAAGAATTTCTCCTGTTCCTGCCTGCATGTGGGAGTTTGGATGATAAGGCTACTCCAAAGCACATAACCCCATCATTGCAATGTCTTTGGGCTGTCATGTAAACTCAGTAATGTGTCACTCACTTCCTTTTTCTACTATTTAATTAAATGAACTGGAGCTTGGAAAGGGAAGGTGGGAATTAAACCCTGATTTCCAATAAAGCCCTTAAACCCTTAAACCCTGATTTCCAATAAAAGACATTCAGAAAAAGGTCCATGGATGTTTTTCCTGCTTTCTAAAACAAAGTGCTGAATGATACTTAAAACAAATCTCCATCAGTTGGAAAAGCCACAGCTTCCTTTGTGTTTTTAATCCCTTTTTGTTCTGCTCATTTGGGGAAAGTGTTTCATTTGAAAAACACCTGCCCTCATTCAGAAAGGAATGAACTGGCATAATAAATTCCACTCCCTTGTCATTCATTGAACTGGGAGCTCTCGGAGATTTTTTTTTCTCCTTCCAACTGTTATAAAATAGACCAAAAGAGGGCTATTTTAGATCAATAATCTTTTTTCCCCCTCTCCCTTGATATTCCAGGTCAGCTGGCAAATGGAGAATTGTTCTTTGCACAGTTCTAAAGCGCTCCCGTTATCACCCATCAGAGACGGCCACTTGCCCCAGATAAGGGAGCCCTGTCTGAGCCAATGGGCAATAAAGGGAATTGCCTTTGGAATGAGCAGCTGTCAGGTCTGCCCTTGACAGTAGCTTCTTCCCTGCTGCATCCCAGCCCTGCCTTTGGATGCCTTGGCACAGGGATGAGCAGCCCTCGGTCCCTCCCGGTTCTGCTCATTCCTGTTTCTTCTGCTCGCTTCCAGCCCGAGCTGCTCCTGCCGTGCTGCTCTGTGTCAGAAATCCATTAAAGAACTTTGCATTTTGATGGGAGACGTGGAAGTGCCATCTGCTACCCAAGGGCTGCGCTTCCTGCGCTGCTCAACTCCTGCCGAATCCCGCCAGTGTCACCGGGAGCGCTCAAGCCGCCGCTCACGTTCCCGTTATTAGCAAATTAAGAGACACTTCCTGCTGTTGATTTCCTCATCTAAAAGCTGTGCTGGGACAAAAATCCCCCTGTTCCTGGGCCAGGATGCAATTTAGCCATAGCACTGATCTTTGCTGGGCTGAGACGGGTGTTATTCCACAGCTGGTGTTGTTCTCCACGGCCGTATCCCTAAAGCTGGGAAAGGCATTTCCTTATCAAACAGCTTCATTTAAGTCTAATTAGGGAGAGGCCCACGGGTGACTCTGGAATATCCTCCCCTCCGGCAGCGCTCCCTGCAGCACCCTGGGACATGTGCTTGAGGAAATCTGACTGCGGGGAAAGCGCTCAGCTCCAGCAGGGAAACAGCCACTTTATTTGGACATTAAATGCAGCCAGGCAGTGATTTCCATGCTGATGGGGAGCGTTGGATACTATAAGGAATAGCACTGGAGTCATGATGGGCTTCCTGTGGAGTGGGATACGGCTCGGGGTAATGGCACCAGCATCTGCCTCTTCGGAAAGATCCGAGATCCTGATCGGTGCCAGAATGTGGGGAGGGAGGAGGGGAGCCATTCAGAGCAGGGGTTTGATGGTATGGGCAGGGATTTGAAGGCCTACTGCTGCTTTCTCAAGGTGCAAAAAGTTGGTACAGTGCAAGGAGGGAGTTTTCTGAAGAGTGGGATTTCAAAGACTTCAGACTGGCACAGGTTTCCCAGGGAAGTTTTGGAGTCCCCCTCCCTGGAAGGATCTAAAAGATGTGCAGATGTTGCAGCTGGGAACATGGTTTAGTGGCAGCTTTGACAGTGCTGGGTTAACAGTTGGACTCGATGATCTCTGAGGGCTTTTCCAACCTAAACAATTCCAAGATTCCATGATTCTTTTTGTTTGCCATTGCTGATGTTCATCTGGGTAACAGAGAGAAAAAGTGACTTTTAGGTAGGGAAAACAATGGCCCCAAAATGCTCCTGTTTGGCTCTAGAAAAAAAAGTTAAATGAGTACATTAAAATGATGGAATCACAGAATCTCCTGAGTTGGAAAGGAACCACAAAGATTGTCCAAGTGCAACTCCTGTCTCTGTCCAGGATAATCCCAAAAACCCACGCTATGCCTGAGACCATTGTCTCAATATTAGGCTTAGACAACCTTCTTTTGTCCCTCCAAGGATAGCAAAGATGGAGGAAGGGCTCAAGAAATTGGGCACCAAATTGCACCCCAGTCTCCCTTCCCTGCTTCTCTGGAGTTGGACCATCTTTCCCAGCTCAATCCCTGTCCATCACTCCTCTGCTCTCCTGCACCAGGATATTGCTGCACACAGGTTGCAGAGGGTTTGAGAGGTAAGAGGAGTTGCAGTTACTTATTTGTATCCTTTTCCTCCCCAAAATGGACTGAATAATGACTTCTGGGACTGCCGTGACCAGTGGGAACAAACTCCCTCATGCCAGCTGGGAATGCCACTCACATTGGTGGCTTTAGATCAAGAGAAGGGTTTATCCCCCCCAAATCCCACCCGAAATACCCAGGATTTCAATCACCTGATTCCTTGGAGATTCTGATTTCATATGGTGGAGGTTTCTGGGATGTGTCCCTGCCAGATCTCAGCACATCCTGGGGACCAGTAGGATGTGATGCTCCATCCCCATCCGTGTGCAGATCTTGGCAGGGACTGTCATTGTCTTATCAATGTGATTGGAGAAGGCAGAAAAAAAGAAGGGTTTGTTATGAGAAATGACCAGGAATTAGAGTCAGGCTTCCCGAAAACCTATGTTTCCAATCCTGTCACGAAGCCAGGGCTTGGAGGCTCTGCACAAACCATTCACAGCTTTATTTGAGTGTCTCATTTTCTTGTATTGACCCAGAGGGGTTTGGGAGCTTGGTGAAATCAGTGCTTTTCTGTCAATTGATTCAGTCTCAAAGAAGCTGCCACTTCCAGCATTCCCCAGCACACACAGAAATCCTAAATATTGCTGCTTCAAGGGTTTGGGGGTTTGAAATCCATTTGGATTATTTAGCAGAAGCAAAAGGCTGCCCTGAGTGTGAAGGGACTAGGCAGAGATCACAGACCCCAGCCCAGACAGACACAGGATTTGTCCCTGGAGTCACAGCTGAGGTCAAACCAACCTTGGCCCCCTCCAGAACTCAATTAGCAAAACCAAGAGTGAAATAAGAGGCAGGAGAATAAACCCTGACCCTACTCCCAGCAGCAGGCTGTGGGTTATCAGAGGCACAGCTGGGCACAGGACCATCCCAGCACATCACAGCGAGTGTCTGTCAGAATCCAGACTGCTCTGCCTCTGAGGACTCCAGCCCGCTTAGTTATTACTGGGTTTTCATCCCAGGCAATGCTCACAAAACCTCCCTCAGGGGCCCACTGTGCTGTGAATCCATTGGACACTCACAGCTACTCCCAGTGCTGAAGCAGTGAGGAGGGAATTCAGCTTCAAAACACCCTGGGCAGGGACCCAGCGAGTTCAACCCAGATTCCCCATCCCTGCACCCACCTGCCTGGCACAGGCATGGGGCAAGCACGGCTGGAGGAGCCCAGTCCCTGCTGATCCCTCCCGTGGGATGCTTGATGTTGATTGCTCACACAGGCTTCAAATCCCTCAGCTTCTCCAGAGGAAAATGTCTCTCCAAGGCCCTTTAAACCCCAAACATTGCTTCACCCTCGTTGCAGGCAGAGCTCTGCTTTGGCAGGGCTGTCTCCCACCCGTGCTCCCGCTGCCTTCCCTCCGGCTACCGATCCCTGGCTCCTGCAGCGATAATTTCCCGAGGTCCTCGGATCAAGCGAAGCAATTTGGAATAAATTGTGGCCACTTCAGACTTTTGCATTAAACTCTGAACTTTGGGAGCTTCTCTGCGCTGGAACTGTCAGCGATGGGCATCCCGAGGGGCTTTGTGTTTATTTATATCCAAAGCCCTTCCTTGCAGAGCAACCTGCAGGGGCTGAGGAGATCAGTGGGAAGGATGGAGAGGAGGGGAAGCAAGGAATTGTCTTTGGCCTTTCTTTCCTCTCTTAAAACCCAAAGGCAGCTCGTAGCTTAATGACCTCAGCTCATGCAAGAGGCCAGGAGAATGTCAGTGCAGGGTCAAATTCAGCAAAAACGACCCTTAAAGGGGATTTTCTGCCTCTGAAACTCCTGACTGAGGTTTGAGCCGTGTGTTACAGTGGGAGGGCAGAGCCTTTGCTCTCCTTGCAGTGTAGGGAGAACCTCCAAGGACCCCCCCAAACCAGAGATAAAGGACAAAACACAATTAGACTCCAAACATCATCTGCTTTCTGCAGTTTTGTTCTGGGAATGGGCTGAAAGCTGTTATTTAGAGATATTTCATTTTAGCATCTTCTGAAATACATTTTTAACTCTATGTTAAAAATCACATTTTTGGAAAAAAAGCTGAGAAATCATGGAATCATGGGAAGGTTGGGCTAGAAGGGATCTTAGAGATGATCTAGATCCAACCCCCTGCCATGGGCAAGGATAAATGTCACATTTTAATCCCCCTTTTTTTCCCAATTTGCAATACCTTGGATCACCCCTCAGTGAATCTCCCTCAAAGTTCTGGAAAATTTTAAATATTAATGGAAGAAGTCTATTTTTGACACCTCTTGCCCTAGTGGCTGCTGGAGCTGCAGTGTCCCTGCCCTCCCAGGGTGTGTCTGGATCCAAGGGATGATGGAATTAGAGTCCAGCTCCATGACAAGCCCATCTGCTGGCACTGGGCTGACCTAGATGAGGTGAAGTGAGATGTGCTGGGCTCCATCCAGCTCCTGGAGTGGGCACAGTGCCCCATTGCCAGCAGAAAGGAGCACTGTCCAACTGGAGTGATGGAAAATCCCATTGGGACAGGCAGGACAGGCACCTTTTGGGTCTCTATATCCGAATTCAACCCCGTTTTGACGTGTTGAACAGAAAATGGAAATAAAACATAGACAGGAGATTTATTCCTATGCACCTGAGTCCAAGTGCTGTGTATTTAAAGGAAACTCTGAATAGACTGGATTTGGTGGTGCCTGATCCATGGCTTACACCCCTACTAAAATTTGAAGACATCCAGATGCATTTTTCCTTCCTCGTATTCCCAACCCATGCCTATTAGAGCAGATGGAAAGTTTACCCTTCCCAATCTCGTGCTATCTCTGCATGTAAATGAAGAAATTTGAGCTTAAAACCTGTCAAGCCAACAGCTTCCCCCAGGATTCAATTGACTTTGAAATTGTTCTCTTCAAAAAACACCCAAACAAACAGGGAAAGATCCCAAAAGGAAGAGAATTAATAAGGGCAGTGTTTTCTAATATGCACACTAAACAAATCCTTCAATCTAAATGAAATCTATATTGCAGGCATTTGCAGGTTTTGAGCTGAGGCTGGGCTGCTCTGGCTCCACATCCAGCAGAATTTCATGCTTCCCTTTGAACCTGGCTTATCAGAAACGGTGCCTTTCTTTTCTCCCTGCCTTCCGGAGGGTTTTTGGAATTCAAGTCAAAGCAAGAGTCGACACAGAAAGGAAGAAATTAATTGTCCTCTGTCCTTGTCCCTCTCACGTGTGTTTTGGTCAGGATGGCCAGGATTTGGGTCTCCACCCTGCCAAAATCCCACTCTTTTCCATCATCAAGGGGAAGAAATCCTGAGTCTGGGTGTTTTGAAGATTGCTATCAGACAAATCTAATCTTGCACTCCCATGGCTGCCAGGGATTTTTTCCTGTACCTGTGAAATTTGCATCTATGACAACAGGTTTCTGTCAATTTGGGGCATTTCATCTCTCTCCACAAGGAACTTGATCATGCATTCCACAGGGATAAGGTGCCCACAGCACTCACTTTCTAATGGATGTGCATTTTACCTCTTCCAGTGCAAAAAATCAAGATTGTTCCAACTCAGAATGGCTTTTGTTACCTCTGTAGGCTATGCAGGATATCCACATATCCTGACTATCCTGCACATCATCCCCAGTTTGCCAGAGAGGGAATTAGGAATGAAATTCCTGAGCTGTTCAGTTCTTTCTGGGACACCTTTTCCACCAGCCACTGCTTTGCTGTGTTGAGCAAACCAAGCCTGAGATATCTTCCCAGTGGATTTGGTTCTCTTCAGTTTTCTGCCATGAAATGCAGCATTTTGGATCAGATATTTGGAGATGTGGCTCCAATGAGAATGAAAATTTCACTGTTTTCTGTTTCCTGGTGGTGTTTGGAACAGGCTTCTCAGAGAGGGTCTGGGTGTCCCATCCCTGGAAGAGTTCAAGGCCAGGCTGGATGCAGTTGAAGCCTGGGATGGTGGAAGATTCCCACGACAAGGAGTGGAACAACATGAGCTTTAAGGTCCATTCCCACCCAGACCATTCCATGACTGTGATTGATGTGAGTGTGGGATCACCATGGCAGCATCACATGCAGGGAAACTGCCACAATACAAGAAGAACCAGCCCATGCCAGATTTAGTCTGAAATTGTCTGAACCTGTTCCCAAATCTGGTAGGAGGTCAGGAGAGATGGACACCCTGCAAACCACCACGAGCAGGAATGAGGGGGAAAACCCTGCAAAATCCCTGCTAGAGCAGAGCAGGAAACCATAGAGAGGGCAATTTTTATTTCCATTATCCGTGGCTGGTGGGTTCTGAGCATTGCCCATGTCCTGCAGACACGCCCAGGAATTCCAGCCGGAGCAGGGGAGCAGATGGCAGCAGTTGTTCTGCTTGCTGGCTGCCTGCACCTGCCTAACGAGCTCCCTTTTCCCTTCCCTTCCCTTTCCCTTTCCTTTTGCCTTTCCCTTTCCTTTTGCCTTTCCCTTTCCCTTTCCCTTTCCCTTTCCCTTTCCCTTTCCTTCTTCTCCTGAAAAGCAGAAGGAGTTGGAAGGTGGCTGCTCCCTCCCCATGCTGTGATGGACTGGATTTAGGGAGCAGCCTTGGGGAAGATCAGTAGAGCCATGCTGGAGGGGCTGGATGCTGAGGAGGGAAAGGACTGGAGGGGAGGGAGAAGAGGTGCCTTGAAGACCTGGACATAAACACCTCTTCCATAACAATGTAGAACACGGAGGGAAATTCCCACAGCAGTTTTCAAGCCTCCTCTCTTTGCACCAAGGAGAATTTGACGGATCTGAGTCTGTTTATTCTCCCACAAGCTGATTTTGCTCATCCCAGAGGTCTTGGCTTCCCCACGTAATAAAAAATCAAGATCCCAAACCATCACTGGTTATTCCTGCAGATATTTCCATGCACACCCTGGCCCTGCTGAAGCTGGGTTTGTTATCAGCTTAATAGGGCCAAGACTTCAATTCATCCTGGCAATAAACTGCAGAAATATTGGTGCTCCTGCCTTTTCTAATCTAGTAATTTTTTTCCTTCCAGAGGAGGCCATTCCCTAGCCCTGAGATAGTCTCCCGGCCCAGCATGTGGAATTACAGATACTGCCAGCGCCTATTAACTGTACAAATCTTTGCATTGATAAGTGAGGGAGAGATTTATGTCTTGAAATGAGAAATTCTATCCCCAACAACAAAATTGAGCCGGTGGATCAATCCAGATCAGAGTCCGTCGAGGAAGTGGCTGCGGCAATTGCCATTAATTGTTGTCTCTGGCACTTCTGCAGCCTGCCAGGAGTGCTGGGCCAGAGGGATGGAGCTTCTCCCTGGCCCTTGGGGGGCTTCTGGCCACGGCCAAGCCACTCTGGCAAATTACTGGGGAATATTTACAGGGTTTCTTTGGTGGTGCATTCTGGCACCTTGAAGGAGATGAATGAAAAATCTTCTCCCAGGGCTAAATGTGCTTTTAGTGCAGCCTCTCCTTGCATACCAATTGCCTAATAAACCCCGAACTGGATTAATTCCCATACACTTCATTTATTTGCTGCTTCTTATCCAGCAGCCTTCCATCCCCAGGTAGGGTTCCTGTAAATGTGACCACTTCTGTGGGTGCCATCCATCCCAATGCCACATCCATCCCAATGCCCCAAAATCAAAACCTTGAGGGCTTGAACCCCAACACAATCCTCGAACCTAAATGTCCACTGTGTGTTTTTAAAGGAGCTTTGTTGCTTTTATTTGCATTTCTTATCCCAGAGCCCAGTTCTTGGAGTGCCCCTGGGTACCCTGTACAAGCTGGCAGGGGCTGGGGATGTCTTGTAGTGTGAGCTCTTGTCCCCAAGCCATCAAATCCACCTAAACTATTCCTGACAGCTGCTTGTCCAAACTCTTGGATGGAGCCCACGGCCTCCCCAGGTGTCTGTTCCCACATCAAAGCCGAGCTCTGCAGGTCCTCTCTTCCTAATGTGCCCTGGAGGAAATTCCGAGGCATCACTGAAACTTTGTTGGTGTTTCATCTTCATTATGGAGCAGTCCTGAGGTGCTGGCTGGGTAAAAGATGGGTCTCTGATGCAGCCCTGCTGGTCCCAGAAGGTTTGGGATGTTCTGCAAAGCCCTATTGCCCCCAGGCACAGTCTAGGGCAAAAATTCAGTTTTTGTTAAGGATGAAATCCATTTTTAGGTCTAAAAGTTGCAGAAAAAAAGGGCTGAAAATTTTTCGCTCATTCCTAAATGCTCAGAATGAAAATTAGCCCAATCTTGCAATTCTCTATTCAGGGTTTGTGCCAGCCAGCACTGGGGCATTTCCCAGGTAGAAACAAGGAGCCTGACCAAACATCCTTCGGTCATTCAAAATGGGAACCCAAAAAAAATCAGAAACACCTTGAATTTTCCTGGGAATTTTTGAGTCACCCAGCAAGACTAAGAGAATCCTCTAGAACAAACAAGAGGGATTCACCCTCTCCTTCAGCTCTCATTGGACAGGTTTGCTCCATTTTGCAAAACCAAATCTGTGCCACAAAATGAAAGGGAATTGTCTCTCTGGAGGCTGGAAGGGCTCCAGAGAAGAGCTGTGCCATGAGGGAAGCTTTGTGAGCTGCCTCACATGGGATGAGGTTAAGGGAAGAGAGCAGGGACAGCCCCGAGCTGGAGATTGCTCATTCCTGCTCCAGGCTCTGGCTATAAATAAAGGCTGGGATCTAAGACAAATAAAAAAAGGAAGAATGACTGGGTTTATTCTGCTTCATCAATGACAGGACAGCTTTAAAGAGACACAAGAACAATACAGAAAACAACAAGCCTGGTTTCCTAGAAATGAAGGCTGAGCTAAAGATAAAACAGGGTTTGCCCAGATTGTCTCTTCTGGCCTTTTCCAAGGAGAATTGCTGGGCTTCAGTGTGAAATACAGAGGAAGAGGAGGCTTCAGGGAGGGGATGAGCGGTGTCAGAGATGTTATGGCCTCTCTGGGGCCTCGCAGGATCTCCCCTCCCAGGCAGTCTGCTCCCAGCTGAGCATTGCCAGGGGGCAGAGGGGCTGGATATGGCCAGGATAGGCTCCAGCAGCTGTAATGAACCCAGGGCAGAGCATGGGATGGGAATGGTAATGAGATATTGGGACAAGTGGGTTTTGTGCCACATTTTGTTCCATCCCAGGAGCCGGCTGCTGCCTCCCAGGATGGGCTGGGAAAGGCCCAAAGCTTGTCATGGGGAAGACATCTGTTATCAGAGCCCACGTGCTTTAAAGGGATTTCTGAGGAAAGGTCTGAGGTTTATTTTAAAGGGATTTCCAAGGAAAGGTCTCAGTGCAGCCTCAGAGATGGGGTGATGGAACTTTGATAAGGGACATTCACCCCTCCTGTCATGCAAGGCCTTTGTCCCCTTTGGCTCTCAGCTTTTCCCTTCCTCTACATCCATTGATGGTCCCCATTCCTTCCTCCTGCCACAGATCCAAATCACACAATCAGGTTGGAAGAAACCTTTCAGGTCATCCAATCCAGCTGTTCCCCAGCACTGCCAAGGCCACCACTGACCCACATCCCCAGGTGCCACATCCACACAGCTCTTAGTTCCCCCCAGAGACCCCACCCCTGCCCTGTGATGCTGCTGCACATTTGGCAGCTTCCAAAGACTTTGTCCTTGTGCTTCAGATCCCACCCAGCCTGGCGGGGATTGCTGCCACTCCTCAGCAACCTTGAAACCCCTTTGGTGGCCGTAGCATCTGCCACTGCAGATGCCAGCAGGAATGTTCCCAGTGCAGCCACCCTGGGGACCCGCAGGGTGGGACGAGCATCCAAGGATGCAGGAGCCCCCATCTGCAGCCAGGACCATCCCTGAAGGTCAGACACAGAGAGGGGACCTAGGGGTGTCACCTGACTCTGGTCATCGAGCAGGGCACAGCAAACAGATAGCTCCTTACTACTTTCTGAATGAGAAAAGGAAATGGAGCCCAAATTCTCCTTTTCTTTATCCAAAGGGGCTGATATGTGAGCAACTGCTGCTCTCCTCATCCAGGGAGCTGCTGCTGCAGTTTTGGGGATCTTTGAATGTGTTACTTGTAAATTCTTGTACCTTTCTGGGAAAAAGTGTCTCATCCTTTCTTATCACAAGGTGAAGGCGTTTTTCTCCTATAACAGAAGCTGAAGCATTCTCATACTTTGTTACACTTGCTGGACTATAAGGAGAGAAAGGACATTTAATGTTTCAGCTAGATGTCCAAGAAAAATCAAAAGACTCCAATAAAAGAAAATTCAGCCAGCTCAGCTTGTCCCTCTCTGCTGTAAAGAGATGTGGTTCAGCAAAGGTGAAGCAACTTATTTTGTTCCTAGTTTTAAAAATAACTGTCTCAACCTAAGCAAATCAGCCATGAGAATCCTTAATTGTTTGGGGCTGTCAGTAAAGAACTGATATCAGCCACTGCCTGTGGGGAGAAAATAGAAATATGGGGGCTTCCACCCTCACCCCTTTCTTGGCATAGTTTTGCCTGGTTTGGTTAATTTTGGTGGGAGTTCATTTAAAGGAGCTGCTGAACCAGTGCTGGCTTTGCAAGGGTGTGAGCACAACCAGCTTGTGATGAGCCTGGTCAGCAGCCAAAAACAGGGACAGGAGTTGGAAGCAAAAGAGCTGCAGCTTCAGTGATCAGGCTGTAGGCAGGAGGTGGGATGTGGAGAGAGGTGTGAGCCCAGCCTGAGCAGACATCACCCCTCTGGAACATCCAAAGTGGGACATATGGGTTCTACCATGGCCCTGGGCCAGGCTGGCACCTCCTCACCTCACCTGACAGGAGAGGCTGTCACCCCTGCCTACTGCCTGGAGGTGACACTGCCTGCTCTTTTTCCAGCAGGGAATCCTCCCCCAGCTTCTTTCTCACCTCTGTGTGTGTGGTTGGAATTTTTCCCCCATTCCCCTGGGGATGTCAGAGATAACAAGCAGATGTGAGCAAGAAATCAGTACCTTCCTTTTGGATGCATTTCCAGGCATGAGTCTCAAGGCTCATGAAAGGCACTGAAAACACTTTGGGCATCTGTCAGAGGTCCCTTCACCCTCAGCATCAAAGTCACTTTTCCACAGCTGTCTCTAAGTCGAGTGTCCCATAATTGCTGGTGGTTGTGGCTCTGATCTTCTTGAAGGTCTTTCCATCCCAAACAGTTCCAAAATTCTACAATAGCCTTCAAGGCCAAGTTTTGCACCATGGTTTGTACGTGGCTCAAATTCACAGCTTTGTGCTAATGTGGAATTTTGGAGCCAGGAGATTTCCATCTTGCTGAATTCCTCACTTTGAAATGGAATAAAATACTCTGGATGAGATGTCACTCCAGCAGTGGTGGATGGACAGACACTGTCCTGCCTCCACAGGCACTTCTTATCTTCCCACAGCCCCTCTCATCCCATACACGTTTATAAAGTGAGATGAAAACAGTTTTAGTGTATCAGACCCCATGAATAATGTCCTGGAATAGCCTCGGTGCAGCCAAGCGTGTTCCATCCCATCAATGTGATAAATGCAGGTACAGTTGTTTTAATTGTCAGGATCGTGTTGGAGTGCAAACACATCTGTGCTTCACCTGGGGGGACATTAATGCTGTCCTGATCCTGACAAACCCTTTCACTCACACACCACCATCCCACTGCCTGGATCTGGAGAGCTGGGAACAGCCAGGATGGGTTTGGAATAGCCAGGATGGGTTGGGAATAGCCAGGATGGGTTGGGAACCAGTGGGATGGATTTGGAATAGCCAGGATGGGTTGGGAACAGGCGGGATGAGTTTGGAACAGGCAGGATGGGTTTGGAATAGCCGGGATGGGTTTGGAACAGGTGGGATGGGTTGGGAACAGGCAGGATGGGTTGGGAACAGGCAGGATGGGTTTGGAACTGGTGGGATGGGTTGGGAATAGCCAGGATGGGTTTGGAATAGCCAGGATGGGTTTGGAACAGGCGGGATGGGTTTGGAACAGGCAGGATGGGTTGGGAACTGGTGGGATGGGTTGGGTCCAGTGAAGGGTGAAGACATGGACAGCTTAGCTCCCTGTTGTTCCAGGGAAACTGAGAGCTGGGCACTGCCTCATGCCCTAACCCTTTTATTGGTGATGTCAAAGCACAGGAGAGGCTCAGGAGAGGCTCAGAGCTGGTATGAGGCACATAGCACAGAGTGTAGGGTTTATCCAGAAATGTAGTTTGAAGGGTGGCTGTTGTATCCTTCATGTCACCTCAAAGATCTTGGCTTGGCCTTCCCATTCCTGCTGGAGTGGCACAGGGAAGCTCATCTCCATCATCTCCATCCCCATCCTGGCAGAGGTGGGAAAAGGCTTGGAAAAACCTGGGACAGTAGAAAGTCTCTGGCCAAGGTGGGGGAATGAGATTGGCTTTAAGGCCCCTTCCCACCCAAACCATTCTGGAATACTAGGATTCTGGAATTCTGGGATTCTGGGATATGATGATATCATCCCTATGGTTTGGACAGACTACAGCCCTGCAGGGAAAAGGGCCACACTGGACATCTCAGATCTGCTTCCACTCGGGGCATGGCAGCGCCATTCCCATCCTGGAATATGACAGTTCCATTCTCAATCTGCAATATGAGAGTTCCATTCCCATCCTGGAATATGACAGTTCCATTCCCACTCTGGAATGTGACAGCCCTGTCCCCACTCTGGAATATCTCAGCCCCATTCCCAGTCTGTAATGTCACAGCTCCATTCTCACTCTGGAATATCTCAGCCCCGTTCCCACTCTGGAATGTTACAGCTCTATTCCCACTCTGGAATATCTCAGCCCCATTCCCAGTCTGTAATGTCACAGCTCCATTCTCACTCTGGAATGACTCAGCCCCATTCCCACTCTGGAATGTCTCAGCCCCATTCCCACTCTGGAATGTCACAGCTCCATTCCCACTCTGGAATATCACAGCTCTGTTCCCACTCTGGAATATCTCAGCCCTGTTCCCACTCTGGAATATCTCAGCCCCGTTCCACGCCGCTGTGTTTTGCCACTCTGTGGCCGCCGCGGGGCTCGGGCCAGAGGCAGCAGTAAAATATCTCCGTAATAAACGGAACCATTTGGCTCTCAGAGCCGGTGCCAGCTTTTATAACAATTTCCATCTTAAGCTGGCTCAATCCATATTTAATGAAATCTTCTATAAACCCTTTAACAGCCCTCAATTCATTTCAAGTGGTAAATGAGTCAGCACTTCGAAATGATGAGCAGGATTCAGACTCCGCTGCCGTTACTTAAGGAGAAGAAGTGATTCTTTTTAAATGCTTTTTCTCCTAAATAACGTTCCCTTTTCATTTTTTTCTCTCATTTTTTTTGCTTGCTGCTGTGATGCTGCTCAATAGAGGTGAGGGCAGGCAGAGGGGCACGGATGCCCCAGGTCTGGCACCATCCCTCTGGTCCCTGCAGACAGACCTGACCAGCCCAGACTGATTTATCTGACTGTCCCTCATCCAATCTCTTGGCTGGGTCATCTCCAAACAGGATTCATCTCTCCCTGCCTCAGTTTCCCATTTACTTGGTGCTACCAACCTCCTGCCAGACATTTTGGAGAGCTCTGGAGGGCCATCCCAGCTCTCTGTGCAGCCTGAATTCCTCTACCATGGAATTTGCAAGCATTCCAGAGGGAGATATCACATCCACCAAGCACAGCCCACCTGAGGAGCAATCATCTGCCCTGTTATTCCCATTTTCCCTTGGAATCAGACAGCAAAATCCTCTAAAGAGCTGGAGTCTCAGGGAAAGGCATATACCAGCTGTGTAATCACCACTCCACGGTACCTGCTCATTTAAATAATGAAATGGCATCTTTGTTAAAGGCAAGGAGACTTCCAAGCTGTCTTGTTCTGCAGCTCACCTATAAAAGCCAAGCAAGCTTTGCAAAACATTTCAATTCTCCTGATCACTGTAATTACTGGCCAGGATCCAGCTCTGCTCTCTGCTTGGCTTTGCCAGCAGGTTACACACGAGGGCTGTGGGCACAGGCTCTGAAATAAAGTGAATCATGGCTCGGTTTATTTTTGAAAATGCTCTTATTTTGCGTGATATTGATTTTTTTCTCTTATTCCACACCACACAAAGCAAACCCTGCCTGTGTGGGGATGTGTCAGTGTCTTTCTGCTTGGGGTGAGCTGAGGCTGTGTGTCACTGGCTGTAGCATAAAATCGAGTCAGGAATCTCCACATGGCCTTTAAATATTGCCTTTAAGTGGCACTAACGCTGTCCTAAGACTGCAGTGGCTCTGCCGTGGGGGTCGAGTCACCTCAAACATTTCCATGGCAGACTTTCCAGCACCCCCCTGGCTCCAGTCATTGAGTATTTCCAATTAACTCTGCATTTCACTGGCCTGAATCCTGCTGAACTCAGAGCAGATGCACACCAGTCCCTTCTCCTTTATTGCAGCACCACTGGGAGCCAGCAGCCCCGGGAGCAGCTTTCTGGGCAGGCTGGGGCAGGCTCTGTGCTTGGGAGGTTGGGTGAAGGGGTGAAGTGGCCACATTAGGCTTGGCTTGGAGAAGCTGGAATGAGGGGGCAGTTTGCTATCTGCTCATCCCAAGTGCCAGGTGAGGTGTGGAGCTGTCTGGGGGGTCAGCACCCCATGGGACAGCTGAAATCACAGAATCATTTGGCTGGAAAAACTCCCTAACATCACTGAGTCCAAGGGCTGACCTAAAATTTTCAAGTCCTCCACTATCCCATGTCCCCAAGTGCCACATCCACACAGCTCTTATATGCCTCCAGGGACAGGGAATCCACCACTGCTCTGGGCAGCTGTGCCAGGGATGGACAGCCCCTTTCATGGAGAAATTTGCCTTAATGAATAATTTTTCCCGCTAAATCTCCCCTGGCACACCTTGAGGCCATTCCCTCTCCTCCTGTCCCTCTTCCTTGGGGCAGAGCCTGATCCCCACTCACTGCCCCTCCTGCCAGGGAGTTGTGCAGATCCACAAGGTCCCCCCTGAGCCTCCTTTTCTCCAGGCTGAGCCCCTTTTCTCCAGGCTGAGCCCCTTCCCCAGCTGCTCCTGGGGCTCCAGCGCCTTCCCCAGCTCCATTTCTTTCTCTGGACACGCTCCAGCACCTCAATGTCCTTCTTGCAGTGTGGTATGGCTGGAAAATAAAGAAAATCCACTTGCTGCCCTCACTGTTTGAAGCATTTTCCTCCAGGAACATCTGGAAGGAGTGATTTCCAGTCAGGATGATGATGGATTCCTGCTGGTGTGCCAGCCCCAGGTGAGATTGTCTCTGACACCCACAGGACACTTTTAATATCCACTGTTGGAAAAGGCTGGAGTGGCCCTGGAGCAGCTGCTACAAAGAGCAACCTCACTGTCCTTGAAAAGGGAGAGCAGCCCTGGGAAGGAGAAGGATCAGAGCCAGGCTCCTCCAGCCTTCCCCAGCAAATAGTGTGAGGGGACCCGGCTGCTCTCTCTAAATATGTCAGGGAAGAGAAACAAAGGGAGGAAATAATGGCTGAAGTTAAAGGCCACAATTGAACAGCAGCTAAATTTAGACTGTGAAACAAAGGAAAGGGCCTAAAAGGCAAAGCAGATTGGTTCAGAAGCAGATGAACTCCTTGGAAGACTAAACCTGATCTGTTGGAGAAGGGGATGAGGCCAGACCCATCCCAGTGGTCCCTCCCACAGCTCTTGGTGAAGGCCAAGCCCTGGGAGATGACCAGGAGCCATTGGAGCCCAAACACATTCCAAAACATCCCAAGGAGCAAAGCAGAACACCCCAAATCCAGCAGGAACCCTTCCAGTGCAGATTGCTGTGTTATTCCAAGGTAGTTTTTCTGCAGCTGTTCCAGGAGTGCCCCTGCTAATGAGAGAGGGAGATGTTAGCACAAGGGCTGGGTTTAAATTGTTAATCCCGCCCCAAACCCGTCGGTGAGGAGCACAGCTGCCAAAACCCGTTGACTCCCAGCTGATCCCATGTATCTTTCATGTGGCTGCGGTGGCGGCCACCATGCTGGATGGGACCTGTCACTCGTCTGGAGCCCGCGGGAGCACCAGGGAGGGCTTTGTTAGACAAAAGCCATCGCAAGCTGTTCCCTTCTACACACATCACCCAGCCTAAATGGCACTTAATGGAATAATGAACCACGGGGAGACACAGACAAGGAAACGTCATTAAATCTGCTTAAAAATGGATCAAATGCTGAATCAATTCCCATTAGCGAACGCACGGATATTTCACATGTCCTTAGGAGTTTTATTAGGCATTCATGCAGAATCTGAGGTAATGATGGTGATTTCCCCCCAAACTGCTTTCTTTCAAGTAAAAATGAGCAGGACCAAGGAGCCAGGACTTGATTCTCTCATGCCTCTTTCTTTTCAAAGCATTTTATGAAATATTTAAGCAATGTCTTTTGCTTCTCATGGTCATGCCCTTATTGTGTCAAGTCAAATTAGTTAAGTATACAAATGAGAGTAAACAAAGGCGACAGATAAATGAAACACATGGTTCCCAAAGTGTCAGAGGTCCCTTCTGTGTGGTCAATCCAGAGGTTCCTCGATGGGCTCTTCGTGCACAGCCCTGTGAGAAGTTGAGAGGAAGAAGCTCTGAGCTTCAGAACAAGTTCCTCAAAGCACCAGATGTGTCCCCTTCCTCCCTCCCTGCCTCCCCCTTCTTTTCCTCTCTCCCTCTCACCCACACTCTTCGATGTCATTTAAACACTGAGTGTGCACTGAGCAGAGCCAAGAAAACAACGGAAAACAAATTTCCTTGAATATTCATCTTTAATAATATTTGGACAACAGCAGCATGTAGAAGTTCCTGCAGGATCGGGGCCTCCTGGGAAGAGCTGGAAGAGCACGGCACAGGCAGGGTCTGAGTTTGAAGCATGAGCAGTTTCTCCCAGAAAGGTGCAAAGGCTGGAAGAGATAAGGTAGCAGGAGCACTGGAGAGTTTGGACTGGAAATCCACGGCTGTAGGAACCAGATATCCCAGTTTGTACCATGCCCAGCACTTTTTCCCCCCTGAGCTTAGCTAATATCTTTAATTCCTTAAATCCAAAGTCTACGTGAAGTTTTAATGCGTTTTTTCCCTGATCTGTGACCCCAGTGTGGGACATGCCAATCTCCTGTGAGAGACTGAACAAGCTTGTAACAAAAGGTGCCTGAGACAGAAAAAAATCCAAAAAGTGGGGATATGCAGACAGATGGAAGAGCACAGAGTCACACAGAGGCAATATTGGCCAGCATGTTCACCAGGAGGCAAGGATGACAACCAGGGAGCCTCCAGCTGCTGGGCTGGTGTCAGGAGTTTAATAATTATACCAGGCTTGTTTTGCATAACCTGGCTGTGTGCACGATTCATGGGTGCAATGAGCTGATCATTAGGAGCAGTCTCAGCTCACCAAGCCGCGTGTGGTCGGAGCGGGATCTGGCAGAGCAGGGCCATTAAGGAGGCATTTGAAAGAGGATAATTTATTCTAATTCCAGAGACAGCTGCAGCTTGACCCTTTTGCGCTCACTCACCTTGAACAGAGCCAGCCGAGCTCTGCTGGTGTGAATTTTCCCAGAAAACAAACTTTTCCTTCAGATCTTCCCTGCCAGGGATGTTTCAAAACCTCTCCTTGATCACAAAATTCCCAGGTCGTGGTGGACCAGTTGGATTTTAGCAGAGGTGCTCCCCTGCTTTGAATCCAAGCTTGGTTTGATTTGGAACCCAAGTTTGCAGATGAAGACTCACAGCTTTGGAAAATCCAAGTGCAGCACTTGGAATGGAGAAAAATTGTTGGTCCAACAGCAGCCACATTGGGAGAAGCTCCAGAGAGCCAAAGGATCTTCAGCAAATCTGTCACAGGAGCTGAAAGTGAATTAGAAAATTCAGATATAAATTAAACAGGAGAGGAATTAAACCTCAGCTCAGCCAATTGCAGAAGGCAGTGAAGTCCTCACCACTTCAAGGTGCTGAATCCAGGCACTAATTTTTCCTAAAAGTTGCTTTTTTGGGAAGTCTGAGCAACAATCAACAGAGCTTTTGGAAGTCCAGCTGGATGATTTTGTTCCCTTCCAGCTTTAAAACTGACTTTCAGACTCCTTTCTTGTGTATTTATGGTGCAGAAACATCAAAAGGCCATGGCTCAGTCAGCGGGAATTGTGCGACTGGGAATTGTAGATTCCATAATCACATTTTGGACTCCAACTGATCCTCAGACCGTGAAGAAATTTGCGAAAATTTTCAAACAAGGAATATGGTGGGGACTTCTCCAATCTGTTTGCAGGCAATTTGCAAACAGAAACCCTTGGCAGCACTGGCTGGATATGAAACTTATGCCGGGATTTTTGTGCCAGGCTCTAATCTGTCTCAGCTTCCCCACTCCATGTTCAACAGTTTGGGAAAAGAACAGCTGGTTTGCCTCATGTTTCACATGCTCTGGAAGAGGTTGTCCTGAGGAGCTGTGGCTGAAAGTGTTCAAGGCCAGGCTGGACAAGGTTTGGAGCCACCTGGGATAGTGGAAGGTGTCCCTGCACACTTACAACTCTAAATCCCAAAATTCCTTTCCAACTTATCTTTTGGATTTATATCAGTGCTTTAGTGATGCTCAGGATGTGTGGGAAGGGGGCACATTGGGGAAATCAGGACAAATCTCCCAATGTCGAAACATTTGGAGAAAAAAATCATGCCTGAAGATCTGATTTGTTTTCCATCAAGCCACAGCTGCTTGCAACATCCCAGGATTATTCTCAGACAGGAGGGTTTGGAGCCTGGTGCTTACAGTTCTGGCCATTTCTTCTTCCTTGGGAATGTCCTTGAAAAAATCAAGATCAATCTCATAAAGTTTGGCTGAGCTGCTTGAAGAAAAGTGAATTTTCCTCATTTTTCAGTTGAAAAACACATTCCTAAGGAAACTGAAGGAGGGAGAAAGGCAAAGAGCCTTTTTTTAACCCAGCCACTTCTTCTTCCTGGCAGAGGTAGAGTATGATTGATATAAAGAGATCCAGCGCTGATTTTAAGACATCAGGTAATGGAGAGCTCCCCCAGCTCCTGGTAAGACTTTACTCAGCTCCTCATTTGATTCGTGTGTATCTATTTTTCTTCCTCCTGCAAATGGGGACAATTACATTCCCTATTTCTTGCTGAGTTGTTGTGAGCCTGCAGTTATTAAGGTCTGTAAAACATCTCCAAGCCATTAGAGGATTCTGCTTTTCTCCCACCCTGCTCTTACAGCAAATGGTGTTGACTCCAAAATCTCCTTTGCTTTTAGGGGAAAACAGGGATGTCCAGACACAGAGGAGCAGCCTGGCATGTCAGGATTTTATGTACCATTCTATAAATCCTTCATTTTGCACAGGCCATTTCATCCATAACCAGGGGTTTTCAGAGGGAAAACATGCTTTTGCAGCTGCAGATATGGTGGGGTCCTCTTCTAGCAAGTCAGAGAATCATGGAATATCCTGAGTTGGAAGTGATCAACAAGGATCTCCTGTACCTGCACAGACACCCCCAAATCCCACCCTGAGCATCCCTGGCAGCACCATCCAAACTCTCCTGCAGCTCTGGCAGCCTCAGGGCTGGGACCATTCCTGGGGAGCCTGGGCAGTGCCAGCCCCTCTGGGGGAAGAACCATTCCCTAAATCAAACTTAAACCTCCTCTGGCACAGCTGCAGCTGTTCCTCAGGTCCTGTCACTGTCAGAGGGAGCAGAGATGGGAGCTGCCCCTCCAATTCCCTCAGGATGAAGTTGTAGATATCAATGATGTCAATGATCTGAGGTGGAAAATCATCTCCACCTTCATTTTTACCTGGAAAACTGCAGCCTGGAGACCCCTGCTCTCCCAGCCCAGCTCCATCCCCATCGTGTTCCCATCTCCGCTGAACGTGTAATTAAATCAGTCAATCCAGGGAATGTAAATCCCTGTGATGAATCTCAGCCTGCTCACAAAACCCATCAGGCTGACCCGAAATTCCACATCCCCCTCCAAAAGAAGATGGTTTGATAGTGAAATAAATCCCTGGTGGCAAGTTGGCTGCTCCAAAGTTTGCCAGGGAAATCCTGGGATGATGTGATTTGTCTGTCAAACGAGAGCAAAAAGGAATAAATATCCTGGGAGCGGAAACATTTATCCTTTCAAAAAGTGACACCAGAGAAGTGATTTATCCATGTGTGGGTGCAGCTGGGATGGAGGTGAGATAATCCTGAGAAATACCTTTGAAAGAAAAAAAAATCTGAATAAAGCATCCCATTTTCCCTTCTGAGCTATCGCTCCATAATTCAGGATGCTGGGAATCTTCCATGGTAAAGTTTACAGCTCCCTATCAAGAAATATTGATAAACAAAGGGAAAAGAAGGTGAATTATTCCAAAATATCCCCCAGGCTGCTTCCTCGAGGTGCTTGGGATTGCTCTTCTGGAGCTGTTGGTCGACCCAAATTGGGCAACTCCTTGGAAAAGTTTGGAAGCCCTGGAAAATCAAAAGAAAATAATTTTTTCATGATGCATTTTGACCCTAAGCACAACAGGGAAGTTTCTCTTCTTCCCATCAGCTCCAGGGGTTGCCAGGGGTCTGACAGACATCAGTGATCCCAGAACTCCCTTGCCTCTGTTTTCTCCCTGGGAAATGTACATTTTAGGTATTTTTAAATAAACTTTTAAAAATTTGCTCATTTTTAGGGCAGGTGAATGGGGGCCATGGCAGGGGTGGGGTAGGACCTCAGGCATGGCCAGGGCAGAGCCCCTTGCTTCCCTTCCCTGGGATTTGGATTCTCCATATGTTTAATTATGCATCGTTACCTGTTCTCATTAGACCTTCAAACAGCCTCGAAAATTTCATTCAGGGCTTACTTTGTCCTCATTCAATCTCGATCTCAGC
>JAOTQZ010000948.1:6138017-6160377 GCA_026546895.1 Pogonocichla stellata | reverse complement strand
ATGGACATGGACATGGACATGGACATGGACATGGATATGGATGTGGACATGGATATGGACATGGATGTGGAAATGGATATGGACATGGACATGGACATGGAAATGGACATGGACATGGACATGGATATGGATACGGACATGGATATGGATATGGACATGGATATGGACATGGACATGGACATGGATATGGATATGGATACGGATACGAACATGGATATGGATATGGATATGGTGGATATGGATATGGATATGGACATGGATATGGATATGGATATGGTGGATATGGATATGGACATGGATATGGATATGGATATGGATATGGACATGGATATGGACATGGACATGGAAATGGACATGGACATGGACATGGATATGGATTTGGACATGGATATGGATATGGATATGGACATGGAAATGGATATGGACATGGACATGGAAATGGACATGGACATGGACATGGATATGGATATGGACATGGATATGGATACGGATACGAACATGGATATGGATATGGATATGGACATGGATATGGATATGGATACGGATACGAACATGGATATGGATATGGATATGGTGGATATGGATATGGACATGGATATGGATGATATAGATATATATCATATATGTGCTAAGGACATAGCTGCAGACAGATTTTAGAGATATGGATGATACGGATATGGATATACAGACAGATACAGGTACAGGTATAGCTAGAGCTATGGATTACATGGATAAAAATACGGATTTTATGGACATTGAATATATGGATATGGTTATCAGTTATATGGATATGGATGGGAATGACATGGGGGCAGCAACAGATGCAGATACAGATACAAATAAAGTTGATATGGATATAGATAATAAGAAAATAGATATTGATATTGATAAAAGGTAAATGGTCACGGGCATGGACATGGACATGCATGTGCATGCTGAGGATATGGATATAGACAGATTTCATGGATATGGATTTATAGACAGATATAGGTGCAGCTACAGGTGCAGATTCCATGGATATAGATACGGCTGGATGGATATGGATGTAAATTACATGGATATGGATACAAATTATATGGATGTGGATATGAATGGCATGAAAATAGCTACAGATGCAGATGAAGATACAAATAGAGATGATACAGATACAAGTATAGATAAAGATAAAGAAAGATACAGATATAGATACTAGACCAAGGTATAGATATATAGATAAAGGTATTGGTGTAGATATGCATCCAGGCATGATGCCATGAGAAAAGGATGTTATTTTGGGCCACTCAGCCCCTGCTCATGGGGAGAAAACCTCACCCCAAGCTGAGAAATGAAGGGGAGGGAAGTGTGTCTGTCCCACTGCAAGCTCCTGCAAAAGCCCCTGGTAGGACAAAAGGCATTCGTTACATTAATTGGTGCTGGAGATAGCACCGAACAAATGAAAGTTATTAAAGGAAGGGAGATGGATGGAGCTCAAGGCATCCGTTTGTTTTGGCCAGCGCCAAATTCATTTCCAGAAAAAGCCCTTATCAATTCCCAGGGAATAGTTTGCCCTGTCAGTGCTGAGCGGGTGTTAATGTTCTTTACAGCCCCGTTCGAGCGGCTGCAGTGACACCAATCTAAATAAGGGAGGAAGGAAGGCTTAATCAGCCTGTCACTGACCAGTTATTAACATTTGAGAACAAGGGCATTAAAGGAGAAAATTCTGAGAGGTCAATTTGTACTTGAGGAGAAAAGCCAGAAAGATAAGGAGGAGAGCGGCCGCATCCTCCCGGCAGCGGTCACGGTGCTGGCCACGAGAGCAGGATGGATCCGCCTGCCACAGGACACCCGGGGGCACAAAGGACACGGGGATGGCCCAGCCCAGCACCCACACGAGGGGTGCCCCAGTGAGGGTCTCCAGCTGCCCCCCAGCGCCCCCCATGCCCTTGGCAGAGGTTCCCCCTCCCTCTCCGGCTCCAGTCCCTGCGCCCCAGAGCGGCTGCGACTGCTCTGACAGCCCCGTGGGATGAAAGCTGTGTGCTTAGATATGGTTTATCCCTTCCAACCCCTGATGATAATCCGGGATTAGTCCTCCCTGGATATGATTACGTTTTGCCCACTCTCTTTTGAAACGACTCCGTTCTGGCCCTTTTTGCTGCTGCTTGTCCCACCAACCCTCAGGAAAACGGTTTGCCAGGCTCTGATTAAGCCCTGCTCACAGCAAAGGCCCCCAGGATCCCAAATGACCTGACATGTGTGTCCCTTATGGGCTGCAGGGATCTCATCCCTGCTCCAGAGCTCGGCACCCTCCTCCTCCAAACACCCATCACCCTCACGTCTCCATGGGGACATGCTGTATAATCCATATATTCACCTTCCATAATACAAAGGCTCTGCTGGTGCCTCTGGCCCTCTCTCCCCCAGGCAGGTGGATCTGTGCAGAAACATCACCCAGGCTCCATTGAGGAGCACGGGGACATCTGAGAAGCCAGCACTGCTGCTCTGTGTTGGATTTATTCTCTCTGTGTTGCTGGGCCATCAAACAGCTGTGTGGGAACTCTCTGGGTGTTTGCAGGAGCAGCAGCAGCTGTCCCTCAAACCATTTCTCCAGGGGGAAGGAAAAGGGAGGGAAATAAAAAATTCAAAATTAAAAAAAAAAGGAAAATCAAATTTGCAGCAGACGAGTCAGGAAGGCCAGAATTTCTATTTATTTCTAAATAAATTTTCTGTTTGTTTTAAGAGAGGAGGTGGAATGGAATGGAATGGAATGGAATGGAATGGAATGGAATGGAATGGAATGGAATGGAATGTGTTGGATTGGGTTGGAAGGGACCTCCAAAGATCATCCACTCCACACCCTCTGCAAGGAGCAGGGATGTTCCTTTTGTTTTGTTTTCATGCTCAGTGCTCACTGGGAACCTGATTTCCAGGGCCTGGACTCTGGAAGGCCTCGGGATGCTCCTTAGGATGGCTGTGCCTCTGGTGGGCAGCATAAATCCCACCACAACAGCCACTGGAAGGGACTCTTGGCTGGGAGGAGATTTGGGGTGCAGCATTTCCATTGTGCAGCACCTTCAGCCCCCAGCTGTGTAACACAGACCAGTTCTTGCCACGCACAGGCCTCCATCCATGTGATCTGGGGGCTCCAAAGGGTGCTGGGATGCACCCAGGATCAGGCTGTGGATGAGAAACAGCCTGGGACAGCACCTGGTCCTCCTCATTTATCCCACTTTTGCTTCCCTCCAATGGGGTTCACACAGCCAGGACCCCCTCCAAGCCCTACTGGAAGGTTTCACTGTGTTTCACACCATCTTGCCCGGATATCCCTCCGGGGGAATCCTTCTCCCCTTATCCCAGATGCCCAACCCATAATAACTGACCCAGCACCACTAATAAGGGAAAATCATTAAATCTGGGAGGTGCAAAGAACAGCTGTTAATTTTGATGGTATTTTTTGCTGGGAAGCATCCAACCCCTCCAATCCTAGGTTTGGCACAGCCCTGACATCCCTGATTGGGGACCAAATGAGGATGTTTAGTCCTTAACATCTCACAGGAGGGGGAAAAAAAATAACACCGAGCCTTCAGTCCTGGTCCTCATTTCTCTGATGGCCCCTCTTGGAAGATCTGAACCCATGAAAGATGGTTTTAATACCCGCTGTGCCGCAGGGAGATTTGTTTGGTGACAGCTCGTGTTAAAGTCAACCCATCCCAATCCACCCGCTAAACAAACGATACCCAAAGTTGGGCTCCCCTCACCACGCTGGGGAGGGCAGCGGGGGAGATGGATGGGTTTTATTATTGCCATTATGTCAATTATTATTATTATTATTATTTATTGGGGAAATGGGAGGCAAAGCAATTCCTTCTGCCGGTCCCAAGGCCCAACTGGCAGGGCTGGCTGGGGATGATGGAGGAGCAGCACAATAACAGCAAATTGTAAATCATCGCCTTTTGTTTGTGACTGAGTGCTCTGAGTCAGGGATGCACCCTCCATCAACTCCCCAAAAAAGGGGGGCTGGAGGAAAAGTGGCACAGCACTGACCCCAAATCCAGCAGGAATGGTGTGGCCATCACACCCCAAGAGCCCCCAACACGTGGGGTGAAGGAGCTGGGCTTGCCTGCCATGAGCCAGCCCAAACAGCCACTCAAGTGTGGAATTTGGCTTCCCTTTCCTCATTAGAGATGATTACACTAATTGACGTGTTTGTTTACAGTGGGATATATTTTGTTGTCCTTTTCCTTCCCCAACTTTGCTATTTTTTGGAGCTAGAACAACGGGGCTGTTGCCAAAGAGTTGGAAAAGGAGCAGATCTCCAGGGAATGGCCACCTCCCCCTGCAAGGCAGGGCTGGGAGGAGCAAGACTTTTATACCAGAGGCCCTTGAACCCAAATCCTTTTATATACCAAACACATTCGAACCTTTTCAGCACAGGACTTCTTTCCCAAAGTGCCCCGAGCCTGTTTGAAAGGATTAACTGCCTCCTAGTGACCCAGCATTGACTTTCCATGAGGAAATTTCCTTGCACTCCCTGTTTTCCCCCATGGAATCCCACACCTTGCTCTCACCCCACCATTAGATATGGCTAGTCTCTATAAAGCAGAGATGCAGGGGTGCTGGAAGCTGGAGGAATATGGGATATGGTACCCAAATAGGGGATATGGTACCCACATATGGGATATGGTATCCAAATAATGGATATGGTACCCAAATAGGGGATATGGCACCCAAATAGGGGATATGGTACCCAAATATGGGATATGGTACCCAAATAATGGATATGGTACCCAAATAGGGGATGTGGTACCCAAATACTGGATATGGTACCCAAATACTGGATATGGTACTCAAATAGGGGATATGGTACCCAAATACAGGATATGGTACCCAAATAATGGATATGGTACCCAAATATGAGATATGGTACCCAAATAGGGGATATGGTACCCAAATAATGGATATGGTACCCAAATATGAGATATGGTACCCAAATATGGGATATGGTATCCAAATAATGGATATGGTATCCAAATATGGGATATGGTACCCAAATAATGGATATGGTATCCAAATAATGGATATGGTGCCCAAATACTGGATATGGTATCAAAATATGGGATATGGTACCCAAATACAGGATATGGTACCCAAATATGGGATATGGTACCCAAATACTGGACATGGTACCCAAATATGGGATATGGTGCCCAAATAATGGATATGGTGCCCAAATCATGGATATGGTACCCAAATACAGGATATGGTACCCACATACGGGATATGGTACCCAAATATGGGATATGGTATCCAAATAGGGGATATGGTATCCAAATAGGGGATATGGTATCCAAATAATGGATATGGTACCCACATACGGGGTATGGTACCCAGATACTGAATATGGTACCCAGAGCAGCCCAGGGATGCTTTTCCCATCCCTTGGATTCAGGCACCTCTGGGCTGGAGCCCCTCAGCCCAAGCACAGCTGCTGACCAGCTCGGGTTTCCAACCTCTGCAGCAGTGAGACACGGGCGTTCACACACTTCGATCCTCCAAACTGAAATAAATGATCCCTTTGCATTGAACGGGGACGTGGCACTGGAGTCCATTTGGAAGTGCCCCCAGCCCGCCGGGGCGCGTCGGGAACAGCCACATCATCGCCTCAATCAGCATTAAACTCCCGATCAGCCTGGCTGGGCTCAGAACAGCTCCCGTCTAAAGGTCGGGCAATCATCGGCTGTGGAGGCGCGGACAGGCACAGGGAGCGGCGGGGAAGCGGCGCCCGCACAGAGGGAACGAGGGACGCTGTGCCGGCTGTGCAGCATCCTCGGCTCTGCTTCGGGGCTGGCTCCTGGTGCTCGCTGAGCCCGGGGTTTGAAAGAGCAAGCAAACCCCTGAGGCATTCCCGAAACATCCAACACATTCAGAATTTTCTCAAAGAAAAAAAAATAATCTTAGAAAAGAGGGTGATGCAACAGGAACATGGTGCTGTCTGGACCAAAAAGTGCGATTGATGTGGAATCTCTTATCTGTCTTAGAGGTGAAATTTAAGGCAAAATAGAACTTATTTTGAGTCAAAAGCTGAAACCTGGAAAGGAAAAGGAGCAGGAACATTGCCCTACTTCCTCCAGACTCACCCCTCCCTCTGCCTTCCTCCTCCTCCTTCCCTGGCAGCATCCCACATCCCACCCACACCCCCTCTCCCAGCACCAGACGCCCCAGAGCCAGCCAGGCCCTCAAACCCCGCAGCAAAGCAGCACCAACCTGCGGCCCTGGTCGCCATCCCCTCCACCAGCAGAGCGCTGCAGAAGCGCCCGCAGCTCGTCCAGCCGCGCCCCGTCCTGCCGGGGGCTGTGAAAACACACGGCCCCTTCTCACACTAGCCCCATCGCGCCGCCGGCAGCCGGGAAACCATCAGCGAGGCACTTATGGAATTAGGAGCCAGCATTTAATCGCTTTGCTGGTGGCTGAGTGTTATTAAATTCCCCTGAGTTCAGCAACTTCATAGCCTAGCTCTTTTTTTTTTTTTTTTTTCTGTAAATCTCAGAGCAAAGCTCGGAGCTTTGGTTAGGGTGGTTGGATCCAGCTCTGCCTCATCCCTACTCCATCCCCGTGCTCCAAAGAAAGGCCAAGGCCAGGCAGCTTCATTTAGAAACCAGAGGAGGAAAAGCAGAGCAGGAGCCCAGACTAGAAGAATATTAATATTTAATCACAGCAGGGCAGAGGTCACCCAGGCAATTGCTGTTAAATGTTATTGAAACAAAACATTCATATTCCCACTGTAGGGAGAGTTCAGGAGAGCTGCCTTTCTCTGGTCTGCTCTCAGGACTGGTGCAGGAGTAAATCCTCCTGGGAGAACTTTTCCCCATGGAGGGATAGGATCCCTGAATAGAAGTGGGGATTCAAAGCTGCCTTTTGCAGGAGCCAGTTCTGCATCAGGGATGGCTTTGAGAACTCCAGGACTTCCAGCAAGAAGCTACAAACACACTGAGGACAAAGGGACAGCTCAGAGAATTTCAGAATCTCAGACTGGTTTGGGTTGGAAGGGACCTTAAAGCTCATCCAATCCAACCCCCTGCTGTGGCAGGGACACCTTCCACTATCCCAGGTGGCTCTAAATCCATCCCAGCCTGGCCTTGGACACTCCCAGGGACCCAGAGTCTCAGGAGCTGCACATTTCTGTACCAGGTTCTCCTGGGGATTGTTGCACACTGGGGATGGACAGAGGCACAGCACTCATCCCTCATCCATGCTCTGATGTCCATCTCTTCTTCTGGCTCTGCAAAACTCCCTGACAGGAGGGGGCAGCTGGGGCAGCTGGGGCTCTGCTCCCAGGGAACAAAGGATGGGACAAGAGGAAAGAGCCTCGAGTTGCACCAGGGGAGGTTTAGATTGGATAATGAGGAAAATTTCTTCATGGAAAGGATTGAATCTTTCCAGGGCAGTGGTGGAGTGACCATCCCCAGAGGGATTTAAAAGCCATGTGGACATGGTCCTTGGGGACATGGGTTAGTGGCGGCTTTGGCAGTGCTGGGGAATCATAGGACTTGATGATTTTTGAGAGCTTTTACAACCTAAATTATTCCATTATTCTGTTCCACGAACCAGGAAGGGCTCTCTCCACCCAGCTCTGCTGCAAATATCCTCCACCTTCTCTCTTCACTGTCTCCCTATTCAATATAAGATTATGTTAAAAAAAATAATTCATGAAACTATTTGCTGGCATTTCACTCTCTCACTGATTTTCAGCGGCAACCTGCCCGCTCTTCCTGAGCCTTGGGAAACCATAGGAAGCCCCATGGACATGTTTTGGAAGGAGTTTCCAGGGGTGGCATCCCACCCACGGTTTGATGTCTCCGAACCACTCTGCTCAGAGTCCCGCGGGGTCAAGCCTGGGGCAGCAGCTCCTCAGCACCTGCTTCGGCAGGTCGTTAGCACATTTGGTGTCTCACTTCCCTCAAAGCAGGATTGCTTCCCTGAGAATTAATTCCCGTTTTTTGCAGCACACAAATCATTAGGCAGGCTCTCCAAACAAAGTGCTAACGCTTCCTGTCACCTTCTGCTGCTCTGATTCCTCCGAGCTGCTGCAATCAAGCCCATGAAAAGCCAATCAATTAAAGCCCAAAGTATCAAGAGCTCATGAGCCGGAGTGAAGAACCCAACACATCATTAGGGAGCCTGTGAAATTCCTGCCTGGAGAGCAGATGTGAGGGAAGCAAAGCACACTGCAGCCCAAGATCCTTCTCCTCCACCCCTGAGATCCCACCTGTGTCAAGCCATCCTTGTTTTCTTCTTTCAGGACCAGGAGAGGACACATCTTCTCCCTTCTGGTCAAGTGGAGGTTGGATCTTCCATTACAGACACCTTGGGGGGCTGGATGTGCCCCAGAGGATTCCCCCATTCCCATTGTTTGTGGGTTCTTTTCCTCTGTAAAGGACTGAAGAGGGTTTTCTTCCCCCTTTTCAATGGAATTCCCCCAAATCCTATGAAACACACCCCACATCAAAAAACAGCTCCTCCAAACAGCTCCAGTCTCAGCCAACCTCTTCCCCTAAAGTTAAACCCAAGCATCTGCATCAAAACACCAAATCCAGAGCTTGCCTGCCCTCAGATTTTAGAACAGAACTCTTGTCTCCATGGAAACCCACACTTTTGATTTTTTTCCCTTTTTTCCTTTTTTTTTTTTTTCAGTTGAGAAAGCAGAGCATCAAGGCATGGAGCCATCCAAGGGCTGAGGTGAAAGTGTGAAAGTGTCTCAGTCCCAGCATTGCAGGAGGGGTGCACCTCATTTTTCTGGAGAAGAGCTCTTCCCATCAGGTACATCGACAAGCTCTTTCCAAGAAGAAGGTTTGGTTAAAGTAAAATTTGTTTTTCCATAATAAATTAAATGTGGGGTCACATAGAACAGGAATCATAGCTGAGGAGTTCCATGTCAGCATGGAGCAAACCTGGATTACACCTCTGGGCCTCCAGATTGACTCCATTCAGGGTTTTTTGCCCAAATTCCCTCAGGAGAGGCCAGATTCCCTCCTGGGGATGGGCATCAGGACGCTGGTGAAGGTTCCTTTGTGCCCTCAGAGCTGCTCTTAAAGCAAATCTCCCCTGGACTTGGGCAGAGCTGAAAACATCAGGAATGAAGCCAACAGGGGTGAAGACAGTATCCTCCCTTTCCAAATATTTTTTGTTTCCAGAGCCAGATATCTTTCCACAGGGCAAAATCCAGATTCTACTTCCAAAGTACATCAGATGCTGGAGCAAGGAGGTGACAGATGAGCTGTGGCTGGTCTCACTCAGCACCCTCCAGTGCCCTTCCTCAAGGTCATCCAGCTCATCCAGTGTCTCACATCTCCCTCCAGGCACTTGACAGTTGGGAAAAGACTCCCAGATTTTCATCTGGTGATGGAAAATATCGTTTTTAGTAGTAACCGTGCTCGTGGGGCTGCACCTCTTCAGGTGAGATGTGGAGTTATGGCTTTTGTGCATCCTCCAGGTCTCCATCATCAAGGATGATCCAGTGCCTGGCATCATTTGGGGCTTTATCTGGTGCTCTTAGCCAGAAATTTCTATCCACAACACATCCAAGATGCTTTGTCCCATCAGGAACCTGTTTTTGAGGCATTATCATTTAAATTATCCCCAGATATGAGGAGGATACTCACTGGTAGAGATTGTGACCTTTATGGTACCGTAGGAGAAATTCTGCCAACAGCTGTTCCAACATCTGGAACATCTGGAGCTCTCAAGCATGCTCAGCTTCCTGATGTTTGTGCTTGTTTTGGAGCAGATGACTTTAATAGACACTCACAAACATCTGGTCCCCAGAGTCCCTGATGTTATGGAGGCTGAAAGCTGCTCTATATTAATACCATTATCAATAATCTGGAATATAGCTGGACTTTGTAATTACTCCTGATGACCTCCCAAATGACAGAAGTGAAATTTAAGGTCAGCCACAGGCAAAAGAAAAAATAAATGAACCGCAGCTTTCGCCTCTTGAGGGGACAGATGGAAACCACAAAGTAGGCTCAGACTGTCCCCAGCACCCTGTGCCCTCCCGAGCTCTGCATCTGCACAAAATGTTCTGGAGAGTCTCCTCCTCCTGCTGATTTAAGAAGTTTGCCATGGCCCTTTCCTGGCAAGGGATATTTACAGGTGGAAATGCGGGGGGGTGTTTAGGTAAGTGGTATTTATAAGTACATCTGCAGGGAAATGTTTACAGGCAAGGTACTCACGGGTAATTATAGATCAATACTTCAAAGCAGAGTAAATAGAGAGGTAAAGGACCTCTGCTGGTGTGCCACAAATAAATATTTAGATATAACAGATGCACATAAGTATGTGCAGGCTACATGGGCAGATAAAGATTGGAATTTAGCAGGAGCCCTTTCCCGGGAGCCGAGGCTGTGCCGTTAGCGGCACGTCCATAACTCAGCGCCGAGCCGCGCCGCCGGACCAGCCCCGCGCTCCATCAAACCCGCCCGCCCAAACAGCTCCAGCAGACATGGCAGCGCAGAACCGAAGGTCAAAGGAGTCTCTTCTTGCTGCTAAAGGAGGCCTGATGCCTCCCCATCCCACACTCCAGCACAAAACCTGGGACTGGAGCCGTGTTATGCCTTTCCAGCTCCCTCTGACTCGTCGGATCCAAATCTCCCTTGCCAATCACGCCTCGGTTTGTGTTTGACAAAGTTCAGCCAAGCAGCCAGCAGCCTGGAAGGCCCTGAGATCCCACCGAGATCCCCATCCAATTTATCAAGTCGAAAATTCAGCGGGGTGGGAGCTAAGTGGGATGAAGCTCTGATCAAGGCGAGAGATTAGGGCAGAGCCAGTTGCACAAATCACGGCTCTGACTGGGAGGGGGAGCAGCAGGGCCGAGGGGAGCTTCTCCAGAGCTGGGCAGAGCTGGAGATAAGGGCCCGGTGTTGGTAAATAAAACTGCTGGGAAATCGCTGTCTGATCAGTGTCCGCTCCCGTCAGGCTGGCGGGAGCTGGCAGCTTTATTTCCAGGCTTTTCCCCAGGAATACTAAGGGCATTTGGAAAGGCAAGAACAAAGCTACAACTTTATTTGAGAGCAAAACAAAAGCAAACAAATGCATACCCAGAAGACAGAGCGTTGAAAGGGAGCGGAGACGGCTCAGGCAGCATCTGAGGCGGCCCTTGGACACCTCATGACTGTTAAAAAGTTTCCCGAGGAGCAAAGGCTTTTTGTTGGTTGGTTTGTTTGTTTGTTTGCAGGGAGAAAACAAAGTGGAAGGATTGCTGATGCCTTTGGTGGTAAATGAAGACAAATACCTCTCGATTGTGGAGATTGCCGGCATGGAAAAGGCTCTGCTTGCATCGTATTGGGAAGAGACTGAGCAAAGCTTTCAGGGTCCTCAGGCTGGTTTTTCAAAGCTGAGCTCCTGACCCCAGGCCCCAGGGGGATCTACAGCCTGCAGCTCTCTGGAAGCTGGATGCTGGCACGTGTCTCCTTGAGAGACATCCCTTCTTGTTCCACAGATGTCAAGAGCCTCGGAGAGCCCTCCTCCCCTGATGCTTTCACAGCCTCAATATTTTGGGGAAAATTGCAGTTTCTCACTTAACTTTGCTCTGTGGCTGCCTTTACACTATTGTTCCCATTCTGCCTTTCTCTGAGGGCTTAAAGAGCCCTTTAGTATCTGGTATTTTCTCCCTGTGAAGCTACTTAGACATGGTAATCAAGTCACCTCTCTGTCTCCTTTTTAATAAATTAAGCAGATGGAGCACTTTAAAGCATTTTTTTTTTTGCCAGCCCTTGAATTATTTTCCCTGGCTCTTTCTCAGCTCTGCCTTTACTGGCAGAGCTCAAGGAGGGCACAGCCAGCACCTCTGCCCATCCCCATCCTACTCCCCAGATATCCAGGTCGGGAGGCTGTGCTCAGCCTCTGGGAGGTTTTATAGCTTCAAACTTCTTGCCATCAGATCCTTCAGACAATCCAGCTCATTAAATGGAAAGAAAGACTTCAAATTTACAGCTTCCATCAATGTATAAAGCCCTTGGCTTCCCAACAGCCGCTGTCTGGCTGGCATTATAACAGAATTGCCTTTTTCTTTATTTTAAAAGCAAGAGATAATAATTAAAGATTGGATTATGAGCTAGCCCAACATCACAAAAAAAGACACAACTTTATCGTATTACACAGCATCAAAATTAATTAGAAGCACGTTAATCTCTAATCTAGGAAAATATTGCAGGATCTCTGGCCTCAATATCACATCCCCCATCCAGTGCCTGACAGCCTGGCCTCTTTGAAAGCCTCCCTGCATCATCCCTGCAAAGAAAGCTTTGCAAAACTGGTGTAATCAATGTAGCTTTGATTAGTCAGAGCTCACAGCCGCTCGGGGCTGCTGCCTTTGTGCTCGGCTGGCGCTCCCAGGGACTGGAGTGAGTCAGGTCCCACTCCTGCCCCGCTGGCAAATCAGCACTGAAAACGTTCAGGAGCCCAGGGAAGGGCCTGAACCAGCATGGATCACCAGGTGCCTTTGGGATCGGGGGGGTATATATGCTGTATAGATATATATACTTTGTATATACTATATACATATACTATATAGTACATACAAGTATATATAGTACATAAGTATATATAGTATATATAATATAGTAATATGTAATATATAAAATACAGTATTATATATATATAGTATATAGTATATAGTACATAGTATATAGTATATACTATACACTATATACTGTATAATATATATATATACTACAGTATAGTGTATATATATCTCTCTCTCTAGAGATAGAGAGATATGTATAAAATATTCTGAAGAATTGTTCATATATTGTTCATAACAGTATATTGTTAATATAATGTTGTATATTAACTCCATCCTTACAGAGTTGGGAGTTAGTTAGTTAAAAAAAACCCAAAAAACCCAACAAGAATAAATGCCCTGATCCTGCAATTTATGGTTGCACAGTACAGGGATAGAGAGGGATGTTTCACAAGGATTTAGAATGACAGGACACAGGGAAATGACCTTAAACTGAAGGAGGGCAGGGCTGGATGGGATGTTGGGAATTAGGAATTGTTCCCTGGGAGGGTGGACAGGGGCTGGGATGGAATTGCCAGAGCAGCTGTGGCTGCCCCTGGATCCCTGACAGTGCCCAAGGCCAGGTTGGACATGGGGGCTGGGAGCAGCCTGGGGCAGTGGGAGGTGTCCCTGCCATGGCAGGGGTAGAACCCATCTCTCAATTCCCCTCCAGCCCCATTCCCCCCAGCAGCAGCCCAGTGCAGCAGGGCCTGTACCTGGTTTGTCAGGGGGAGGGGCTGCTCCAGCTGCTCCGCGTACGATAAGGCCGAGACCTGCTGCTCGCTGAGGTTCTGCTGCCGCCGCTCACTGTACTGCTGATGAGAATGGGACATCTGTCCAGCCATCTGAAGGCCAGCAGCATGGAATGAAAACGATGGTGCAAGCCGAACAGATGAAGGTTTGCATGCTGAAGTCTCTCCTCCTGCAAAGACAAGGGGAGGGTTAAGGTGCTGACGGGTTGGGGATCTTGCCCTGTGTTCAGAGTGGAGCTCATTGGATCCCAGTGGGGATTCCGTAGGCAGTGATCCCAGCATCGTCCTCAGGGAAAGGTTATCTGCAGGGCTGGATGGGATATTGGGCAGGAATTGTTCCCTGGCAGGGTGGGCAGGCCCTGGCACAGAACTCCCAGAGAAGCTGTGGCAGCCCCTGGATCCCTGGAAGTGTCCAAGGCCTGGCTGGAGCAACCTGGCCTTCTGACCACCAGAACTCGATCTTGAAATGTCCCTTCCAACCCAAACCATTCTGAGACTCTAATCCTGAGCATCCCTTTTCTCACATCTCCGCCTGGATATCATAACTCAGTCAGAATTTCACAAGGGTTATTCCAAATTTTGTGCATGGGTTCCACAAAAGCCAGAAAAACACACAAGTTCTGCCTTTCAGGGTCGCTCCCAGCAACTTCCTGGACTGACTGCACCAAAGGAAAATCCAGTGTCCAGCCTCAGCAGCTCATCTTTGTTTGGGGAGAAGGTTTAGGGGTGATGATGATGGGACTCTTCCAACCCGGGTGATTCTGTGAATCTCTGATTCCTTGTCCTGTATGTTTATGCCTCCCTACAAAGCTCAGCAAACAAAGAGCAGCTGCAACCTGAAAGCAAAATTATCACTAAAGATTAAATTTAGAAGGAAGGTGTTAAACAGCCAAGCACCTGACCAGCAAAGGGAAATCCCCACTTCCTTTACAGTCCAAACCTTGCAAGAAAATACAAGCAGTAAAACACAGTAGATGAGTATAGACAAGATCTGCCTTTCTTAAAAATTACTCTGTCAAAAGAAAATTAAAATATTAAAATATATACTGCACCATTGACTCAACACCTGTGGCAATGGAGAAACTGCATGGATGAAATCAAACACTTTTTTTGCACTAATTACATTAAAATATTGACCATTTTAAGTAAACATTGCACAGGAAAAATACTTTTAACTCTTCTACAAAATATCCATCAAAAACTGAGAATCAGAGTTAATCTTTCATCTCTACAACTTGGTGGATTTAGTGAACATTTCCTTTTCAAGATTCACTGAGCACTCCTGTAAGAATGGCTGAACATATGTAAGACATCATCCAGTATCTCTACTTTTTGCTCTTTTAATTTCTGAGGTTCTGCTTAACCTGAAAAAAAATCATAATCTCACTTAGCAACATCATGGTGACTGAAGTAAAAGTCAAAACAATATTTAAATCAGAGAGTCAAAAATACCACTAATTCTAAAGTGTAGAGCCAGTTACTTTCAAAGGTTTCAATCTTGTATTTTCTTACCCCAGGCCATAGGTTTCCAATAGAGATACCTGCCAATTACATAACTTAATAAAAACAAATTTTATTTTAAAAAAAACTGCCCTTCCATGTGTTCCTAAAAAAGCAGAAAGCTCAAATATATTAACCCAGAAATTCTGGCACCGTGGGGGTTCTCATTTACTTCATAGGATCTTCTGACACGCCAAAAATCACAACAAATCTGAGGACAGACTGAGTCATGCACTACACACATTGAAAATAAAGTAAAAAAGAAAGGTAGAAGAGTGTTAAAAGTATAATTATCTCACGAAACAACAGTTGAAATTTGATGTTTTGGTTCAGCTTCAAACTTTCAGCTTTCAAATGCTTATAGACCCTTCCCTCCCAAGTCTACCTGCACCCAAATCCATGAATTTTAATTTTTTAGTTTAAAGTATTTTTGAGATTTGCTGTTTGTGACTGACAAAGAGATCCCTGTTGGCTTGGAGGGGAGTCCCACCCCAAATGTGATACCAGGAATCCAAACCATGTCCAACAAAAACCTTCTTAAACCAGAAACACGAATGGCTCCACAGCAAATCTCAGAAAAAGAGACAAGATCAGAGCCTGACCAATCTGATGACGTGGAGGATGACAAGGAGATGGATGGGAATTGGCCAACTCATCCCTGTGTTCCCATCCTAAATGGAAAAGCACTTGAGTCATCTCTGAAATGACCTCACCCACGTCAGCAACACCTGGGTCAGAGGTTTGGGAGCTGCAAGCACAAGGATGAGCAGGAAGGAATTCCTTAATTCCGTAATTCCTTCTTTCCAGTTGTCCCTGGGACTGCTCACAGCCCTGTGCTGGCCACCAACACAAACAAGTCAGGCTCAGCTGATGGAATCCCTGCCCTTGGCACATCCCAGACTCTGCTCCTGACACCTGCACTCCCATCCCAAGAGAACACTCCTAGACACACTCTGACACGCCAGGAAGGAAGGAGAGGGGAAAGAAGGACTGGTTAGAATAGAAATCTTGACCTCCTTTAGTTTTAGGTCGAGGAGTCGCTCCAGAAACAGGGACATTTGTGCACAGCCATTAATTGAGGCTCACAAAGCCTCTGGTGACTCTGAGATTGGTTTTTGGCTCATCTGGAGAGCTCCAGACACCCAAAAAAATCAGGGATCTGCTGACCACCAGGGCAGGACTAAAATCTACTGCCACTTGCTCCCACAGCACATCCACAGGACAGAAATATCTGTGAACAAGGTGCAGTCAATCATCAGTTTTCCTTTTTAACCACTATGAGTTCAAGTGATCACACCTTGGAAAGCACCTTGGGAAGAAAACCAAGGGAAAAACCCCAAAACATATGCCAGGATCTCAAAGCATGAAGCACATTAAGGGAAAAGATTATGGATTTGGAGTGGGTAGAATTCTCTTACAAATAGGCCTTACCTAATGTTAGTTCAGGGGAGGCATAAAAATACCCACCTTGATGTGTATTTGCACTCAAAAGAGGCTCACAGCTCAGAACTCTCTGAAAATAGACACACTGCAAAAATGGATTCCCTCTTAAAGGAGAAGGCTTCTTTCTTAAAGCATCATCTCAACATAGTGGAAGAAGTTCAAGAATTTATTTATTTATTTATTTATTTATTTATTTATTTATTTATTTATTTGGTGAGGACAGAAAATACTTTTGTCATTCAAAATAGCTGTGTTTTACATGGATTTTCTTTAATGGATTTTTGGGGACTCCCCATCCCTGGAAGTGTCCAGGGTCAGGCTGGATGAGGCTCTGAGATAGTGGAAGTTATCCCTGCCCATGGCAGGTGGTGGAACTGGAGGATTTTAAGGTCCCTTTCAACCCAAACCATTCTGTGATTTTATGATTTTTCCAAGCAACAGAGAAATTATTAATTCCAGGCATAAATATTTGAGACTGTGATTACTGAGGAGTCTATAAATGAACTGCAATTGGTGTAACACTGGAAAAGTTTGTGTAAATTTTTGCATAGATTTTTATAAAAATCAATGCAGATTCAATTTCTGACCTCATCCATTTGTGATCCTGCAATTCCCATTTTGCCATCAGTCCACGTAACTCATTTAGACATTAAATCTCCTCTCAAAAAAAAGTATTTTTGATAGTAAAAAACATCTCTGGCCCTCTCAGCTACAGTGAGGCACAAACACTCATTGAATGATGGGGAAGAGCTGCAGGTGGATCATCAATCCAGAAAAAATCAGTAGATTTTTTCCAAAAAAGCCAAAGCCCAGCTGGCCACAGGACTGGACAACCTCCAAAGGTCTCCTCCAGCCTCAACATTTCCATATTTCTGTGTCATAAAAAGCAGCTCAAAGTGAGATTTCTCTCTGGATCAGGAGTTGTTTGAGTAGCTCCTCTGTTGGGTGGGACTGCACCTGAAAATCCCAACAGTAATTCCATGGTTTCTTTGCATTCCTGTCACCCAGCTCTAATCAAAGATCTACTTTGCTTCTCAAGATACCTTTGTGACTCTGTCCCTCAGTCACACTTCTACCTAAGTGTTCTACTGAGGTGTATCCATAGTGAAAGATAAAAATGGAGGCAAAGTCAGACAAAAATCATTAGAGCACTAAAAAAGTGACATTTCCTTAATACATCTTCCTACTTTTCATGTCCCAACTAAGAATTAGCCCCCAAAAAGGACCACTGTGACAGTCTGGACCCTGTGAGTGATGCAGATCTGCCTTCAGGACTGACAGAAGCATCTCCCAGGTGCAGCAGCAGGTCTTGGTTCCATGACATGACAAGGAGTGATCTTGCTGATAACAGAACCTTTGCAACAGCCTGAAAAACACTTCCCTGCCTGAGGATTGTTGTGTGAGATGAAGCAGGTAAAAGCAGTGAAAGTCCCATCAGCATTTATTTCATACTTCTAGAAGCTTAAATGCAGGAATTCCCCAAGTTTGGAAGCATCCAAGGCCATGTTGGAGCAACCTGGGACAGTGGGAGGTGTCCCTGCCCATGGCAGGGGGTGGGATTAAGACAATCCATGATCTCAGGCTGCAGTGTGAAACTTCCTCTGCACAATTCATTTTTCATTCTCTTTGCCTTGCTAGAACTTTTCTTCCTTTCCTTCAACATTTTCCCTCCTTAGATCATTGCTTTGACCCAAAATGTTTTGAGCTTCTTTCCCCACTTCTCCCTCCTATCCCAGCCTCATTTTCCATGTTTGGGTTGTTCAGCCACATGCACATATTCCCTCTGTTCCCTCTCAGGGATATCCTGGCAGCTGAGTGAGAACCTGCCAGAAAACACAACAAGAAAATAAAAGTGTAAAGTGTCTCGTTCCCCACAAAGGGTGTTCTCCTTCCTGAGCTGAGAGTTCCAGAGCTTGTGGGGTCACACCACACAACAAGCACAGTTCTTACTGTGCAGGACATGTTCAGACTTTCAATCTTTTTATTTCTAATCCCTGCTAAGCCACCACAGGTGAAGGCAAGAGCTTCTTGTTGCTTTTTTCTGTGTTTAAATTAGTGATGGGAAAGCAGCCCAATGTCCACTCTAAGAAAATCCTGTGTTAGCTGAGGAACTGTACAATCCTCTTCCTTCACAGATTTTTTTTTCTGTAAAGTTAATTGTTTTGCAGAGTTCTGGTCAACTTTGTTTTTCAAAATCTGTTCTTGGAAAAGCTCTCAGCATCCATGAGCACTGTGACAGCTCAGCTATTGAGGAGTGTCTGGAAAAGGGAGCCAGATCCCTGCTCTAATACCCAACCACCTCTGAGGTGTATCAGCACACCCTAAAACAGACAGGGAGCAATCAGCAACAAGCACTTGTATCTGAGAATTCTCTGTTCCAATAAACCCACCCTGAAGATGAGTTAGACCTACCAGAGTTCTGCCTAGCATCACCAATCTCAGCCATGGGGGACTGGAGAGCTGGGAACAATCATCTTCCAGGCAATAAGCAAATGCCAACCTGAACTCTGAGTGAACTTCTGCAGCCCTGCTCTGCCCACTGTCCCTGTGCAGGGGGTTTGGAGTGACTGCATGAGAACATGAGGGTGCAGAGACCTCACTCTGCTTGGTCTGGAGTGGGAAAAGCTGAGAGAACCCAGACAAAAGCTGAGAGAACTCAGGGAACAAAGGGAAATTACCTGCAGCAGCTACCAGAGAACAATCCCCTTATAAATATCCCACACGAGTTCCTCCTCTGGAGGAACTTTATTATTGTGGGGGAATTTTTTAAGAATGGCTGCTCCACAAGTTATCCTACAATAACTATTCAGCCAACTTCCCTGTACAGAAATGCCAAACTCTGCTTTCCCTCCCACAGAATGGAGCCCTAAACTTAGAAACAAGCCCACTCTCCAACCCCATTCACGGGCCAGCACACCCACGGATTCCCCCTGCTCTTCCCTATGGCCAGAGCAGCAGGGAGGTCACAGTGCTCAGGAGGTGACAGCAAACCCCTGGGTGCCATCTTTTCCCAGCCTGGAGTGAAAGTAGGCCAAGAGCAGGTTCATGAACTGTTCTGCCACTGCTGAGCCTGTCTTGGCCAGTTCCTCCCCTGGATGAGCTGCAGCAGGAGGTGGATGCTGGGCAGGACTTGTGGTCTGTGGCTTTTGTGCAATCTGAGGACACCAATTCCCTTTCCTGCACAAAAACTGGGGCTCAGACCTGTCACAGGGAAAGACTGTGGGAAATATTTTCCAATTAAAAAAAAAAAAAAGGCTGCTTCAGAATTCTGGTACCAGAAGGACTGAACGCTGCTGCTCGTTGTAATTCTGCCACAACAAGAGAAAGAAGTTTCTAAAACAAATTTAATCCACTGGCAACACAGTATATAAATCTGTGTTTCATTAACTTATAAATACGACTTTGAGCACACTCCGGAGAATCTTAGAACTGAGAAAATGTTGTGAAAACTGAAACCACTTTTTTCTAATAAATGAAGCCCAAGATTGCCAAAATTCTCAGCTAAAACTTACAGGAAACACAAGCACTCTGAACTTTCAAAGTCCAAATTAAGCTCTGTGAGACCTCTGCTTTTCCATTTCTGCCCTGGTGAAGCAGCTAAAAAACCACCTGGAATTCCACAAGGAAACAGGGACAGGCCTACAAAGGCCTGAATGGACTGAAAATGCACTAAAATGAAGAGAACTGTGCCCAGAAATTAGGAAAGCTCGGAATCCTTCCCCAGCTTTAATTCTGTGCCTCCATGTCAATAAGTTATGATTCTGTTTAGCTTCATGAATGCCCTGTTTGTTTTAGAGGGCAGAATGGAAGCAGTGCTCACTGAATAGGTGGCCATACAATAGATCTTTTTATTTTCATTGTGTTTAACATAATATCCCTTGCCACTCTTCAGACTGTGCTCCAAATAAAATTATTCCTGCCTGCATATATATTCTATAGAGTGCTCATTGTTTTTGCATCCTTGGAATTCACAAACAACCATTTCCTTCTGCAGAATTCTGGATTTTCTCCTGTTCTGCAGAAAAACAGTGAGACATGGGATAAACACAAAAAGGGCTCCATAATTTAAGTTTTTGTACATTTGGGACTTTGCAAAGACAAGGGACACATCCTAGCAGGTAAATCTCTGTTTTGCAGAGCTCCACAGAAGAGCAGCTTTACAGGTTAGGTTAAAAAAGCTCCTTTTTGACGTGCTGCCCTCATGTGATCCTCCAAGAGAGGATATCCCAGGATTTAGAGAGGAAACAACTATACACACACCACCAGAGTTAGTAGTGAAGGTTTTCCCCTTCTCTAATACAGTTCAGGTTCTTCCCAAGTTTTCCTGCCACACTGGAATTCTGTCCAACCCCTCAGGAGAACTGGTCAAACCCAAGCACTGTGGCTGGTGATTCAACCCAGCGTGTATTTATGTATTTAATGACAAATGAGTGAGTGAAGCAGTATCTCAGCAGTCAGTACTTTATTAATGAATGTTTAATAACCTGTATTTCAAGAGGAGCCTAACATTTGCTTTAAAACTGACAAATAAAAATTATCCAAGTCCTCCTTTTCCAGAGGTCACTGATGCTCTTGAAAATGTGCCAAGGTTGAGGTTCTGAGGCTTCTATTTTCTCTCCCTCTACAAATTCATGTACAATTTATGATTTTATGCAATAATTCTAAGGTTTCTAATTTTTCTAATTGAGTGGAAAGCCTGCCATTAAAAAGAGGGAATATAAAGGAGAGGGGGAAATGGAGATAAACTTTTTATATGGTCATGGTGAAAGTTCAAAGAACCACAGAAACAATAATGTTGGAAAAGACCTCCAAGATCATCAAGTCCAACCTTTGACCGAACAAACACAAGAGCTCTTAAAGCAGAAATAGGGACTGAAGTGTGAATTCTATTCCAAAACAGGTTTTCCAATAATTACTTAATTCCAACTATCTCTGCATCTTTAATCCTGCTGAAAGACCCACACCTGCTCCTCAGTTCTGAGTGAAAACCACAAATACAAACAGAAAACAGAAAGTTCTGTCAAATTCAGTAAATAAGGAGAAAAATCTTTTATACACCACAGTAATCTCCTAATACAGCAGAAATTTAGTGACACAGAGTTTAAATTGACATTATTTTACCCCATAAACATGCTATAAAAGAACCTCTAAACTTACTCTTCAGAAGGCTTCAAGCAAACTCCAAGTACACACAATTTTTATTAAATCTAAGTTTTTGGTTCTAGAAATCACTAAGTTTCTCTATGAAAATGTTGGCTTTATCCAAGAGAAACTAAAATCCCCTCTGCTGAACCTGAAGTTTTTCTGAAGGCTTTAGAAAACAGACAAAAAACTAGAATTCCACCACAGTAAAAATCAGATTTAACCAAAAATCTGTGGGTGACAGGAATTCCCACCATTATTAGCAAAAGCCAGGTGGTATCAAACCGCATATACACACTGATACTTATGTTAAAAAGAAGGGGAAAAAAAGAAAAATAGCATGGGATGGACAGTTAAAAAGTTACAATCAGTTTTAGTGAGCTGGAAGGAGAGAATGTGAGCAGTTATGAAAACACAGGAATTGGACACTAAGGAAGACAGAGGGAGGGAGTGGGAACAGGACTGATGAAGGTAAAGTGATCCATGAGTGAATAGGGGAAAAAGCTGGATGGGAAAGCAGGGAAAGGAAAAAAAGGTCAGATACAGATGCAGATTTAAGCAGCAGAACGTATTTTAAGCTCAGACTCCCCAATATTCTTAGGCAGGAATGATATTTAGGACAGGAAAAAAACAGGACTCAACTTACAGCTGAGGAGGGGCTTGGTTTTTGGTGTGGGGGGTTTTACGTCGGGGGTGATGTGAATACACCATTTTTGAAAGGTGAGTATGTTCCAGAAATACATTATTTTAAGGAATAATCAGATTCAGATCCTGCTCTCGGACAGCGAGAAGGGGCGAAGCGAGTGTGTCAACGTTCCACAGCCGTGCTTTCTGCGGGGAACTGGCTGGTTTAAAGCATTTTATTTAAAAGACAGGAGAAAAATAGGGGGGAAATGAGAGGAAACAGAGGAGAACAGCACCCAGGCGGAGAGGCGGCAGGACTCAGCGCTCGGGGCTCGGAGCTGCCCGCCGTGAGGGCGGCGCGCAC
>JAOTQZ010000948.1:6123117-6137917 GCA_026546895.1 Pogonocichla stellata | reverse complement strand
CAGGGACAGCTCGGTGTCCCCAGGATCCCCAGGACACTCTGCTGGCTCAGGGACAGCTCGGTGTCCCCAGGATCCCCTGGAAGAGAATTCCCTCATCCATCCCTCTGGCACCCACTCCTCAGTGACATCAGGCCTCCCTAGGACATTCCAGGAATCATGGAATAACCTGGATGCCCATCTGCTTATGGCCAACTGGAGGGGCAACAGGTGAATTCTCCTCTTCCTCAAAGGCCACAGAAGCATCTCTTCACTTCCCACTTCCCTCTATCCAGCTGTCAATTTACCTGAAGTTTGTGGAAAATTAATTAATTTGGAGACTGCGGATCTTCCTTCAAATCTGGATGAAATTGGTCATTTGGTTCAGAAATTATTCTGAATTATCCTGACAGGTGGGTGGACACTGCACCCACCTCAGTGCTATTTCCATGCGAAATAAATTTGAAAGCAGGAGTGCAACGAGAACATTATTTAAAAAAAGAGATCCTCAAGTCTTAGGAGAGTTAATTAGTATCTCACACCTGCTGTAGAACTAATTACTGATGGGCTAATTTTGACCAGGCAGCTGGGAAGTGCTGGTGATGGAAGCACGGTGGGGTTGTGATGCTGCAGGGCAGTGCAGGAGCACTTCCCACAGGATCCATGGCTATGGATCACAAGGCTCTCTGCCAAGTGCAACATGCCCAGTCCAACCTGTAAACAAAGCGTTCACTTACAAAAAGAATTTGAATTTCTGAATTTCTGTTTGGTTTTTTTTTTCAGGCTGCCTGTGGGATTTAAACTTACTGAGAAATGCTACTCTGAGATTTTTGGGCGTGTCTAAGTGATCCTTGTGGGTTCCTTCCAATTCAGGACCTATAAAGAAATCATTTTGCTTGGTTGGTCTTGGGGATTTTGTGATTCTCTAAGATCTACACTAATATTCCTTTCCCTGGATTCAGCCAGGAAGAGTCTGGAAACATGTTATTAACCAAGACTATGAAACAAACCCTTCTCTCCTAAACCTTCTTCAAAAGATAATTCTGCAGCATTTATTACAATGTAGAACAGTGTTCAGTTTGGGGGTTGTATTTTCCTCTTCAGTTCACCCACACAGAGCTGTAGTCAGATGTAAATAAAATCTCCCCAAGACCTCCTACCTGATCAGACCTTTTATTTATCATTTCTGTAAAAAACAAACCTTTTATAGAAAGATGGGAAGGATTAAACACCAGTTAAATTTGGATTTCTGCTATTTATAATAACATGCAGAAATGCCAAGGGAGGTTTGGAATCCCAGGATGGTTCAGGTTGGAAGAGACCCTAAAGCTCATCTCATACCACCCCCTGCCATGGCAGGGACACCTTCCACCATCCCAGGCTGCTCCAAGCCCCATCCAATCCAGCCTTGGACACTTCTAACTATGCTCTATTTTAACAATTTTGGGGCAATAAAATCTAATAAAACATATTAGCACAGGTAAGTGCAAAGGTGCAGCTGCTATGGCTAGGTGGGGGCAGCTTTTCCAAATTCCAGACTTTCTTTTGCTGATTATTTGTAAGAATTTGTTTTTAAAAGGGCAGGGTCTTGATATTAGGGCTATTTTGATACCTAGGAGTCACTCATGAATGTTACAGGTGGCTCTGAAGTGATAGATTGGCCTTAAATACTTCCTGAGGAAGCTTCCTGCTTTAGCACAAAGGAAAAGGGTGTGAACTGGCCAATTAAAATCCATCCATCTCCCAGAATTCCACAAACTGGCATTGGATATGTTTATCATGGGCTGGATTTATGCTGTAGTAGCTGAGGCCAAGCCTGTCACCTACAGCTGGCTCAGCTGAGTGCCCAAGCACAGCTTGGCTGCTGAGCCTTCACCAGGTGTCCCTGCAGATCCCTAGGGATGCAGTGATTCCTTTGGGAGAGGGGTAGAGGTTACCAGGATGTTGGGAATCCTTGATTCCCATCCTTCCCGGCTTTTCCTACCATCCTACCCACTTTTCCTGCTTTTTTCTTCTCCTAGGGACAAATATTCCTCCCTTCCAACCCAAACTGTTCTGTGATCCCGTGTTATTTCCCATGGAGGAACCAGCAGCACTCAGATGAATGTATGTCACAATCTAGGAGTAAAGAATTTCCACACCCCTCCCTCCAAATCCATAAAAGGCAAACCATGCTGGGAAGGAAGCACAGGCATCAAGGTGACACATCCTGCAGCAGCAGCAGCAGGTGGGGGGGTTTCACTGTAAAACCCAGCAGCTTTGCTGTCTGTTCCTTTTCTACCCTTCCTTTAACAAGCACGTGTTAGTTTGAGGACTCCCAGTGAATTGGGAAGGCTGAAAGGCTGCATCAGGACCAGAGCAGCTGCTCAAATCACTGTGACCTCCCAATTTGTGGAGCATTTTGCCCCCTGCTACCCCAAACTCATTTGGCACAGGGAGCTCTTCAGCTGCCTTCCACTCCCAGCAGAGTGGGAGTGGTGCTCTGGATTTGGTGAAAGACACACCTCCTGCCTGTGGGCTGCTCTTTCCTCCTGCCCCCTTGAGGATAGATCCCATTTTTCACCAGGGTTCCCATCTTTTATTTCCCAGGAAGATGTGTTTTAGCCAATACTCTCTGCACATTCCCAGCAGGAGGATGATGATGGTGGGTATCTGTAAAGGCAGGAAGGGAGCAAATCCCCCTCAGATACACCAGGACAGAGCTATTCCATGAGCCTGGGCTGTAAATTGTCATCCTGGCACCTTAGCTGGGCTGCGCAGCATAATGGCAGTGTGGCCCCCATGTATGTCTCCATCCCTGTCTCTCCTGCCCTCTCTCACCTTTTGGGGGGAAATGAAGGAGGAGGCAGTGGTGGAGCCAAGAATGAGAGCCCTGCAATCACCACTCCCCTCCCTGTGCTTCTCCTGGCCTTAATAATCCCTCCCACACCCCCCTCCACCTTCAAGGTTTCTGATGTCTCCTCAGAATTCCCATCTTCAGCCCCATTTATTTATGCATTTCCAGCCTGCAAGGCAGAAATGTACAGCAGTAAATTAAACTGCTGGGAGAGACAACTATCTATTATTCTTGGCTTGGTGATGGGGCAAAGTTTTGAGTTTATCCTTTGTGTTCCTCATTTAAACCGTGGTGATGAATCAGCATTGAGCAATTTGTTTCCCACTCTCTCCCTAGGACTAGCTCTGTGTGATGCTAAATCTGAGCAAAGCCTCAGATTTAGCTCAATATTTGATATATTTAAAACCTGCACTTTCCTTTTTCATTAAAAGAGCCTCTCACCCTCATTTCTGAGACAACAACTTGGAATAAAGTAGCTCTTTGTGAATGCTGCGAGAGCGACGCTGTCTAGGTCTGATGTCTGAAATGTAACACATTAAAAAATAATCATCTTTCTAGCTGTGCAAAATTAATCAGATTAAATAATGATCTCAATACAATTTCCCTGGTGACCTTTATTGAGGAAAGAAGAAATTCTTCCTGATATACTAAAAATGAGCATGGCAAAGCAGCGTTTCTCATCTTTGGTGTTGTCATTCTCTCTAAACTCTTGAAACAAATCTAAATCTCTCTCCAGCACTACAACATTGAGTTCTGCACCATTCTCTAGAAGCACCCCATCCCTGGAACCCCAAAAATCTGCCCCAGAATCTCTGCCTGGATTTCTGTAGCATTCTCAGGAACACCTGCCCCAGGAACAGCCCCAGGCCTGCTCTCACATTCCACTTAGTTGGGTACCATGCCCACAATCTTCTGGGAGCAGAAAACAATCTGGAATGGTAAGCACTAAAAAAGGTTAATTTTAGCTTTTCTGCCCCCAAAGGATTATGTTTTCTATTCTCTAAGCATTTCAACAGAGCTTTGAAGGCAAAGAGAAAGATTTTCAACAGTTTGATTCAAGATTTTGTCCTTTCTCTTAGAAGAGCTGCAGAAGAGTCACTGCAGAGAGACTTCCCCAAATCCATTTGAGATTCCAGCAAAACAACTTCCCTGCTGTTCTCCCCTCCAAGTAAAGCTTCCAGGACCTCCTGGAAGCCAAATACTGGTTAAACCCCACAGCTCTGTGCAAAGCACAGCAACTCCAAAGAAATCCCATTGCCAGAGGAGAGCGTCAGATGGGATATTGGGAAGGAATTGTTCCCTGTGAGGGTGGGCAGGCCCTGGCACAGGGTGCCCAGAGCAGCTGTGGCTGCCCCTGGATCCCTGGCAGTGCCCAAGGCCAGGCTGGATGGAGCCCTGGTCCATGGGAGGTGTCCCTGCCCACGGCAAGGGTTGGACTCTCTTATCTTTGAGGTTCCTTCCCACCCAAACCTTCTGTGATTGAATGATCCTGGGCAGCTCAGGCCTCAGCTGCTCTGAGCAAAGCAGTGCCCCAAACTCCCCATTTCAGACCTCAAACATCCCTTACAAAGCTGAAATCCTTTTGGGATCACAAACTATAGAATCCTGTATGGTAATCAGCCTTTGGGACCCACCTATCAATACTTGTATTCCTCACAATAACCTGGAAGGAGCAGGAAAGTGGTGGTTGCTCAACACCTTCCATGCAAGAAAGAAAAGAAGCTTTGTGACAACAGTATTTTCTTCCCTGATCTAAATATTTACATTATTGAAGTGGAAAGGAGCTGGAGAGAAACCAGCCTGGGAAGGCAGGATCCCTGGGAGATGGGCTGGGAGCTGTTATTCAGCAAAGAGAAGTGCAAGGTAATGCGATGTGGGGAGACCACTTAAACTGTTCCTGCACTCCAGTGGTTTGTGAATTAATTGTAGCCTGGCAGGAAAACACCCAGGCATCCTGCAGAATAACCTGATGCAAGGAGCTGCTGGTAGCCAAGCAGCAATTAGGAGGGGAAACAAGTCATTAAGCTGCATTAAGCCAAGGATGGGAGGTTTTAATGCAAGGCTAATGCCCAGCTGGGTAAATTTGTGAAGGATTGACTCTCTCCCTGTTCATCTTTGGAACAGCCTGTCCCAGGACACCAGAGCACCGTGCTCCCCATTGTGCTGAGGCAGGATTGCCTCTTGTAAAGTTTCAATGCCTGCCAAAAAAATGGGAATAAATCCAAGGTCCTGCAGGCTCGTTGCTGCCATTGAGACAGATGAGGCTGCTCGGAGCTGGGCACATCAGCTCCTGGAACTTTATGGAGTCAGCGAGACTCCCTGCACCTCCCCGAGCTGAGGGACAAGGGTGGGAGATTGAAAAGACTTAAATTTGTGTCTGCAATTTGGATTTCGCATTCCCTAAGCCACAGGGATCAATTTGTTCTATCTCAGGGAGATCAGAGGGAATGGCCACACATAAATACAGGAGAGAGCCTGCACATGGCTCCAGCTCCCTCCTTGCTTTAAACTCCCTGTCAGCCTCCTCCTGATCCCAGTTCCTGCTCCACGTTGGGTTTGGAGCATAAATATCTATTTATAAAATGCAGGACACCCTCCTAAGAGGTGTGGAGATCCCTGTGTCACCTTCTACCACCTGATCTTTACAGAAGAAGAAACTGCAGCTTCACATAGCTCGTCCTCCATCCTCAGTGGTGTTGGAGCCCACAGCAGTTTTGGCTCCAGTTTCCATCCTTCAGGGTGCCAGAGACTGCTGGGATCCACTGAGGGGGACTTAGTGCTGAGGAGCTGGAAAATCTTTGTGAAGGGTGGGAGAAGGTAGTGGAGAACGATGGAGCTGCTTCTGCACAGCGTCCCTGAGAGCTCCCTCAGAGGGGATTGCAGGACTCAAGGTGAGAAAATCCCTCTTGATTCCCTCCAGCATTCCTCAGGGCAGTTATCCATCCCATCCTGTCCCATCTCATTTCTTCCAGAGAAGATCAGTAGCAGAGGAGCAGGAGCCCAGTTGGCCAACAGACCCTGGAAAAGCTGAAGGTGACCAAAATATTGACCAGGATTCTCCTGGAGCACTGAGAAACTGCAGCTTTATGGATCCCAGCAGCTGCAAATCCCAGCCCCTCCTGGCTGGAAATGCAATAATTGGGAACTGCTGCTCCTCACTTTGGCATTTTGGACTGTTTAATGAGTCTCTGTGTGTGACAGCATTCACACACCTCTCCCTCCAATTGCTCCTCTATCACCCTGAATCCAGCATCAACACAGTCTTCAAAGTGTCCTGCAGGGCTGGGATGGGCTGGATCCAGTCTGGGATGGGCTGGATTCAGTCTGGGATGGGCTGGATTCAGTTTGGGATGGATTGGATTCTGTCTGGGATGGGCTGGATTATATCCATGATGGACTGGATTTGATCCAAGATGGGCAGGATTTGGTCCAAGATGGGTTGGATCCAGTCTGGGATGGGTTGGATTCAGTCTGGGATGGGCTGGATCCAGTCTGGGATGGGCTGGATTCCATCTGGGATGGGCAGGACTTGGTCCAAGATGTGCTGTCTGGGATGGATTGGATTCGGTCTGAGATGGGCTGAATTTGTTCAGGGATGGGTTGGATTCAGTCTGGGATGGGCTAGATCCAGTCTAGGGTGAGCTGGATTTCGGTCTGGGATGGGCTGAATTTCTTCTGAGATGGGCTGGATCCAGTCTGTGATGGGTTTGATCCAGTCTGGGATGGGCTGGGTTCAGTCTGGGATGGGCTGGATCTGGTCTGGGATGGGCTGGATCCAGTCTGGGATGGGTTGGATCTGGTCTGTGATGGGTTGGATCCAGTCTGGGATGTGCTGGATCTGGTCTGTGATGGGCTGGATCTGGTCTGTGATGGGTTGGATCCAGTCTGGGATGGGCTGGATCCAGTCTGGGATGGGTTGGATCCGGTCTGTGATGGGCTGGATCCAGTCTGGGATGGGTTGGATCTGGTCTGGGATGGGCTGGATCCAGTCTGGGATGTGCTGGATCCAGTCTGGGATGGGCTGGCTCCAGTCTGGAATGGATTGGATCCAGTCTAGGATGGGCTGGATCTGGTCTGTGATGGGCTGGATCCGGTCTGTGATGGGTTGGCTCCAGTCTGGGATGGGTTGGATCCAGTCTGGGATGGGCTGGCTCCAGTCTGGGACGGGCTGCATTCCATCCAGGATGGGCCATTCCCGGTCACCCTCTCACTCCAGGCCCTTGTGAAAAGTCCCTCTTCAAGCCTGTCCAACAGTGTAAGAAGCGACCAGGACACAACTGGAGCTTTTCCTCCATGGGATCACCTCTGTACATCCCTCCTCATTCCCACCCTCCTGCATCACCTAGAGGCCATTGGGTCCAGGATGGGCCAGGAGCTGCAGCACCTGCAGCCAGTTTGGATGGAGGCGCATTTTGGGTTGCATTAACTCTCCCAGGATCAAAAGGAACATCTCCATGGATTTCTCACTAAATCCAGGAGCTCCGAGGGCAGAGCTCAGACCCAGCCAGCAGCTGTTGGATGGAATCCACTGAATCGTGGGTCACTTTGGGCTCACAAGTGTCCACTCAGCCAGAGGAGAGCCCCAGCCTCCCCTGTGCTGTGCCCCAGCTCCATCCCTGCTCCATCCCTGCTCCATTTCCTTCCCAACACCAGCAGCAAACCAGACCTGCTGGGACTGAGGGTTTGCTCCCTGCAGAGCTTTGCCAGCTCCTGACAGCTGGAAGTTCAGCCTCTGTTGGATTTAATAATACCTTATGTCCAATGGATTTTATGATTAATTATTATTACCAACAAACACCCCCCCAAAAAAAAAAAAGTTACCCATTTCAGACAAAGGAGACTGGTTTGATTTGTGATTTTTTTGATAGGTACTTAGTAATTTTTTTTTTAAAGACAATTAAACTCCTAGAGGAAAGGGAAAAGTGTTTAAAATCCAAATAAACAGGCTTTCTGTCAAAAATCACAGCTTCCAAAGGGGGAAAGGGCCCAGGATCCATATGCTGAGGGGCCTTTTCAGCAGCCCCTCTCGTAAGAGATCTCTGAGAAAAGCTGAGCTCAATTAGAGCCTTACATGCTGTTTTCCCCCTTGCACAGATGTTTTCTCCATCATTTACTCCATGTTTCATCCCTGAGTCCAGTGGAAAGTGATGTAAAGGCAGGAGATGATGCTTAGGCTGCTCCAGCAATTTTCTCACCACCCTCCTAAGGTCTATTTTGGTTTCACAATCTCCAAGCTGGTACTTTGGAGCAAAGATTGAACCTCCATGAGAACCCCACCAGAGGATGGGGAGGGCAGAGGTGGGAATGAAGAGAGATTTACAGAGGTGATGCCATGGAGGAAAAGCTCCTGTTGGGTTCTGGTGACTTTTTACACTGCAGACAGGTTTGGAGAGAGACTTTTCATAAGGACCTGGAGTGATGGGATGAGGGGGAATGGCCTTAAGCTGAAGGAGGCCAGGGATGGATGGGATATTGGGAAGGGATTGTTCCCTGGGAGGGTGGGCAGGCCCTGGCACAGGGTGCCCAGAGCAGCTGTGGCTGCCCCTGGATCCCTGGCAGTGCCCAAGGCCAGGCTGGATGGGGCTGGAGCAGCCTGGGACAGGGGAAGGTGTCCCTGTCCATGGCACAGAGTTGGAACTAGATGAGCATTAAATTCCCTTTCCAACTGAAACCATCCTGGGATTCCAATTAAAAAAGGCAAGGAATGAAAAACATTTGCAGTTTGGATGTGCTTGGGAGAGACGAGTTTGTCTTTATTGGCTGCACTCATTAAAGATCCTGGTGAGAGGAGAAATCCTGACATGAGTGATTGGAAATGCAGGTGATGGAAGACCAAAAGGAAAAGGGGTTTTTTTCCCCTCCTCTCCCCTGCTGAAGACAGCAGGAATTGGGGAAGGATTGACTTAGCTCTATCCATCAGGAAAAGACTTTCCATCAAAAAGTGAGCAAGAAAAATTGCACCTGGGAAAAAACAAGAAGCCTGCAAGGAGAGCAGCAAACTCTCCTCAGAGGTCACCAGAGTCCTTTTGGGAAGGACTCAGCAGGGCAGGAGACCTGGCTAAGGCCTTGAGGAGGGCAAAAAGAACTTAAGAGTTCTAAAAGGACATGAAACAGGTTGGGGGGATGGAAGCAAAGAGGTCCCCCCAGAGTACTTCAGGAAGAGAGATGTTCTCATGCAGGATAAAAGGAGAGGGTGGTGGGGCAGAGCCAGAGGCAAGGCCAGGACTGGAATTGGGAGAGGAGTCTGGCTCAGAGGCTCTTTGAAGATTTTCTGGTCGCTTTGAGCTTGGGAAATGTTGCTGTCAGTTCACTGGGTCTGCCTCTGCCCTGGGAATAACCAGCTGGGGAGGCCGCAATGGAAATATCCTCATTTTAGCTCAAGGCTGGGGTCCTACCAGCTGTTTTTGATCAGTCCTGCCTGAGGTGCCCCACAAAGGATGGAGCTGGAAGGGTTTGGGGCGAGGGAAGCTGTGCCATGGCACAAACCACTGCAAGGAGCTGAGATGGGAAGGCAGATCTCTCCCAGGATCCCAGAGGAGACCTTGCAGAATTTGTTGCCAGCCAGGAAAGCAGAGCAAAGTTGATGGAGTGAGGCTGAATTTGAAGGCAAGGACATGCCCTGCGAGGACAGTGAGATTTGTTACCAGCCCTTTCCATCACTCTCCTATTCTATTCTGTCTTTCCTCTGGATTAATCAATTCCTGGGATTAATTGGCTCTGCTCCCAACCAGCTGCACTGCAGGGAAGACACTCAGAGGCTCTCCTGGAAGGACACAGCCCAACCACATCCAGCCCCAACATTTCACCCGGCTCAGGTCTTGCTACAATTCCCACAGAACATTTGCATTATGCAAATTTGGCATATGCAGATCAGCCCTTCCGAAAATAATGTGCAATCAGGCAATTAACAAGTGCCTTGTCTTTAGCTCACAGGTAGGCTCAGTTCCTGAGACTCTTCATTCTGGATTGGCCCTGCAACCCCAATAATGGCATTTTTAATTCCCTGGCAGCCTTTTTGGGATGGATTTTCACTTTCTTTTCCTGCCCCAAGCCCTCTCTGCCACCCACTGGCTGGTGGAAAGGAGGGTGACAGAGGGATGCTTTTCTCACAGCAGAGACTACAGCCATAAATTCCACTTATATCCACTAAAATACAGGCATCCAATTAAGCCCATAATCCTATAAACCTGCCAGCAATCAAGCACACTTTTAAAAATCAAGCCCGACAGATACTTTAAACCAATATATCCAAGTAACTACTCACAGCCTGTAGGATCATCCAACGCTGCATCCTCACTAAAAGAATAAATTTTCCAGCCTGTGTGTTGTTTTTTCCCTCTTTTAGCTTCTCCAGAGGAGAATCCTGAGTGATGAGTGACAGTCCAGGACTGAGGAGAACAAGCAGGAGTTTGGGCCATTGCACCCCATAAGACACCTCCCTCCTCAGCTACTTCTGGGGAGGCTGATGCTTTGCAATAGACTCTTATTATCCAGGGTTTCTTTCCAGAGAGGGAAAAAAATGAGGATTTAATTTATGAGCAGCTTTCCGATAACAGCTGAGGGCTCTGCCAAATTCTGAAATCTTTTCCACCAGGTGAGGTACAAAGTGCTTGGCACTAGGAAGGGACAGGGCAGGTGATGGATGCTGAGGAGCATCATTGCCACTCATCATCCCAAAGCAGAGAGGAGGCACTGGGTTTGTGGCCATCCATCAGGTCCTCATGGATAAATTGTTGTGTTCCTTCTCTTTTAGGGAGTTTTCACCCCAAAGATGTCCAGCTTGCTGCCCCCTGAGGGTGGCATTTCCCTGGGACTCCTCACACCTTGAGAGGGGCATGGGGAAATCATGGAATTACAGAATCAGAGAAACACAGAAGCACTGAACTTGGCAATGGGAAAGAGAAAGGTTTCAGTGTCAAATCCAGGCCTTTGGGCTGCCACCACCAAACCAGTGTGGCTCAACAAACCCTGACACAACTCCAGGGTTCACGCCCAGCCCAGCCACAGCTCCAGCTTTTTGGGAAGAAGATGCAATTGTGGCCGGGAAAACACTCCAAGACCCTCTTTGGCTCTGTCTTGATATGATGAACTTGCTCAAAATAACTTGGAATTGATGGTTTCACCTTCGTTCCTGAGGTTGCCTGGGCAGGGCTGGCAGGCAGCAGCAGGAATCAGGGAGGGCAGGAAGGTGGGAGCCAGATGGGTTTTCACACCTCCTGTTCTCCTGGGAGCTGCACCTGATCCAGCTGACACCCACCAGCAGCCTTCCAGTAAGAGCAGCCTCTCTGCTGGGAGCAAACCCCCGTGTGCAGCAGCAGGGAAGTGTCTGAAGCACATTTCAGAGTGCTTTAAGCAGTTTTATAGGGGCTGTTTTCTTTGTGTCCCCTCACCTGTTAAACCAGGTACTTCCAGCTCGGACTCTGAATGCAATAAACACACAGAGTCATAAAAAATCTCTTAGGCTGCCCTGGAATAGCTTCCCCAGACCTCACAAAGTGGCTGGTGAGGTTCAGAGCCTGCCAGGAAAGCTCTGCTTACCCAGACGTGCCCAACCCAATGCATGGCACAGTCCTTCGTTTTTTTTTAAAAATCCTTTATGGCAATAAACCGTAAACTTGAAATTAATGATCACTTCATGGCGAGAAAATGCAGCCATTGACCTGGCACTGAACCTCAGCCATTCCAGGCGCAGCATTTGCTGCTGTTCAAATGTTCATTTCCAGGAGCTGCAGAACAGAACCTTGATCTTCTGAATACAAAATGTTCCTGATGCCACCGAGCTGTTGCCTCGCATTCCCCAAAGTTCATTTTGTGCAGTGTCCAACAGGTTTTCTCTCATTGAAGACCAAAAGGCAGTCAAAAAAAATCTCAATTGCAAATATTTCATGTGGTTACAGCTCCAAAATATGATTAAGTTGGTGAAATAATGATCCAAGTGAGGGCCATGGTGAGGATCCCAGGATTTGCATCCCAAGGCCCACGACCTCAGAATCTCTCTGATTACAGAAAAGAAAACATTTTCTTCTTAGAGGTTATTTGCACCTGGTCAAAGCATCAGCCCAGTGCAGAATCCATGGGAAATCATTCACATATTTATCCCAGATCCCAGGTGAGAGCGGCCAAATCCCACCTCCCATCCAGCCCTATAAAACACCATACCCACAACAGGCACCATGATGATGATCCATGTCATCTACTGTTGAATTGACTGCAGGCCTGGAGTTAACAGGGAGAAAAACATAAAACTGTCATTTCAGGAGGCCTGTCTCCTCTCTTGGCTAATAGGATTAGACAAAAATGTTTTAAATCAAAATCCTAAAGCTTGGTGCTGGTTTTCAAATGAGGCTGGTGCTTTCTGGTCAGGCTTTTTTTTGATCTTTCTGCTGAATGGTGACTCCAAGCCAGAGTCCCAGAGCTCATTGGGGGTTTTACGCAGCTCAGAGCCAGACTGTTTGGAAAAAGAGGGGTCTTGTGGTCAGAAAAATCCATGGTTTTCAATCACAGCAGCCAGGAAAAGCATCTCAGGGGCTGGAGAGGCCGTTTGAGCACAGCAGGGTTTGGGGACAGCACTGAGCTGCTCCTGTCAGTCCCAAGGGATGAACCTGGCAAAAGGAAAGGAAATGCTGAAAAATTGGCCAGAGTGCAGAGAAAGGCCCAGAAGTAACCTGAGGGCCAGGAAAAATGCCTTGCAGTGGGACACTCAAAGAGCTTCACCTCTTTATCTTATCAGGAAGAAGAATGAGAGTGATTTGATTACAGCACACGAGCAGCTTCTCGGGGAGAAAACACCAGGCACAGCCAAACCTCTTTAATCCATCAGCCAAAGGCAGGATGAGAAGTAAAAGCTGGAAGCAGAAGCCAAATCCATTTGAACTAAAAATTAGACAGTGGAGTTTTATTTTGTTTTAATTTTTTTTCCCCATCAGCAAGAGGGATTCACCATTAAAAAATCATCTGTGAAACAGCACGTCCTGCTCAGACGTGGCTCAGTGGGGAGCAGCACAGAATATTGGGGTTTATCCCCAGTTTGTGGATTTGGGGTCTCAAATTCTCTGCAAGGCTGCAGATATCCCCACGCCCTTCCCATCTCCTCCACCCTTGGATCTCTGTGCTAGACAGCAAAGTTTGCCACTTCCCAGCCCCTCACTCTCCTCACAACCCACAGATGCATCTGATCCACACTGCAAGATAATGATAGAAAATTACAGTGTAATAAGATAATGGGATTTATTTATAGAATTTGCTTTCCAATCACGCCCACATGATCTGTGTATCCCTACACACTCACACACGCACACAGGCACTTTCCATGTGTGTGTATTTGCATAAGTGCTTGCCTTTGTGGAAGCAAAATGCCACCTGGGGGATGTCTCAAATGGTTCCATCCCAGCGAGAAGGGTGCTGGCACATCACAAATAGTCCCCTCATCATCATAACAATGACACCATATTTCCATCACACTTTTCTCTCAAAGCACTTGACAAAAAAGAAAAAAAAAAAATTAAAAAAAAAATAAAAGAGGGAACAAAAATATAAAATAAATGTAAACTGCTACCCAACGCCCGGTGTGCAGAGAGGAGAATTGAAATGCAATGACAGCCTCAAGTGGAAACAAATCCCGTCTCCAATAGAAACAAGCCAAGGGAAATTTAAGGAGGCAGCTCATAATTAGCTGGGGATGGTCAGCACAGCAGGGCTCTTAATGAGCTCTGTCCCCACAGGGCTGTGGCAGGCTCAAGCACACGGAGCTGCAGCAGGTCAGGGGGCTCCGAGTCCCAGCCCAGCACACCCAAACTGAGCTGAGGGTGTGGTGGCTCTGCCACCTCTGCCTGGGGCTTCCCAACCCACAACAAGGTTTTACCACTCAAACAAAACTATGGAGCTATTAAAGCTTTGGGATTCATGTCCTGGGAGGTTTTGTCCCCCCTGCCATGAGAATTTATTATTGCATTCATAAATCCCACTGCAATCTGCATCCCTAAGTCCAGTTACAGGGAGAGGACAGAAGCTGTTAAAAAAGGTGAATGGGCCAATTGCTCCCTGCAAAATAATCCTGTGCCTCAAGAAAACCTCAGCCATGGACACAGGGATGTTTGCAGGGAAAGCCATGGCAGAGCTGATGAATCCCACAAAATTATGGAATGGTTTGGGTGGGAAGGGACCTTACAGCTCATCCTGTTCCACCCCCTGCCATGGACAGGGACACCTTCCTCTATCCCAGGTTGCTCCCAGCACTGTCCAACCTGGCCTTGGACACTTCCAGGGATGAGGAGTCCACAACCTCTCTGGAGAACTCCACTTCTCCAGGCTGCTGCAACTCTGATCATCCCCATCACAAGCTTACCATGCCAGGGCCACCAACAGCCAGGGGACACTCAGTACCAGCTTTTGGGGTGAAACATCAACTTTTTTTAAAGAAAAAACAATTTCAGCACCTTCAGACTTAGCAGCAAACACCTTTTCCCCAAATACTTCACTAACAGGACACCAGGATTGTACCTGATCATCCACAGAGTCTGATTAACCAGGGGCAGGTGAGGGGGGGTGACAGTGGGTGAGGATTCCTGCTCAGACTCCCTGCTCAGGATCTCTGTTCAGATTCCCTGCTCAGACTCCCTGCTCAGGATCTCTGTTCAGATTACCTGCTGAGATTCCCTGCTGAGATTCTCTGCTCAGATTCCCTGCTCAGGATCCCTGCTCAGATTCCCTGCTGAGATTCCCTGCTCAGATTCCCTGCTCAGGATCCCTGCTCAGATTCCCTGCTCAGAATCCCTGTTCAGGATCCCTGTTCAGATTCCCTGCTCAGATTCCCTGCTCAGATTCCCTGCTCAGGATCCCTGCTCAGATTCCCTGCTCAGATTCCCTGTTCAGGATCCCTGCTCAGATTCCCTGCTCAGGATCCCTGCTCAGATTCCCTGCTCAGGATCCCTGCTCAGATTCTCTGCTCAGATTCCCTGCTCAGGATCCCTGCTCAGATTCCCTGCTCAG
>JAOTQZ010000948.1:6112860-6122999 GCA_026546895.1 Pogonocichla stellata | reverse complement strand
GCTCAGATTCCCTGCTCAGATTCCCTGCTCAGGATCCCTGCTCAGATTCCCTGCTCAGATTCCCTGCTCAGGATCCCTGCTCAGATTCCCTGCTCAGATTCCCTGCTCAGGATCCCATCCCAGCATCCCAGCCCCACAGGCAGGAGGCCATGGCAGACACGTCTCTCTCTCCTCAGCTGCAGAGAGGTGCAATTATTTTCCAAGGGCTGCTGAGCATTTCCACCGAGCCAGCTTCTCTGGGGAAGATCAAAGCCAACCTCTGATCAGGAGAGCTGAGCAAGAGCCCTGCACGGGGAGGGAGAACAGGGAGGAGAGGAAAAACACGAAGAACTGGGGGATGGCTGGCAGCAAAGGGAAGTTTTCCATTAGCAGGGTTGGATAAACCCTAAACAAACCCCGCTGGAGTTACTGGCTCAGCTCCAATGGCTCAGTGGTGGCTGGGCTGTGACATCCCAGTGGCTTTGGGACATGTAGGGCTGGCCACTGCCTTGTCCTGCAGCATCCACAGCCACCTCAGCTCGGCTCTGCCGGAGAGAGGGGGCAACCAAGCCTTGGAGGGATTTTTTTGGAAATGCAAAGGACCAAGAGGACCCAGATCATCTTTTATAGATGCTGCTGCCTCTGGCAGAAAAGCCGAAGCAAATTCCAGCGCTTCACTCCTCCTTTGATTTCGGCACTTTCAACCAGGGAGGACAGAAAGCCCCCCACACCCCAGACCCCAACCCTGGCAGCTCCTGTGGGAGCTCCAGGATGTCCCAGCACCCCATTCCCTCCTGCCAACCCCTCAGCAGCAGCAATCTCATCAACAGCACCGATCTGGGGGCTCTTTCCAGGCTGCAGGGAAGGGAGGGGAGAAGGCACAGGACTGGTTCCCTCTCCCTTCAAATGTAGTTGTGCTCTATATTCAAATGGCAGTTTAATGAGCCTTTCCCTATTTCGAGCAACTTTATCACATCATTAAAGCACAGAAATGAATAATACATCTAGCAGGGGTTCTGCTGAACTCCAGACCTGCTGCAGCTTCAAATGGAGCCCGAGGAGAGGCAGCTGGAGGAGGGACCGCAGTGATCCCGGCTCGGATGTGCCAAACCACACCCAGGGGCACCTGAGCTCCTTCCCAGAGCACCAAACTCAGCCATGGGCACGAGCTGCTTGCACACAAACTGCCCCTTCTCCTTTCCTCGCTGGCCTGATGGAAAAAAGGAATAATGTTTTAAAACTGTTTTAACATGACTTTTAATCATTGCTTCCAGCAAAGTGTGCAGGAGGTAAGGAGCTGATCCCAGACCAAGCTCCATGGCTGGGCCCATCCCCAGCTTGTCTCCATCTCTTCCCATCCTCAGAAATGAGGCAAAATGGGTAAAAAGTCCTGATCAAGGTCACATCAGACCTCACTGAGCACTGGTGAGGTCTTGGCCAAATGATCCCCTTGCCAAAGTGGAATGTTCATTACATCCCCATGGATGGAGGGGCAGGGGAAGGTTTGCTGCTCCTGGAGGCAGGATCTGTGCCCAAGCACCCAAGAGTGTCCTGCATCCCAAGGTGGCCTCAATACAGGCTCAGCACCCCAAGGAAAGAAAAAAAAAAAATCTCATTTATTAAACTGAAAGCTCATTTAAAACAAAAGAGGTTGTCAAAAAAAAAAAACCAAAAAAACCCCAACACCCAAGAGGCCAAAACAAACCACCTTCAGCTCAGGATGCGAAGTAAATTTTCCCCAGGGGAAAACTAAACAATTAATGCTGGAAAAATTCAAAGATTTTATGGTTTAGGACTTTTATATAAATTGTCCTCATCAAAACTAGTCCTTATGCATTTTTTGGCCCACTGTTTGTGGGCATTGATTTGTTTTTCTCTTATTCTTTCTGACTGTTGTATTTTGGATAGTGCTTACTGATGTGAAAAAAGCCATCTTGTGTTGCTGATAAGGCTGGAGATATCTGCAGAGGTCAAGGAACAGCTGGGGAAAGAGAAAAGAGGGGAAAAAGTTTCAGCATCTCCAGCTCCATCCTCACTCCCCCCCAAACCTGCAGAAAAATCACATCCAGTGGCCCAGAATGGTAAATGAGATGGATTTTCCCCAGGGCCAGCCCAGAGGAAGAAAGGAAGGAAACAATTTAACTGTATTTCCTCGTTATCTGATCTCAGTCGCTTTAATTTGCGCTCTCTTTGAGGCTTCTCCTTTTTTCCTTTTCTCGTGTGTTCATCTCCTCCTGTCGGGAGTGTTGAGCTGAGTAATGGATGACATTGCAAGGAAATGGGAGGGTTCTGCCCGGCCCAATAACCACTCCCAAGGTCGCACGTGACAGAGGCAGACGCTGCTTTCAAGGTGAGGCAGAAAGGAGGAGAAAAACCCTTCTCTTATCAGATCTTAATAAAATAAATTCGCCACTGCATTCCCATCATGAGCCAAGAACAGCCTCATCCTTTTCCATTTCTTCCCCCTTCGAGGATGGCAAAGCCAGTCCTGAGTGACCACCCAAGGGCACACAGAAGTCATTGCTGGGTAAGAGAGATCAGACTTTAAGAAGAGAGAATCACAGAATAATGGAAAGGTTTGGGTTGAAAGGGAGCTTAAAGCTCATCTCCTGCCACGGGCAGGGACACCTTCCCCTGTCCCAGCTGCTCCAAGCGCTGTCCAGCCTGGCCTTGGCCACTTCCAGGGATCCAGGGGCAGCCACAGCTGCTCTGGGCATCCTGTGCCTCACCTCCCACACAGTAAAAAATTCCTTCTCACTATCCAGTCTAAATCTCTCATCTTTCAGTTCAAAACCCTTCCCTTTGCCCTTTCCAGGGGAGAGGTTGAAGGGAATTGTGTTGGAGCCCCAGGAGGGCACATGGGCTGAAAACAGAAGCAGTGACTCTAGAGAGATGGAGGAAGGCTCCTTATTTGGTTGGAGGGTTATTTTTTTTCATCGTGTTTCAAAGAAGCAATTTGATAAAATGGCTATTAATTATGCCTGTCTTTGTTTGAGCAATTAAGGGGCCGTTTCACTTCTGGGAGAGCCCAAACGAAGCCTAAACGAGGTCAAAGCAAAGCAAAGCCACCTCAAGCTTAATTACAAAAGCAGTTTGATGCTCTGAATTTGGCCTCTGGAGCTGGATTTAGTTCCAAGACCAAGGGAAAGGCCTCTGCCTCCCAAACCACTCGGGGCAGCCGGGATGAGGATGCTAACAAACCTTTGTGGCAGAAACAAGGGGATGGCAGCAGCTGCCCAGGAGGAATCGCAGCCCGACGAAGCCTCGATGCAGGGACAACCTTACGGTGCCAATCCTGAGTGAAACAGAGCCCTGCAGCTCTAATTAAAAGGGCTGCTGTAGCTAATGATCTGCCCAGTGCTAATTAACTTCCAAACGTGGCAGCTCCATTCACTTTGTGCTCTGCTGCTGGGTTTGCTGTTGTTCTCCAGGCTCCTCCTCGGGTCGGCATTTTCTCTGAGCCATCCCCAGGAAGATCTCCTAAGCATGGATAACTAAATCTTTGCAAACCTCTGAGGTCTCTCCTCCTCCTTCTTCGCTCTCCTTTTATTTTATTTCATTTTTTCTTCACTAATTTGCCCAGTTCTGCTTCCAGAAATTGGTGACTTATAATAGAAGTGTCTTCTCAGCTATATTTTTAGCATGGCGCCAGCCTGAGGCTCCCAGAAGGTTCAGGTAGCTGGGACATTCAAATTTAGCTCAGGGAGGCTGCGAGGGTGCAGCCATGTCCTTTGGGAGAGGATTTTCCCCACTTTCATCCCAATCTGAACCTCCCACATGCCGCTTTGGTGGGGTGATTTGGATGTGGGATGGGATATAGGCTTTGCACTCCAGCTTTGTGTTGAAAATCACGTTCCACATCAGAGTCAGGTGGGGAAACCATCAGGTTTAAGTGTCAGATTCGGGGTTGTTTTTAATGCATGGGTGGGGGGCTTTTGCAAAAGGAAGAAATTGGTTTCCCAACCCACAGACCTGACCTGTGGGGTCCTTTCCTGTACCAATCCCATCATCCAGTCCCTGAGAGAAAGGCAGCGCTGCGGAAGCGTGACTGGCAGGCAGCCTTTGCCATCTGCTCCGGCCCCTCATTCCGGATTCACAGCAAACATTCGCCACAATTAGATCCACACAAACATCTCCTGCATCATATGGGGTGGGAACACGGGCATATGCTCCCTGCCCAATAAATCCCACGCCAGAGCTGGGCCTGCTCCCGGAGAAGACACCGGGGAAGAGGAATGAGGTGTTCTCCTCACCTATGCAACTCTAAATAGCCAAAAAAACCCCAAAAATCACACCAAAAAAAGTCTTACAAACTGCACTGAAACACCCAAAAAGGGCCCCAAAATCCAGTGAGATTTCCGAGGAAAGAAGCGGGGAAAAGGCTGGGGAAAATCAGATTTTAAATATCAAAAAAATCCCCAAGAATTGCACTAAAAATGGCCATAAAATCCTAAAATCTGCACTACAACACCCCAAATCTACCAAAATTTTAAGAATTTCTGGGAAAAATATTGTGAATGAAATCCTAAAAAATCCACACTAAAATATCCCAAAAGCCCCCATAAGTCCCCCAAAAAAGTCCTAAAATCAGTCACTGGACACATAAAATCTGCACTGAAACACCCCAAACCTGCCAAAATTCCAAGGACTTCTGTGAAAAATCCTGGGAAAATCTGGGAATAAATGAGCCTGTAAAACCCAAAAATTCACACTAAGAAATGTAAAAATCCCATAAAAATCGCACTACAAATTGTCAGTAAAGCCTTAAAATTTGCACTAGAACACCCAAAATCTAACAAAATTCCAAAAATTTCTGGGAAATATATTGGGAAATAACTTCTAAAAAATCCATGCTAAAATATATTAAAAAAACAACAAAAAAAACCCAAACAAACAACTCAAAAAAAGTCCTAAAATCAGTCACTGGATACACAAAATCTGCACTGAATCTGCACCCAAAATCTGCCAAAATTCCAAGGATTTCTGGAAGAAATATTGGGAAAGAACTCGTAAACAAACATGCCCTTAAGTGGCAAAAAATTCTTAAATAACCCCACCAAGAAGTCGTAAAATTGGTCACTGGACACCCAAAATCTGCGCTAAAACACCCCAAAATCACCCCAAACCTGGCAAGATTCCAGGGATTCCTGGGGGGAAAAGACAGGAAAAGGACTGGAAAAAAATCCAGGGGGAAATCCGACTTAAAATGGCAAAAAAAAACCCCAAAAATTGCACGAAAAATGGCCATTAAAGTCCTAAAATTTGCACTGAAACTTGAGAGCCACAGGGAAAGTGTGGCATCTTGTTCTGCCACAGGTGGAGGGAAGTAAAGGATGCTGAGGGAGGATGCTTGGAGGTGCTTCAGGCTTTACAAGGGGCTGAACCCTTCTGTTCAGTAATTGAGTATTGAGTAATTCCCAAAAATCCCAGAACTGAGTAATTTCCAAAAATCACAGACTGGGCTCAATGAACCAAAACTGGCACAGAGGTTCAGAGGAGCATCCCCAGGTTGGCACACAGTCTCTGCATTGCCCCTGTTGAAGAAGCCCCTCTGTGCAAGCCCTGCTGGTTGCACGAGTGATTGATGTGCTGAAAGCTGCTCTCAGGAGCTAGGACTGAATTGCTGCTCAGAAAGAAGCAGCTCAGAGAGAGGACAGACAGAATAATAGTCTGTACTGGTTTGAAAGCAAAACCAGTAAGAGACTCCAAGCCAGAAATACAATTTAATAGGGAAAAAATAAAATACATGCAATAGTACAAAAGAAAAGCACTGCTAGAGTCAGAATACAGCCTGACACTTCGCTATTTGGGGTGGTGGCAGCAGTCCAGATGAAGTGGTCTTGTTGAAGCAGTGATCCTGTAGAAAGCTCTGGTAGTTCTTGTCCTCTGGAATCCAGTGGGAAAAGGCTGCTCTGGTGTTCCAAATCTCATTTTCTCTCTAGGTAGGAAAGGCTTGGCTCCTCCCCTGGGTGGAGCATCTCCCAGTGGGATGATGTAATTTTATCAGTCATGCACTGGGACTCAATGGCCATTAACAGGAGATATCTCCTGGAGGGAGGATGGGCTGTGGGAAAGATAAAGAACACTGCCCCCTCTGGTTTTAGCAGTTCATGAAGATGGTGATAGAATACATACTTTTGGGCACATCTTCACACTGTAACCTAGGACACAGTCCCTGACTCCTCAGCTGCTCCTCAGGCAGACGACGCTGGTGCCAATGGCTCCACTGTGGAAACATGCTCGAGGGATAGAACATCAGCCCTGTTCCTCCAAAACCCCTCAAAATCCTGCAAAAAACTCTCATGGGTGAGGCAAAAATTGTCCTTGGATCCTGGAAAGGCATCTATTAAATCTCCAATCTCCAGCCTTTGGAAGAAGCCACTTCCTGTTGTCTCATCATACTCAGTAAATTCTTAAGACATGGAGAAATCCACTTTGTCCCCCATATTTTCCCTTCCAGACCTACTCCTGCTCTCTGTAAAACTGAAGCTCTCACTGCCTCCTCCTTCCCTCTGATATTCAGGAAAGGGAGGCACCTCCACAGCCCAGGCAGCAGCATGTCCATTAATACGCCCTTCTCTTTCCCCAAATTCCCATTTCATCACTCCCATGGCTTTGTTGTAGCAATAAATTGTGAGGCAACATCTGCACATCAGCTGCTTCCAAGTTTTGATAAAGCAGGCTTCTGATACCTTGTTATTTCAGTTCTCTTCTTCCCCAAAAAATGGATGTGGCACGAGGTTGCCAGGCCAGAGAGAAGCGATGGAAGGCTCTGAGTTGTTCATTTTCATTTAAAAGTTTAAATCATCCCATCCCTGGAAGATGTTCCTGGGGTGAATCCAAACCAAAGGCTTTGCTGGGGGTTCTGTTTAGTCAGCAGCTCAATGGAAAGAGAAACATCTGCTCCAGCCAGGCTGGAAAGATGCTGGATATCCCAAGCCAACAGATAAAAACATTGGTGTTTCAGGGAGAGATTTCCTTCTTTCCTGAAGATCAAACTATGGAAAAATGAATATGGTTTGTGATGCCCAATCTCAATATCTACAGAAACATGGAGAAGCTGAGTTTTAAACTAATGAAGGCACAAAGCTTAAGGATCAAAATAAAAGGGAAGCCTTGAAAAGAGTCCCTCAGGGGTTGGAGACATTACAGGGAGCTGGAATTGTTGGCGAGGACTGTAAGGGAAGCTTTGGGGTCTTCCCAGGTGTGGGAATTCCAGGCTGGGAAGATCTTCCATGGAGGATAAGGAAGATGCCTTAATTCATGCAGTCCCCATTGCCTCTGCCCCAGACCAGGTTCATCCAAGTGAAGTGAATCCATGGGACGTTCACCATCTGCAAGGGATATTCAGGAACATTTGGAAAATGCCAGCAGGTGGGTGGAGGATGCATTTAGTGCTGAGGGGATGGTACCCAGAGGGCGAGGTTGGGAATTGCATTCCCATTGCACCACCTGGAAATCAGGAGATGCTGACAGGAAACAAGGGGATGAAGCATTGCTCCCCTCAGGGCACAAAACTTTGCTGCATGGGAAGTGCAGGGAGGATTTTGTTTTCATTCCCAGCTCTTCCAGTGCTTGCCAATGAGGGGGGGAAAGGCATTTTTTTAGGAATTACACCACACCTCATGTCCCAGTGACCAGGGGAAGGGCTTGGAGTGGGGCAACATTGCCCACTCGGGCAACAGAGGGAAAGAACAGGAGTCCCGTGGATGCTGCTCCCCAGATTCCCCAATTAATAAATGAACCCAAAATGCTGCAATCAGGTGACCTCATGGAGATTTTCCCACACACATTTTCCCCCGGGGGTTTCACCCTCCTTTGCTGCTGTTGATTGAAACATTGGATCCCAACCCAAAGCTGGAAGGTCTCATTGAAAAGCCCCCAGAGATGCACAGAGAGGAGAAAATTTCACTTTTCAGCAAGAACTTGTTGAAACAATGTGCTCTGTATTTTTTTTTTTATCTTTACACTAACCCAGTGAAAAAAAACCAAATACTTTGTGAAAAATGAAAATAATTTTCTGTTAAGTTTGTCTTATAAAAATCAGTTCGGGTTTTTTCCCTTGAAAAAGTCCTTGTTTTTTCACTGTATACTTAAATCCTCTGCCAGAAAAGGTTTTGGATTCCTGTGAAATGCGGGCATGAACACCATTATTTTTCCGTACAGAAGCTGAAACTGAGGCAAGGGGTTGTTTCTTCAATAACCTTTGCAGAGGCTGAGAAGCCTGTGCTGCACCAAGAGCCAGCAGAGTGAGAAAATTATCATTTTTGAGATATAATGTCTGTGTGGCACCAAGGTGAGCCATGGATATATGGATTAAACACTGGAAAATACTGTGCCCAACCAACTGCTGATCCCTGGAGATCAGTGTCAAAATAGGGGCAGAACTCCCAACCCCTTCCCACCCTCTTTTCCTCTCCCTGCCCACATCCCTGAGCCCTCAGCAAACACCACGGTTAAACCTTGCCCAAGGAAACGGCTGAAGAAAGAAAAACAAAGTCACTGGACTCTGAGACAGATCATGGAAAGAGAGGAGATAAATCCTGAGAGTGCAGCTGGCACAGGGAGGAGAAGACAAATACTGAAATAAATATGAAAAGAAGACAAGTTTGGGCTACAGGGAGCGTGTGAGCCAGAGAGAGAGAGAGGAAATGGCACTAAAATAGACGAGCTTTCCTGGAGACAAAGGTAAAATTGGGAAAAATGAGATCTAAACCGAAGGGGGATAAATCATGAGGGCAGCAATGTCTGAAAATTATTGGGAATGAAGCCTTCCTAGCAAGTGAGACATCCCCTGCAAGACAGATCTGCTGTGAACAGCAAACACGGCCCTGGTGACAAAGCCAAAACTGGAGGGGAATGGATAAACTGGGGGGGTGCCCCGACTTGGCTGCTCCTCCTGAGGGATTTCTGCAGCCATGTTATCAGGTTTGGCTTCAGGAAGCTCCTCCTGAGAAGCTTCAGCAGCACCTCCCCCAAAAAGAAAAATTTGGGATGAAAACAATACAGGGATTTTTGCACAGGGAGATGTGTTCCCAAAACATCAGAACTCTTCAAAAATAAAGGGCAAAAAAGTGGGAAAAGTGTTCTGAGGCTGCAGCTCCCTCCTCGAGAGTAGGGTTCAACTACGAGACAGTAGAATCACATTATTTCTATTATATAATATATATATATATGTCAGTGATTATCTAGGTTGAAAATGACCCTTAAGATCAAGCCAAACCATTCCCCCAGCACTGCCAAGGCCACCACTAAACCACGTCCCTAAATGCCACATCCACACGGTTTCTAAATCCCAGGGTGGGAGATGGATCCAGCCCTTTTTGCTGAAGGCTTTTAGCAGAAATACTGCATTCTACAGCTTCCTCTCCCCACGCCCTTTCTACCCCTGAAAAAAAAACAACAAACAAGTTGCTAAACATCCCCCAAAGCCATTAAATCCCCCGCAGAGACACTGGGACTGTGAGGAGGAGCTGGGGGGGAGCTCTCCAGCCTCGTGAATTTTGAAGACCAGCAGCTTTTCTCCCCCTCAGGCTCCTCTCCTGCTCCTTGTCTGGATGGCACCTCACGGATAAATAACAGCAGTGATCCTAAATCGAGATCGCAACATGCTTTACACTTCTGCCTTGCACTTGGAGCAGGGAAAGCTCTCTCCAGGCTGCAGGAAGACAGCATGGGAATTTTTTTCCCTCTGTGCCAGGCAAAGCTGTGACATAAAGCCTACGGCTTGTTACAGGCTGGGTTGTTGTTTTTTATTTTTTTTATTTTTCCACATCTCCCCCACTTTGCTTTGGCACAGCAAAGGAGTTTTCAGCTGGGAAGAGCATGTGGCATGCCAGACACACCCCCAAATTTCCACCGGGAAAGCAGAAATCTGTACACCAACACAAGGAAGCTTGGCAGCTCTCTCTTATTAGGGGGGGGAGAAGTATTAAAAATCCATGGTTTCCACAGAGAAATCGCTCTTTTGCCACAAAAGCAACAACTTGCTGCTTGCTCATAAACCTACTGCAACATCTTGACTCATTTGGCAGCAGGTTTTGGCCAGCATGAGGCTCTTGGTGTGGTTTCTGGTGGAATGATGGAAATTCATGGGATTTTGAAGGTGGATTTGAAGCTGATCTAGAAGGGGTCAGAAGGGGTCAGGATTCCCTTAGGGA
>JAOTQZ010000948.1:6088423-6104358 GCA_026546895.1 Pogonocichla stellata | reverse complement strand
CTGGGGCTGAGCCTGAGCCTGGGGCTGGGGCTGGGGCTGAGCCTGAGCCTGAGCCTGGTGCTGGGGCTGAGCCTGCGGCTGGGGATGGGGCTGAGCTTGGCGCTGAGCCTGGGGCTGGGGCTGAGCCCCGCGCTGCTCCCAGCCCGGACACGCCGCTGGGAACCGGCGCACCGACACCTGGCAGCAGCGGGGAGCGGCTCCCAGGGCTGCTTGGAGCGGAGCCAAGCTCCAGCGGACGGACAAAGTCACAGCTTCCCTCGGAAAGCTGAAACCTGGAGTGGGGTTTGGTGGAGGGAGAGAAGGAATTCAGTGAAACAGCCCCGAAAAGGCTGCCCATCATCGCAAACCAAGGGGCTTCTCTCCTCCAGCAGTGTTTCTCTCCTCAAGCTCCAGGAGGATGTAGCAGCAGGAGGCTCTGCCCACACACACCCCTGGGAGGGAGACGGGCAGCTCGTGATCCCTGCCGGCTGTGCCAGGCACCCGTGGGGTCTGGAGATGTGGGGGGCTGCAGGCTGGTGGTGACCTGGCTCCCCTTCCCACACCATCCCTCAGAGGGTGTCAGGGGCTGGGACACGCTGGGGAGGATGTTCCCAGCACAGGCACTGCTGAAGAGCGGGACCGTGCTGGCCGGCGACCCCACAGCGATGGGGAGAGGCGGGCAGGGCTGGGCAGAGCCCGTCTGAGGGAGGATCTGGTTCTGCTGCTGCTGCAGCTCAGGGTAGACGATTGGAGAACAGCATTGACTCAAGAGGAATGGCCCAGAAATGGCCAGGAATGCACTGGCAGAGTCCCGCAGGGATGCAGCTCTGGAGGAGCACCAGGAGGTGTGAGGGAATCCTGGCTGGTGCTGGGATGAAAGCAGGAACCTCCCTGCTCTGCTCTGTCACAGCTGCCATTCCTGATGTCAGCCCATGCAGGGACTTTTGGGCCACCATCACCTCTGCTTGGTGTCACCAGCCCTTGCTCAGCCCCTGGCCCCTCTGCTGTCTCTGGCACAAGGTCTCAGCTCTTCTTGTTCCCTTTTTTCCCGGCTCTGAGAACTGTTCCCTTCCATCCCACAGGGTGTTTGACCTCTCCTCCTCAGTCTCCCATCTTGGACCAGACCCATATCCCTTCCTTGGTGACTACCCATCCCTTTCTGATCCCTCTTTTCCATCTTTCTCTCAATTTTGACACCTGGTCCCCCCTCCTTGGCCACTACATCTCTCCTGTATCCATGATCCTATTGCTGCAGGTCATACCATGTGGCTCCAAATCATGTTCCAGCTCTCCTTGCCTTGGTCCAGCCACCTTCTCAGCCCACTCCCTGGTCCCCTCTGCCCTCTCCTCCTGTCCCCACACCCACGTTGCTGTGGAGACCCCCCAGCCTGGCAGTCCCTCGGACCCTCCTGCACCACTTCCCCAGGCTCCTCTCCATTTTATTTCATTAAAGCCATTAAATCCCACAGTCACATTTCCAGTTGCAGGACAGAGCCAGACCAGCTATGGACAGGGAGCCTCCCCAGCAGCAGGTGCTTTCCCAAGTGGGAAAATAATGGGAAAACTGCAGGTCCCTGGGCAGCCCTGGGAGGGTGGCAGAGGGACCTGGCAGCAGGGTGGTTGGCACCAGCCTGCACAGACATACCCAGCTGCAGTCCTGGGCAAAGATTTTTGTATCTTTTTGCAGGATTTCTGTCATTTCCCAGCAAAGAGACCACCACATTCCAGATCTCGGGATTGCAGGGCTTGTCACACACGCAGTGCCTCTTTGGGAGTCAAACAAGGAGGCTGGAGGTGGCTGCTGAGCTAGATCCCCACCTTGACAAGAGTTTTGGCACAGGGAACTCATCTCAAGGTCACCCCATGGCTGAGTTGGTCCCTTCCAGCCTCCAGGTCACCTCAAAGCAGGACAGGCTGGTGCGCTCCAACCTGTATGAGGAGTTACAGTTCCCCACAAGGGAGTTTTGGGAAAAGAACATCTTCTGTGGATCCACAGCCTTATTGCCATCAGCAAATGCATCACTTGCTTCTCAGGTTCTCTAATCCCCATCTCCCAGAGTCCTGTGCCTGAGGGAGGCTCATATTTCACATTGCTGAAAGCCAAACTGTGAGCCCTTCTGGATGCACAGAAAAGCTGGAGGCATAAACCTTACAGCTTAAAAAGCAGAACACAAAAAAGGTACCCAGTACGTGGGGGTTTTTTTTGGTGTTTTGTTTTGTTTCTTTTTCTTTTGTTGTTGTTTTTTTTAAATAATTCTTAATTTGAAGCTCTGCTCTTGATTTTTGGTCTCTGAGTCATGGTCAGAATTATCAGGGCTCTGGGAGCCATCGACTGGCATGTGCAGGGTGCACTGGGAGGGGAGGGAGGCAGCCCAGCCCTGCCTGCTCTGTTTCCCCTCAGCACCACAAGGATCTGGCTGTGAGATAACAGAGCTCCACCGCCTGTTCCTCAGGGCCCCTCTGTGCTGCAGACACAAACTGGAGCACAGGCAGTGTCTAAAGTTCATGTTCTGGCTGAGTGGAACCAGTTACATCTCTGTGCTTGGTTGCCCACGATTTGCTTCAGTTTTCCCCTTCTGGGTTGAGATTTTCCAGCCCTGCTCCCTGCACAAAGGAGGTCTGAGAGTCTCTTTGAACACACTTTGGCCATCGCAGAGCACACAGGCAGTGGAAAGCAATATCTCCATGATAAACATACCCTGCTTTTTTCCTTTCTTTTGAGAATACAAAACATCTTCCAAATTTTAAGCGGATCTGCTGCCGAAACTGCTGGGGGTCAGAGCTGACATCTGGCAGGGAATTGGTGCTGACCGTTCCAGTAAACACTGAGTCTCCCTTGCTGAAAGCTACAGCCACTCAGGCACAGCATGTTTTGCAGTGATGGTACCTTTTAATCAACACTTGGAAAGCCCCAGACAGTGGGAGCAGGATGAAAACAATCACTTGAAAGCTCCGAGGGCAGGGCAGAGCTGGGGATGGAGGCAGGCAGAGGTTTCACACCCAGGCGGGGAGCAGCGGCCTGGAGTTACCTATGAGCAGCACATGTTCAGCTGTCCTTGAGAAGGACAATGTGAATGAGATGGAAGGAGCCAGGACCACTAAATCCCTCCTTGGCCAGCATCGGGTCAGAGACGTTCAACGATACATCACTGAAGGCTTCCCAGAACTGCAGAAATACCAGAGAGAATTTGATATAAATCATAGAAGGATTTAGGTTGGAAGGGATGCCTGGAGGTCCCCAGCCCAGCCCTGGAGCAAGGGAACACTCCAAAACCGGGTCAGGCTGCTCAGGGCCGTGTCCAGGCACGTTTTGAACGTGTCCAAGAATGGACATCCCACCACTGCTGTCCCACAGCTGCACCACTTCCAACACAATCCCAACCTCACACATCCACGGCTCTTCCCAGCACATGGAGAGCTGGTTATCCACAAGGGAAGGGCAGAGGGTGAGAGAGGCAAAGCCTGCAGAGAAGGCACCACCACAAACATTGCTGTGACCAAGGCAAGGAGAGCTGGGACAGGGCTTGCAGCCAAGTGTGGCCAGAAGTGAGAGGGTCATGGATACAGGAGAGATATAGAGGGCCAAAGGGGGGCAGAACCAGGCACCGAAACTGGTGGAAAGATGGAAAAGGAGAGTGTCTTGGAGGGACAGGAGAGGGATGGGTTACCAAGGAGGAGATATGGGTCTGGTCCTGGTTGTTCACGCCCAGCAGAAAATAAAAACCTGGGATGGGGTCTCTACCAGGGGCGGGGAAGGTGTCTCCTCTTCTCCTCATGAGGAGACTCCAATGACAAACATTCCCAAGAGATCTCAAGTGGCTCTCTGGTGCTGGAAGGGTGATGCTGTTTCCATTGGTCATGTCAAGGAAGAGCATCCCCCCATGGCCTTGGGTAGCTCTGCTCCCTCCAAGCAGCATCCTCATCTTGGCAAAATGTCTTCCCATAACAATCATGGGAAGAGACTGCCAGGGAAAGAGGAGCTCATGTGAAGTTAATGATAGGTGACGTACAGATGGGATCACAAGAGCCTTCAAGCCCAACCGGCAATGGGACCTGGCAGGGAGGGGCTGCATGAGCTCCTCCAGCCTCCAGACAGTCACTGCAGAGCTGGCAATGCTTCTCCTGCCTTGACAAACACCCCAGCACCGAGTGTACAGGGACAGCTGGGAAAATCCAATCCTGGAAGTGTCCCAGGTCAGGCTGGACAGAGCTTGGAGCAACCTGGGATAGTGGGGGCAAGGGGATTGGAACCTGATGATGGTAAAGGTCCCTTCCACACAGGCCATTCCATGATTTGATGATTCTATCCTAGGATCCTGCCCATGGCACTGGAATATGTCCGTGGTGGCTTCCAGCCTCACACTGAGGACAGGATGACTCCCTGGCTGCCCCAGGCATGTGCCACGTGGGTGTCCTGTGGGCTGTGGCATGGGCTGTGCACGGGTCAAATGTTCCCCCAGGGGAGGTGCTGGGGACAGGGGAGGGAGAGATGAAGACCCCATTCCCAGGGCACGCTCACAGCACCCAGAGATCCCTGGTGTTTTAACACCAGGAGAGCCACAGGGACAACAGTGGGCTGGTGAAAACACCTCTGAGTGGGGGACTTGGCAAAACGAAAAGGCTTCAATTGCTGAAAATAAGGCTGAGCAGATGCCCTGATTGTCAGGTACCACAGAGCCCTGTCCGTGCCTCACAATCTTCCTGCCCCATGTCCTGGGAGAATTTTCTCTGGGATGTCTGACAGGGGTGTCCTTTTCAGACTCTCTCTCTAGCTTGGAGTTTCCTTTCTACAGCATATCCAGGGGTGATGATCTGTTGGCCAACAGTTAACAGTGGGGAACCAAGGCAGGAGAACCTAAGGTTACCAAGCATTGGAAGAAGCAGCTCCCTTGTCCCTTCACCACCTTCCTGGCACACACCCCAAACACGGAGCATTTGCTCAGCAGAGACACAGGAAGAATAAGAACTTCAGGCCCTCACGATCGCGGTGAGTTTGGCTGTTCCAAAGCCACGTACCAGCCTCAGCTTCCCTGGGACAGTGACGAGGCCACTCGGTGCGAGTGACCTGCCCCTCGCACATACCTTTCCTTTGAGCGCATCCGGCGCAGGCACCGCAAAGCCCCGGCACACCCCGTCAGTGCCGTTTCCTATGACAACGCCGTCAACAGCGCCCGGAGCAGGGTTGGGGTCCGGGGGCCGGGCAGGTGTGGGGCTCCTCGTAGCTATAGCGAAGGGGTGTTTACTTCTGTGTTTTGCATGTCGGTGTTACCCCCGGGACAGCTCCCCGCGCGTGTCACAGCAACGTAAGGCTCTTTGGCATTTCCCCCAGCAACTACGTCAGTGTTTGGGGGAGCCCTGTGTAACCTGCAGCTACCCCGATCGGCTGCAGGAAGCATCCATCCTTGCCGGGACTGCCACGGCTCCCAGGAACCCCCCCGTGCCGGTACAGGCTGCGGTACAGGTGCTCCTGCTGCAGCCCTCCTCGTGGATTTTCTCACCCCGCTATTGCACCATGCAGCAAACCCCTCTTTTCCGCACGGGCTCCTCTGTGGAAGCGTTTCCTGCCTTGCCCCTTTCCCGTCAGACCGTGCCCGTGTCTGTGCCTTCCCCGCAGCTTCTCTGACACTTTGCAAGCTCGGGGGAGCGCTCCCAGCCCATCCATGCGGGCGGCTCACGGAGCGCTTCGGCCAAATCACAAAGGGTTTGGATCCCGCTCCCCGGCACGAGTGCCAGGGGCGGGGAGATCTTGCCTCACATCTATTCTTTCTAGGTACAAAACACGCATTCAAAAGTCAGAGCCGTTTCACTGGCAAGGGCTGGGAGCTGCTCGGAGCCGGCCAGCTGCCCTAGTTCTGATTCCCAGAGAGGCCGCTTTCCCAGCCGCATGTTTTGCAGACGCTCTCATCGAGGATGCATCACCCGGCCAGCCCGGCGCGGGGGCTGCATCCCGCGGGTCACATCACAGCCCCGAGGCTGCCGGAGCCGCTGCAAAGCTGCCGGTCCCCGCATCCATCTGCTCCCGCATCGCTCCTCTGGAGCGGGGAGCTCGTGTTTAACGACCGCGTGTGTTTTCGCTCAAGCATTACATCACCTGGCAACGCCAGCGGGACGGACGGACGGGGCCAGCCCGGCTGCGCTGTCCCTGCCCGTGCTCGGCCTCTGTCTCGTGCCCCGCGTCCCCAGCCCGCAGCCCTTTGTCCTGTGCAGGTGAATAGAAAACCCGCCTCCATGCAGAGCCCACCAGGGCTCAGCGCCCCCTCCCCATCCTCCTTGGCGAGTCCCAGCGCCGGGTGTGGAGGGCAGAACGCTGCGTAATTTCCACCTCACGGAATTCCTGCGGCCGTAGCCATCAGCACTTTCCCTAAAATAAAGTGGGAGCTGAGATAAGCCAGACAGGCAGGCTGCGGAGGGCCGGTCCCGAGCGTGGATTGAGCTCACACTTCTTTAAGAGGGCGGCCAGGTCGGGCCTTCGCACCTTGCCAGCCGGAGAGGAACCGGGTGGATTTGCTGATAATTGCCTGCCAATTTCCGCAGCGGTGGAAAGAGCTTGGGGAATGGGGGAATGACGACAGGGAGCCCTGTGGGAAGGGGGTGCAGGCAGGACATTTTCGTGCACGTGCTCCCACTCGCAGCACATTGGGGTCATGGGGAGTCAGGTACTGGGATAAGCAGCATCTCAAACCCTTGGCATGTGGGGAAGGGGCAGGGTTGGACCTGCAGTAGAGAGGGTGATTTTGCATTCCTTGCTCTTCATCCACAGAGCAGATTCTCATTCACGTCCACCCAGATTCTCCCCTTCTACTCTGGCCCACCTGCAGTGTTCTATCCACCTTTGGAGTCCCCAGCATAAGAAGGATGTAGAACTGCTGGAGGAAGTCCAGAGGAGCCCACAGAGATGCTCCAAGGGCTGGAGCCCCTCTGTTCTGGAGTGAAGCTGTGAGAGCTGGGGGTGCTCACCTGGAGAGGAGAAGGCTACAGGGAGAGCTCAGAAACTATTCCAGGGCCAAGAGGGGCTTCAGGAGGGGACAGGATAAGGGACAGTATAAGGGCAATGGCTTCATATCGACAGAGGGGTGTGAGAGGTTAGATGTTGGGAAGAAATTCTTCTCTGTGAGGATAGGGAGGCCCTGGCACAGGGTGCCCAGAGCAGCCGTGGCTGCCCCTGGATCCCTGGCAGTGCCCAAGGCCAGGCTGGATGGGGCTTGGAGCAGCCTGGGACAGTGGAAGGTGTCCCTGCCATGGCAAGGGCTTGGAATTGAACGATCTCTAAGGTCCATTCCATACCAAACCACTCTGGGATTCTGTGATATGCAAACGTAAATGCAGATTTGCAAATGAGCTTTTTACCCCAAACTCTTGGCCAGCAAAGCCTCCCCAGCAACTCCAGGCAGATGCAATGGGTCGCATGTTCCATCCTGTACCGTTTCCACTCACTAATTTCATCCACTGGAGGCAAAACCTCAGCAAATGTGGGGAATCTTCCAGCCACTCAACACCTGGGTGAGGAGAAAGTCAGCTCCTTTCCAGTCCAAACCATTCTATGATTCTGTTATTTGATGCAGGGGAGGGAGAACCTGGGCATGAACAGTCTCTGCATTTTTCCTCAAATCACCCCCTTGCCATGGGGCATCTCACTCTGTCTTCCTGCCCCTCACCCCAAAACTCCTGCAAGCTGCACCTCAGGGCTCTGGTTTCTGTTTCCTGCCCAGGTCACGCATTTTTGCAGTCCATCTCGAGAGTCCCCAGTGTAATGTCCTGTGTCCATCATGTCCACTCATTCCTGCTCCGGCCGGTTTTATCTCTTCCTGCAGGGCCAGCCTGGCCTCGGTGGTGGACTGAGTAATTCAATAGGTTTGCAGATCCGTCTCGAGTCAATTTTAATTCTATTTAAAGGACAGTCGATAGGAGCCTCTCTGGAGGGCTCTGAGCAGGAATTTCATATTGCGCTGAATATGTGCTGAATGCCCCGGCCGGCAGGCAAGGAATTTCAGCTTCAATGAGACAGAAAGGATGGCTTGGGAAGCATTCTGAAACCTTCCTCTTTTCAGCTATTTTAGGCTCGGCCTGAGAGCCTCAGAGCAGTCTCAGGAAGGGCTCAGGCAGGAGATGGCTCCCAATGTGATTTTTGTGCAATGCTTTGCTTGCCTGATGCTCAGAATGCACAAATCGCCCCCTTCTTAAACATCAGCGGCCAAAAGTTCCCCCCATGCCAGATTTCCACCGCTGTGAGCCCGTCCCTGAGGTTTGGGGGAGGTGACACCCAGCAAAATGGAGATACCCCAGAAGAGGAGATCTGAGCAGCACTACATGACCATTCCAACCTGCTCTACTTCCCTGTTTGCCATAAAACACAGGGCAATGTCCCAGATTAATAAAGATGGAAAGCTTTCAATGCTGCTGCTCCTCTAAAATGTTCCCTTAAGTGCAGGATGAGATGCTCGAGCACTAAGATGCCATTTTTATGCAACTTAATAAAAGGGAAAAATGATATCACCGCTGGAAAAAACAGAATGCGTGCAGGGGAATTGGATTGCTTCACTTTACCCTCAGATCAATCCCAAGATCACATGGCACAGGCACAGGGGGAGTTCTCAGGACTGCAGGAAACCTCAAGGAAAGCTTTGGTCAGGCATTTTTAGGGGGAACAAATCCCACGGACCTGGAGGGAAATATTTTCCCAGGTCAAAGCAGGAAAAAGTTCCAGTCCCATCGAATAAACCAGCTGCTCTAGGAAAATGGTCATTCAGATGAGGAATGTGGGACAAATCCACTCATCTCCCATCAAGGTGATGGCAAGACAGGGGTTAACCCCCTCTGGATGTTCCAGGGGGATGGGGGGGCCCTGTTGATGTTCCCACTGTTTTTATGGCACATCCAGGGCCTGGCTCCCATGGCGGGGAGATCCAGCCGAGTGCTCCAAATGAAATTGCCCATTCCCTGCTGGAGATAATTAACGTGTATCAAAGAGGAATTTAGCTGGAGTGGCTATTTCAGTCCCACGCCGCGCTCTCCCTCACTTTGGGTTTGTTTTCGAAATTGCACATAAAGTGCAACTGCGGCACATTTACTTTTCTATTATGCCTCCCAAATTAAGTTAGATGGCCCTAATAATAGCATTGCCTTTAAAACAACGTTGTGTTTAAAGAACAAACTCTCCAATGTCGCCGGCGCAGCAGATTTGTCTTATGCCTAATTTCCACTTGCTGTTGTATTATTAGACATTAACATGATAGTTTTGTTTAATCTCTGGCTCCGTCGCCCATGGCTGACTCCGAACCGATCGCTCGCCCCTGTTGATGAAAGTCCTAATTCATCCTTGTTAGTGCAATTAGGAGGAAATTGGATCACGGTGCCTCTTCCCACAGCAGGTCTGGGAGAGGGCGAGGCTCTCCCCCGAGAGGTGATGCCGGCTCTGGGCTGCAGGGGGATTAGGCAGCCCCTGGGAAGGTGATGGGGATAAATGAATTGAGGCTCTGGGAAGGTTTGAAGTGGGTTTTGATGGATTTTGTTGCTCTTTTCTGAGCATGTAGTGGATAGGAATCCATCCCTAACACCCAGCGAAGGTCAGCAGCATTTTGAGGTTGTTTTGAGCACACCTACGCTGAGGTTGGAAGAAATGGGAAAATAATAAGATTATTTTTTTCCACATCCAGGTCCTCTGAAGCTCTCAGGAAAGTAGCTCTGGTTTATTTCCAGCATTTTCTCTCCATGGGGAACTTTCTCCCAGCCATGAACATGAGCACAGAAAAGAGAAGGAGCTCTCCAAGTGCAGCACCAAAACAAGGTGGGTGTTTGCAGAGTGGTTCCCCAGCCTCTGCACCTCCCCTTTCTCTCCCTTCGAGCTTTCCTGGGCTCAGTTAAAATCCCCACATCCAGGACCATGGAGACCTTGGGATTGCTTTGGGTGCTGCTTCCCATCCTGCTCTACATGGAACCTGCAGCAAAGTCCACTGAGAAAAAACTTGTGGGATCATCAAATCTTGGGAAGCCTTGCAAAACCTAAGCTCACAATCCTTGATGTTCAGGATATCAACTTTATATTCCAGACTTTTGGTAGGAAAAGAGGGAATTGAAAGTAACCAAGAAGGAATTCTTGTGTCTCTCTCCCCACCTGGGTGAGTGCCTTCCTGCGTCTCAGAAAGTGAATTAAGCTAAACCAGACAAACGAACTTCTGCTGCTTAATGAAATCAATTCCTCCTGGGTACAACTTGCAAAGGCACAAAAGGTTTCATTCCAGAGGAGATTAAATAACTTGGGTTTCTCTCCTCAGAAAAAAAGCAGCCAAAGGAGCGTTTGATGGAAGTTTACAAACCAGGGATGGGGTAGAGAGGACAAAGTGATAATCCTCATTTCTGCAAGTTTCCATTTAAAAAGGAATTGGCACTGGATAAAATTACCAAGAGGTATGTTTAAAGAAAATAGTTGTTGAACTGTAGAACTCATTTCCAAAAGATTTTTTCGAAATCCAAATTATAGATGAACTGAAAATGAAGGATTGGGCAAACTCAGGGGAAATTATTCATTCCAGCACTAAATGCACAATTTTTTATTCACAGAATAAGCTATTATTTTTATTGTTAATTATTATTAGTGTTGTTGTTGTTATTATATTGTTGTTTATGTATAACTTGCAGATGCAATCATGGCATGGGGAGCATTTATTTAGGACTATTTATAGGAGTAATTTATTCAGAATAGTTTTGTATGTACATTAATCAATCTTCCCACCATTGCTTGCAATCACCAAGAGCAGATCTGGTCCCTCTGACAAACCCCAGGGGAATGTGGAACCAGCACACATGGACATGCAGGTCCAATGATCCCCAAAAAATTAATATATTTGGATGATTAAACCAGTAAATGGTCAGGGCAGGAGCCAGTGATCTGAAATTGTGCAGGATTGTTAAATGTGTCATAGTCCAAACATCCCTTCCCCAAAACAGGCATTTCCTGACAAGTTTGGGACATTTCCCAAGCTCCACATTGGCTGTGTTGCTACTTCACAATCTTTGGGATTTGGGCACCATCCTTTTATTCCCTTGGCTTGTACCATGCCCACCACGATGGCCGTGGGTGCTGGGACACTGACCTGGAGACCCAAAAAAGGAGCCATTCCCATGGGATTTGCAGCTATTCCCACCTGGAGGAGGCAGCTGGTACCACCAATCCCAGGCCAGTTCTCAGCACATCAAGCTGGGGAAATCACAGTGGCAACAGCAAAAACAGACTGGGATTTGTGGAGAGATTGCCCTTCCCTCCACTCCCAGCTCCTCTCCAGCTGCTCTGTAAATCAGGGGTTGTTCCCACTTTCAGGTGAGCTCATTATCTGTGATGTTGATTGGTGCTGGGTCTGAGACAAAGACACCAGCACTCTGTATCCATGTGACAAAAGCCTTTTATTCTGCTGTACGTCCTTTGTACAGAGAGTTTGGAGTTCCCAGGCAAACACAAATGATTGGTTGGGAGTTTGGATTGCTCAGTTCTCTGACCAATGGCCTCTGCATTTTAGGATGGAACTCATTGGGTAAAATCCCTGTTTGGGTTTGAATCTATCCTATCATTGTTCACCTAGGGCCCTGTTTATCAAACCAGGCTGCTTGAATCAAATCTCTTATTTATGGCCAAATTAATTGCCCAGTTTTAAGCCAGCCTGTGCTGTGACAATTATCCACACCAAGAACTCCACAAACCCTCAGCTGCTCTCACCCACAAGTTCTGCCTGGTTTTTGCTGGCATTTCTGTCCTTAGCCAGGAAGAGGAAACCCCATGTGGTCCCAGCAGCCACGAGTGTGTCCTGCTCATCCCTCAGGCATGGCTGAAGAGGCTGGAAAAGCTGAACAGGGAAGAGACATCTCCATGGAGCAGTCACAGTGGGGAGACGAAGCTTGGAGAGCACTTGGATGGTCATCTCCAAGGAATTGTGTGGCAAAATCACCCAGAAATAAAACCCTGCTTGGCTTGGGGCAGAGGAGTTCATTGAGGATACACCATGCTCCTGGTGTCCTGTGGTCCAGGAAAGGGGAGGCTGCTGCATGTCCACGTGTGCTGGACCTCAAAACAATGATTTTCCTTTTCTCTCGAAGTCTTTGGGAGAGGAAGGGCAGAAGAGGATGCAAAAAGAAGGGCAAAGAAAGAGCTGGACTGGGTTTTGAGGGAGCAGAAATCCTGATTTCCCAGCGTGTCACCAACTGGCACATGGCAGGGTCGGGCAGTGTCATCATGAGGGGCTGTTGGGTCTAGATACCCCTTTTTGGGGTATTTTTTTGAAATTTTCCAGCTAGTTTTTCCTTGCAGAGCTCACAGTGTGCTTGGTGAAGCATTAATTGGATTTGATGGGCTAGGGAAAATACAGTTGGACAGTGAAGGGTAGAAAGGAAAGCCCCATGAATAAATGCTCTGTTGTCACAGTCCTATTAACCTCCCCTCAGTCTAATCCTGTCCTTAATTGACTTTATTCTGATTATGGTCTTGATAGGCCTGTATCAGCCTGGGAAGGTGGGGTGGGGAGTGTGGATGTGAAAAACACGGAGTGAGCTGGAGGAGAGCAAATCAGAGGAGCAGCAGAAGGCATCCCCTGGTGTGCCTGCAAGGAAACGAAAACGAAAACTTCCCAGAAAGGCTGAAAAAGAAACCTCCACCCCAGCAAACCACAAGCTGCTGTTGTAATAATTAAGAGGCTTTAAACTGTTGGTTTAAAACAGACCAGAATCCCATCTGCAGGTAAGGTGGAGATGGAGCTCGATGCCTAATCAGGCAAAGCCTTGGAAAAGCAACATCCCAGTCTGGCTGCAATCAGAGCTGGAGCACAGGCTGCCCTTCCTTCGAGTGCCTCTCAGCAAGGGTTCTGTAATTGTCTCGCAGAAAAGTGAGAGTTCCCCCTAGTGCAGAGCAATAAATCAGGGATAATAATAACTCTTTCCAAAATAATCCTCAGGCAGCAACAAAATCCAGCGGAGAAGGTGGTTTGGAGTCAAAATGTGGCACCTGGATCCCAGGGTTCACTGGGTCTGTAAATACCCCGAGCCCCCCGTGCCCCTGCTCCTGCCATAATATATTGTTATTAGCAGCACTCAGTTAAAGCTCTCACATTTTTGTAAATCTAATTATTTCTTGGCTCTCTCTCGTGCTGTGATGCTTTTCCCACCATCACCCCACGTGTTGGGCCTTGCAGAGCTGGTGCTGAGCCCCAGAGTTCATTGTGTGAGGGGAGGCTGGGGATGCTCCAGGGCTGCCCCGGGAGCTGCTTTGGCAAAGCTCAGCTCAGCCACTCCAACAGGTCCTTGGGCTGCAGCAGCTGCTCCAGCAAGGCTGAGCTTAGAGCCAAACCCCCTGGGGTGTGTTTGAGGATTTGTGTCATGCTGGCAGCCCAGGGGTGACATGGGCTGAGCTGAGGGATGCTGTGAGGTCTGAGAGTGCAGCCAGAGACACAGACCCTGCTGGGATCATCCCTCCATGTGGGGAGGGGGAACCCTGCCCTCTGCCCTGCTCAGGTGAGACCCCACCTGCAACCAAATCCAGACCCCCCAACATCAGGACAATGTGGAGCTGCTGGAGAGGGTCCAGAGAGGCCATGGAGATGCTCCAGGGCTGGAGCCCCTCTGCTCTGGGGCCAGACTGGAGAGCTGGGGGTGCTCACCTGGAGAGGAGAAGCTCCAGGGAGAGCTCAGAGCCCCTGCCAGGGCCTGGAGGGGCTCCAGGAGAGCTGGAGAGGGACTGGGGACAAGGGATGGAGGGACAGACACAGGGAATGGCTCCCACTGCCAGAGGGCAGGGATGGATGGGATATTGGGCAGGAATTGTTCCCTGGGAGGGTGGGCAGGCCCTGGCACAGGGTGCCCAGAGCAGCTGTGGCTGCCCCTGGATCCCTGGCAGTGCCCAAGGCCAGGCTGGATGGGGCTGGAGCAGCCTGGGACAGTGGAAGGTATCCCTGCCATGGCAGGGGTTGAACAGGATGAGCTTTAAGGTCCCTTCCACCCAAACCACTCCAGGACTTTTTGACCCTGCTGTCATCTTCTGAATGACCCCACAAACTGAGACATGGCTCACAATTCCCTTTTGAGCAGTGGGATGTTCTGCAGATCTGGGCTGGACCCTTTTCCCTCCCCATGCTCTACTCTGCACCCCAAAATTCCCAGGTCCCCTTGGCAGGGCTGTGGCCATGCCAGGGGCTGTGTGACACCCCCACTGCAGCATTTGTGGTTTTAGTCCCTTCCCACCCCTTTGCCTCAGCCAGCAGGAAATACCCAGAGCTGCCATCAATTTATTTTTCCTTATTTACAGCTCCAAGCCCACCAGTTCCATTCCCAACCAGCAAATGTTGCCCAGCTGACTCTGGTTCTGTGGAGCTGCTTATGAATCACCTGGCACTGAAACTGAATTTTTGTACCTTTGAGCCAAAAAATCCCAACCTTCTGAGGGTTTGCAAATTGTTCATTTGCCCCAGCATTCCCAGCTGGGTGTGTGCTCTCCCAAAACCTGCTGTGATTCCTGCTTGGGCCATCCTATCCTGATGTCCTTGTGGAGCTGGATCACAGAGGGGACACCATGGCAGGAGTGACATCCCTGCCACATCCCTTCAATCCACCCTCTCCAATAGGAAAGCAAAGCTTTTTCCACAGGAGAATGAAAAATAGGTGAATAAAGGCATGGAGAATGAAGTCTGAGGTTTTCATTTGGAATATTGCAGCTGTGTAGTGATTGATGTAGAACTTGGGAAAAATCTGGGGAGTTTTGAGGTCTTGGGGATCTAAATCAGCCTCTGCAGGAAATAATGGCACTGTGAGAGGAGTGGCAAAGCCACTGGTTCTTGGTGACAGCAGGTTTGGCCTTTTCCTTTGCTCTCCTAAAGGCCACAAAACACCAGGTCAGGCTTTCAGGAAGACAAAAACTCAGGCTGGAAAGAATTTCCAAATCCAAGGGCAAGGTGTAGGATTGGGGTGAGGTTTCCCCTTGGAGAGATGCTGATGTGGGGGATTTTGTTTATGTATCGGGAGAACAAACCTGAGAGCTCAGGAAGGGAAGTTTGAGATTGAGAGACCCCAAGAGAAGCTTCTCAAGTGTATGTTGTTCCCATAAAATTCCCTCTATATGTTCTGGAAAGTGAACTAACCCAAAAAATGGCAGTTTTGGCTTGTTTGCAACTTTCCACCACATTAAATGAACAATTTATGAATTGAATGTTTGGGTTTTCCTTTGATTCATAATTCCTTGTAAACAAAAACTTGGTTCTCTGATGTTTTTTTCCTCTACTCCATTGCTTATAAAAGAAATGGCATAAAAAATAAAGGTATAACAGAAAAAATCCCCCCACCACCTTGAAGGAAACCCAGAAGCAACTAAAACTTGATTATTTTTCACCAAGGCAATGTTGCAAAATCTCTTTCAGACAGCAAGGTGCTCTTTTTTCCCCTTCACTCCTAATCCCAATTTCAGCAAAACAATTCCCAGCCCTTCATTTTCAGCTGGCCACAGATTGCAGGTGCTCCTGGCATTAGAATTCACAGCAAAGCAGCCCTGAAATCAAACAGTGCTGCTCTGCTCCGGGATCTCCTTCACCCTCTCTGCATTCCCCACGTTGTGTAAATCAATCCTCTCAGCTCCCAGTAAATAGAATTGCTTCAAAACACTGAAATAACTCCACACATTCCTTCCTTTCCTTCAAAGAAAGAAGAAAAATCACAACCAATAAAGGAATGAATAAGGAAATACAAACTAATCTGGACTTTCCTTTGGAGCTTGCTGGTTTTCTCCTCACCCAGGTGTTGGGTGGCTGGACAGATTCCCCACATTTGCTGAGGTTTTGCCTCCAGTGGATGGAATTAGTGAGTGGAAACGGTACAGGATGGAACATGCGACCCATTGCATCTGCCTGGAGCTGTTGGGGAGGCTTTGCTGGCCAAGAGTTTGGGGTAAAAAGCTCATTTGCAAATCTGCATTTACGTTTGCATATCACAGA
>JAOTQZ010000948.1:6062047-6088323 GCA_026546895.1 Pogonocichla stellata | reverse complement strand
AGGAAGGAAGGAAGGAAGGAAGGAAGGAAAGAAGGAAAGAAGGAAAGAAGGAAAGAAGGAAAGAAGGAAAGAAGGAAAGAAGGAAAAAAATTCCAAGAGCTGGAATGAGGAGGAGTGGTAGAAGGGGTTTGCAGTTAAATATCTGGGATCAGGTTTGGCACGACCCAGCTCCTCACATGGCACTGGACTGATCCTTTCTGTTCCTGGTTCCTTCTGGGCTCTTCCTCCCTTAAATGTTCGAGGGAAACGACTATTCCCAAAATATTCTCCCAGAGGGTGGTGTTACTCCAGTCTTGCTGGTCTGGGAAGCAAAATTCCAGAGAAACACTTTTGAAGACCTCTGACCCCACAGCCTGTCTGGCCTCATGCCCTGTGCAGCAATCACCACCAGCCTTTCCCGAGAGCTGGGAAACAGTTGGGATTTCCCTCTTGGAATTTCCCAGTAAAACCAAGGACTGACCCCAAGCTGTCACGCTGTGTCCCTGCTATGCAGCCAGAATTTGGGGGTTTTTTGCCCTTTTTCCCCCCCTGACAAAACACACCGAGTTGTGGAGGAAGGGAAGACCTCGACAGATGAAAGGCCTCCCCACATCCCCAGTTTTGTAAAAGGGCTGCCTGCTTCTGAGCCTCTCCAGGGATGTTCTGGCTGAGGTTTGCCATGACAGTGATCCTATAAGAAGTCCCAGGAACTCGCTGCCAAGGCCTGGATGGCTTCCACTTCTCCTCTGGGCAGCAGGATGCTAATTGCCCTCTCCTAATGATGTCTGCAGGCTGTGGAGCTCATGAGGGGCTGCTCTGGAAGAAGTCACAGCTCCATTCCTTTGCTTTAGCATGGAACTCTGGAGATTTGTGTGTTTTAAACAACCCAAACCAGAGCACACAGAGCAGGGTTGGGGTCTCTGCCCACTTCTTTTGGATGTATCTGCTAAAGATCTCATCAATTCCTATTCCTGAAGTTCATACCACAGCACAGCCAACCCAAAACCATGGAAAGTACAATTTATTTGGAGACTAAAAAGGGCCTCTGGATCTGCAGCTGCTATAAACTCACAGGAGACTTTTTTTTTTAACAATAAGTGGGAAAGGCTCATTAATTTTGCCTGCCAGTTTCTGAGCTTTTGGGGTATTCCAGCATCTGACTCTGTGAAGATTAGAAACCCTGTTTCTGTGAAGGCTGGGATCCTTTCCCAGCAATAAAAGACAGAGGTTATTTTTAGTGGAGGGCTGAACTTAGCAGGGTCACGAGAAAATGGGAGATAGATGGGAAATATTGGTTAAACAGTCATTATGGGAAACCCCTGGGAGATGAACTAGCACTTATTCCCGAGGTCTGCCTGTCCCTGGTCCCCATAGATTTCAGTGCCATGGATTTGGTGTCTGTGTGGAGCTGGGGGGTTACCTTGTCCTTGGAATTGCCCACTGTGAGAAAGGATCATCAGAAAGGTCAAGGAATCACCAACCACTGCTGCTCTGCCCCCTTCCTTTCCTTGCAAAGGACTCCCAGACTTCTCCAATCTGCTTCCAAGAGGAAGCTGGTGGATGCTAAATAGATTTATGGAGGAGAAGAGCACTCCAAAAAACTCATATATTGCTGTTTCTGCTCATCTACCATGTTTTCAGCATTTTAAACAGGAGCAGTCCTATTACAAAGCTGAACATTTTCCCTTGGGAGGAAAGCTTTGATTTCACCGTTTTGCATTAAAATCCCCTCTCTCTGTCGAGTTAAGGGGAGATGATAAATTTGAAATGGCAGAGCTGGAGATCAGACAGAGGAACTCCTGATTCCCTTTGCTTGAGCAGGACCTTGGAGGCAGTTCCTGGGACACTCTCCACAGCAGAGCTGTGGGCACGTGCAGGTGCTGATTGTCACACCCTGGACTGCCAGGAGGTCACCTGAGAGGCCAGCTGCCGAGACTGGGAGATCCACATCCCCTCTTCCAGTGGCCCCAGGCTGGCACACTGACACAGCAAGAGCCACTCAGGTAGGACTGCAGGCACTGGCAGAGGTCACAGCACATCCACAACATCCCAGGGCTCGGCTCTGAGGTGGGAGCTTGCTAAAAACCAGCAGCTCTGCCAGGAAACAGCTGCCTTCATTCTCTCTCTGTTTCTTGAGCTCTTTTCCCAGGCATCTCCTCTTGACAGCTGTAACAATGGGAATCTGCCTTTGGATGACTGCTAGCACCGAGGACATCCCAGCATGGGTGGGAATTGGGATGGTTTGAGTTCCCTTTGATGAAAATGAAGGCGGTGCTGTTGGATAACATTGACCTGCAGTGTGCCCAGGTGTAAATATCCTGGTTTGGAGGCACAGGGAACACCTCCACTGAACAACAGAGCTGGGTATTCCAGGCAGGCACTGCTGGGCTGGGATATAACCCCGGGAAACAGAGGCGTGGCTAATTTGGGTGTTCATAAACCACTCCATCATTGCCCTGGTGCTTGAGTCTGTGCTGGTTGTGGCTTCTCTCCGTGGTGGGAGAGCCTGGCTGACCCCTTTGCCCTTGCTGGGAACCCCATGGGGCTCCTGCAAATCCAGCTGGTCAGCGGAAATCTCTGCTACCACAACACAGACAGACCACATCCATGTCTGTCCACAGCTCTTTCCACAACTCCTGGGTTCTACTTGCAAATTAAAAAAAAAAAAGAAAATAAATCCAATTTGGGGTGTTTAGTGACACCAGAAAACTCTCAACCTACCAGTGAGTGGGAGTGAGTCCTCCAGGACAAGACATGGACATTGGGAATGCTCCATGGCAGGAGCAATGATCCCATTTCAACAGGTTTCTCCCACTTTCCTTCAAAGCCAAGTTGGGGTCCGATTGTATCTGCTGCTGTGGCATGGAATAATGTCTGCTTGGGAAAGCCGGGCGATGGTTGGCTGAAGAAAAGAAAAACATCTTTCAGATATTTTATAATCCAAAAAATGTGGTCTCCAATGAGCTTTTTCCAAGCACATTAGTGCTACAGCCATTAATAATCATAGAGCTCAAAGAAGGAAAAAAAAATCAGCTGGAAGAGAGTTGAAAGGGAAACCTATTAAAATAAAAAAAGCAATTTCCCAAAAATATATACAGCTTCATTTCCAATTTTTTTTTCCTGGGCTGCTTTTTTTTTTTTTTTTTTTTTTTTTTTTTTTTGTGGAGTTATTTTTCTCTGTAACTAAAACTTTCAGCGACCTAATAGTCCTTTTAAAAGACAGCTGCAGGGAATAAAGCAGGGCTGTTTTGTTCCTCTTGCATTGTTCCTAACAGCAGGACCCATTCCTCCTTGTCCTGATTGAATGCTTCCCAGAGTGTCTAGACATGTCACCATCACTGCTGAGGAGCCATGAGATACCAGGGCTCATCCCAGGAGCTGGGAAGGTCCCTTATCTGTCCTCCTCCCCATGGAGAGTCTCTCCAAACTCAAGACTTGGGTGAAAACCGGAATGATGAGTTTCCTAAAAATATCTCCTGCACTGTTCATTTCTAGCTAGCGCTAGGGTCATGTTTTCCGTGTTTTTGGCAGAGGAAAGCTGATGTTTCTGCAGCAGAACACAACTTCCCCAGCAGGAATTTGGAGGGCAGCACCCAGCTCCCTGTGCCTGGTGACCACAGAGCAGGAGGTCACAGGATGAGCTGTCCCATCCCTCTCAGGTTCCTGCAGCCTGGGACAGCTTTCCCTGCCTTCCATGGAGATTCCACATGCACATACCTGGCCTGACACTCCAGATATTCCCAGTATTTACCCTTTGTGAGATGTTTCACCCCAGTTTCCACCCCTTTGTCCGACTCTCACCTCACAGCCGCTCCTTGGCTTGGCAATTCCTTGGCCTTGGAACGTCTCCGGCCGGGATGAAGTGCTGGTCCAGTCCCCTTCTTGCTGCCAAAAGTTGTTAGCACATCCATCCCACAGCTCATAGCTCGTCTCCAGTCACGCCCTTGGATCCCAGAAATCCCGTGTGCTAAGGACAGGAAGGCTCTTGCTGGCAATCCTGAGAGCACTTGAGGCTACAGGAGTGCTTCCCAAATAAAAAATAGCAGGGATAATAATAGCCCTGCATCCCCCTCTGAAGCAGCAGGACTTGGCCAGATCCTGTCATCTGTCAATTGCAATCTATTTCTGTCCTGTGCACGGGGATCTGGCTGGGATTCCTGGGACTGGGCTGCTGGCATGACTCATTCCCAGCTGATTGCTCAGTGGCTTCAGCCAGGTGCTCCTGGGACCCAGTGTCCTCATCTGGTTTCCATAAGGAATCGATGCTTCAGGGGCAGGAGGGAGAAAGGGAAGGGTGGTGAGGAGGACATCCCTCAGAGTTCTATGCCCAGAAACCATCCTGTGTGAGGGCTCAGAGGTATTCCAGAGGTAAGGATAGGAAACACTGGGATGGAAGTCCTCAACGTGGGCTTCTGCTGTGCTGGGGGAATGATGGAGTTACAAAAAACCTCAGAGATCCACCTCAAGGATCCACAAGATTCCTTCAGGGATTTCTGGTGGGCCCATCTCAAGGATCCACAAGATTTCTCAAGGGATTTCTTGTGGAACCATCTCACGGATCCACAAGATTCCTTCAGGGATTTCTTGTGGACCCATCTCAAGGGTGCACAAGATTTCTCGAGGGATTTCTGGTGGATGGCAATGGGATCCCAGTCCCACTGGGATTTGCTTTTCAGCACAGCCTGGAGCAGAGGGCTTGGAAATGCAGCCCAGGGGGGACTGGCATTTTGGGATTGGCAGCATCCCAAAACCAGAAGTGTTTTCCAAATTCTGTGGTGATTCCCAGCTCATGGACAGCCATCAGCAGGACTCTGCAAGAAATGAGTCCTGGATAATCCTTCCAGCTTCCACCTGTGTTGTTATCCCACAGGTGGTGGGGGCAGAGAGGCACTGCACAGGGGATGGAAAATGGGGAAACCTTCCCTGGTGCCTCTTCAAACCCAGTTCCTTTCAATTTATTTTTCCCACGCAAAATAGATGCTGCAGGTGACAAACACCAGCTGAGCAAGGAGGGGAGAGGGATGGAGAGGAAGTACAATCCCCAAAAAGTTGCTGGTGTTGTTGTGCAAAAGGCAAAGCTGAGGGTGAGCTGAGACTACGAGCACGGTGCAGAGCTCCGGGCAGGCAGGGGAGTGAAATGTGGTCCTAATTACTTGCTAACTATCCCACATTTCACAAGTCATTTTAATGGCCCAAATGGATTACTTTCAAGCTCGGAGCGATAGGGATAGAGTTCTCTCGCAGGGGGACATGTGGTGCCAGAAGCCCACTCTGAGAGGAATATTGTTATCTGAAATGACATTAATACATCCTGCTATTCCCTCACGCCGGATCATGTGCCGGGAAGGGACTGTGCTGTTAAAATGTCAGCATTCAGGCAGCATCTCGGCACAGTAGCTGGTGCTGAGGGGTCAGGCAGGCAGCCCTGGGACTAATCCCTATTGCAAAAATCCCTAGGCAAATCCAGACCCTTCCCTGGAGCTGGATGCTCCATCTGTGCTCCATCCACCTGTGCTGTGCTTCCAGGTGAGCTGGAGAAGGGATGGATGCCACTGGATGCTGGTTTGGTCCAGGATTTTATTTTTCCTTCAGTGTAATTCCTCTGCACCTAGCAAAACGCTGCTCTGTGGATAATGACAGCTCTCAGGAGGTCATTGCTGCTTTTCCATAGCTTCTGGACACCTCACAGTAATTGGAAACAAGGTATGGAATGCTCAATAAGAGGCTGCTGAAACTCACCACGTGCCTTTAAAAAACCGAATATTTTCCTCCCCCTTTCCCTTGAATTTTACTGGACTTTAAGTGGGAGTTGTTAAATTGTGTGGATGTTCTCCCAGCTTCACCTGCCTAATGAGTGCCTCTGCTCTGATCTTGTGGCTTGGCTGCTGAGGAAATAAATGGGAAAAGGGAAAGGAAACATCAGCTTCGGGTTTTCCTAGTTGTGGGGGGGAAAAACCCCACAGCAAAACTAAACAAATCCCTTGCTTATTATGCACAACACCAACGTATGGGGAAGCATTTAAAGGTGTGATGGTCTCTACTGCTCAGTTACATGGCTGCTCTGCAGAAAAACTCAGGATTTGGGTATTTTTTTTCCCAAGCAGGACACCAAATTTTTTAAGCCCCCTGTCATTGCCTTAGTTTCTCACAAGCAAATTCACACCTGATGTTACCCTGGGGCTGCAGCAGGGAAGGATTTGTCCCCTGGAAGGCTCCAGCCTGATGCTGCTGTTTCAATGCCATAACTGGAAGAAAAAGCCTGGCTCCCTGCTGGAAGATGGTTCCATAAAGCCAAGGGCTCTGTTCTGTGCTCTGATGTGAGTACCTGACACACTGTCAGTGCAGATGACTTCATATCCCCCTCCCCACTCCCCTCTCCTGCTTTTCCACTCCATCTCCTCAGCCTGGCTTGGCTCGTGTCTCCCGGTGCTGTTTGTCCGGAGCTGGATGAGCTCATGGATGTCAGGAATGAGCTGAGCTGACACCCCTGCCTCGGCAGCTCAGCCCAGCACGTGCTGAACCCATTCCTCCCCTGAGCAGCAGCTTTTAACACATCACATTTAAAGCTTTACACCGATTTTCCAAGCCTAAAAGGATACATGGAAGGAGATGCACCAGCTCTTTTTCCGTCATGGAACAGTTTGGGTGGGAAGCAACTTTTAAAGTTCATGAAGCCACAAGCAGGGACACCTTCAATTAGATTTTTCTAATGCCTCATTTTCCTTGCTCATAAGTGGGATATATCAGCATATTTTCAGTCCCAGCCTTCTGCCTGAGCCCAGGGAGGTTTAAAGCAGGGCACGTGTCGCTGCTCTGTGCTGTGCCTTGGCCAGGGTCATTCCCACCCACTGCTCACTGTCACGGTTACCAGAGATAAATCTGGGATGTGCTGGGATCCAGCTGACAGGGAACTCGCCTGGGCCCTGCTGAGGGAGTTTGTTGTTTCATTTGGGTCTCCTCATCCATTCCTGAGCTCTGGCTGTCAACCCTCAGCAGAGGGATGGAGGCAGCTCTTGGTTAGGGAATAATGCCTTCATTCGGGATTGGAAACCCACTTAATTTTGGGAAGCGTTACCCTGGCTCTTCTCAGGGACACAGGTTCACATTAAATGACAGCCTATCCTGCACTGCACCATCTCCATTACACCCTACTGCTGGGCCAAAGTGTTCCCCTCTCCCCAAATCCCACGGCAGCAGCTTTTCCATCCAGGACAGGACATTCATTGCAGCCAAGGAGAAGCACCACATATCCAACACATCTCCTTTCAGGAGCTCCTGCCCCACGCTGGGGATGAAATGTGTCTCCCATCACCTTCCAGAGCTTCAGGCCAAGGCTGTCTCCCTTGCTCATAAGCTTCATCAAGCAATTGTCAGAATCAGAGAGCTCTCCCGGTGGCCAAATTTGAACTCCCAAGTGGAAAACTCAATAAAATCATGTGCTCCTCTCCAGATGTGCTGACAAAATCCATGATGATGTTGAATCAAATTTACCCCTAGGACTCTGCCTAGCAGAGGGATTGCTTCTGGGGAGAAATACCAGTTCAAGGACGTCCCAATGAAATAAAATGGTTTCTTGACCAGCTTAGAGCCAAAGTCAGGTGGATAAGTTTGAGTCAGATTTCTCTGTGAAAGATGAGGTTCAGTTTTCCGAAAATCTACTCTCAGATTCCATACCAAGGAGAGGAAAGCTCTGGGATTCATTTGCCAGAGATTTCTTGCAAAACTACCAAGGAACTGGATGTGCAGCAAACCAGATGTCCCCTGCAGAACTCATGCGTGTGAGGGGTTCCCAAACCAAATTAAATTGAGATGTTCTCCAAAAGCCCAACCAAAATGATGGAAAAGGTACCACAAGATGCAACTCAACAGGGTGTTCAACTTGCAGGCTGAATTGTTCCTGCCCAAGCCCAGGGGCTCTTTGCTGAGGGTTCATAAATGTTGATCTGTAAAAAAGTTTAAAGATTAATGTCAGATTCATGGATTTATGGATAGAAATGATTACTGGACCTCAGAGAAGATTGAGCAGGAAACAGCCTTCCAGCCTCTTATGTTATTTTCGGGAACAAAGTAGTTAACAGCAGCAAAAAAAAAAAACAAACAACGCATTCTGATGTGGTGTCAATGTCAAGTTGAATTAAAATTTGACCCAAACCACCAGTTGAAATCTGCAAGGGAAAAAAGCCTCTTTCAGATAAATTCTGTTGCTTCATCTAATTTTTTAAAACACCATTTCCAGTAAAAATAAAATTATCTCGCCTTCTATAGACACTAGGAATAATTCTTTTTGAAATTAAAAGCGGAACGTCTCAACGATTTGAAAGCAGTAAATGCCAGGAGTCCAGAATCCCTCTTTAAAAATCTTTCATGGGAAACAGTTTCATTTTCAGCCAATCTGTTAAGAACAAGCAGGCATTTCTTCCTGGACGAGGGGAAAAAAAAAAGGTATTTCTGTGATATTTCTCAGTCCATGACCTGTTTTTTCCTGCTAACCTGGTGTGGAGCCCCTGCTTCATCAGGTGTTTGTCAGCCTCCAAGGGGTTGAGAGGTGTTGGAGAGGATGTCCTGCTGAGGAGGACACAGCTTAACCCGTTTCTGGGACCAGTTCTCCACTGAAAACACTGATCTCCTGTTTCCCATGGTTTTGCACTTTGCCTACTTTAGGTGCTTTTCCCACCACAGCCACTGGAAGGCTGATTGACTGTTGAGAAGTGTTGCATTTTTTAAAGCTTTACCAGATGCATCCTTGGTTTCTCTGCCATCATCCTGGCTGGTCACAGGTGTCCAGTTTGTCTGGAAGCACTGGTGGCAGAGCAGGAGCATCCTCCAGTGCAACCAGATGTTCAAAGCCTGCTGATGAGCATTTTAACAGCAATCTCTCAATCTCAGTCTCTCTCCTTCTCCTCTCCACCCCACTTATTAAATTAAAATGATTCTGGAAACCTGGATCATTTATTCCCAGGTTTCAAATGCTGGCATCGCTTCTTGTGCAGCTGTGAGCACAACAGTTAATCTCTTCATTTTTTAGGTTGAAGTGGTTGTTATGTTCTGTGCTTCAGCTTCATGCCTGGCCTCAAGCTCTGAACCTGGAGTGCCCTCATTTCCAAGAGCATCCTGCTCCATCCCTGTGCCTGGCTCATCCCTCTGCAATGGGCTGAACCAAAACTCTGGGGCACAACACACTCAAAGCTAAATACTGCACCCAAACCTTCCAGATTTGTGGAGTTATTTTTCCCCCTTTAGTTTCAGGCTATTGGAGTTGAGTGGGAAATTCCCTTCACAGTAAAAACTGTTTCCTGAGAGTGAAAAAACCACAGTTGTCCAGCTTGAGGATCAAACTTTCACATTTTTGTGAAAAACGAGAGTCAAAAAGCTGATCTATCTGGACACCCATGGGACAGCTGAGCCCTGACCCACTCTCCCTCTCCAGGAAGGGATTTTATTCAGGATTTACCTGATCTGGTAGGTCCTCAGATAGCCAAGGGCTCACCTGGGAAAGGCCCCTTTGAATTTGCATGAAATGTATCTAAGTGAGGTACTGAAGGATTTTCCAGTGTTGGCTCAAGGAGGGAGACACCCAAATAACCCTTCCATGCTCAAAAGTGTTTTCCCAGGCTGAGACACCATTGAAACACAAGTTGTGGGTTTGCCCTTTTTTTCAACTAATAATTAATCACCTTCCCAGGCTTTTAAATATCCATCTTGGCTGGAGGGAGAGAACAAGATCTTTTTGGCAGGGGGTGTAAATCAGCAGAGCCCCATGTGAAAGTAAAGTGCTGATGTTTTTGGGGAAGAAGTCCCTGTTTTCCTGAGCTCCTTCATTGCCATCGGATGCTGTGCTGTGCCACAGAGCCAGCCTTGGGCAAGCCAAGATCAGGGAATCATGGAGTGGTTGAGGTTGGAAGGGACCTTAAAGCCCATTCCACCCCTCTGCCATGGGCAGGGACACCTTCCACTATCCCAGGTTGCTCCAAGCCCCAGTGTCCAACCTGGCCTGGAGCACTTCCAGATGTTTTTCTAGCTCCTGCCAGAAGCTGGTGGAGAGGAAACAGCACATTCTGGAAGCAGCATGGATGGCTCCAGAAGAGGTTCCTAGTGTGAAATTTGAGGTTGGGATTTGGAAGCTGCTCCTGGCTCAGGCTGGTGTGCTTGGAGGCTTTGCAACCCCATAAGGTGCCTGATGTAGGGCAGGGGATGGATGCTCCTCTCTTGGTGCCTGGTAGAGCTGCTGAGCAGCCCCTTCAGGCTTTGAAGGCTAAAATCTGGGGAAGAGGAGCCAATTCTCTTACCCATCACTTTCCTGGAAGGTGTCCCATGGCAGGGGGGGTTAGAATGAGGTGATTTTTAAGGTCCCTTCCAATCCAAACCATCCTGTGGTTTTTGCTAAACTGGTTTGAGCATGGAGATGGTTTTCCATCATAGGAGGGATTCCTTCAGCTACTTTTTTTTTTATTATAATTGTTTTTAGATTGGTCCCAAATTGCTAGGTTGATTGATTAATCGCTGGTGGGATGAGGAGAAAAAGAAAAAAAAAAGAAAAAAAATAAAGAAGGAATACTGCAAATTTGAGAAGGCACAAGAGGATTTGGGAAGGGAAGGGAGGAAAGGTGATCCATGCTGCAAAGCCGAGGAGGGGAATTTGCCCTGCAAATTATAATGCGGTTTTTTTAGTGGTAGGTGCTGCAGCTGTGAGAGCTTGAGGGAAAAACAGGGAAAATTGGATTCACAGGCAAGTTAGCCACAACACAGCACTAGAGTGGGGAGAAGCAAATAAAAACCCCAAAGTTTCAGGTGGAAGGAAAGATGTCTAAGGAAAAGATGGGTGGAAAGACTGGAAATTAGAGAAAACAGCAGTTTGGAAATTGTGAGTGACACCTTGGAGAGGATCACGGGAGCTCGCAGGCTTGGCTGCAGAAAGGAAAAGGTCAGCAGGTAGCAGTGGGTGTTATGGATTATAAATATATATATACACACACACCCACACACAGATGTGCCCTGACTGTGGCACATCCACACTCTCACCCAGCCAACGTGCTTGAGCAGCAGTTTTCAGGAGAAACACCAACAAGGATCCTTCCCCCAAGCCATGGCACACATTTAATCCCCAGGTCTGCAGCCAAAATCTACAAAACACCTTAAAAACGATGGGAAAATAATGAGGCTGGAGTGACCAAATTTTTCTTCATTAGCCTTTCCCTCATTTTCCTGATCTTCACCAAGAAAAAAACAAACAAAAAACCCCCAAAAAAACAAACCAAAAATCCTGGCCTTTCTTAGAAATAACTTCTCCAGATGGAGGTGGATGTGCTCTACAAGGATAGTTGGCTGAGCTGGTGGCATGAAGAGTCAATCCAAAGGATGGAGCTGGGAAAAGGGAGTTTTCTTTCTTGCCAATGCTCAGCTGGAAGAGATTCATTGATGCTGCCATGCATGGGATTGGAGAAGGGGCTGTTTATGGCCAAGCTTCAATCCAAGGGTGGCCTGGGATGATGGGTCTGGGACAATTCCCTCCTACAGCCAACGTGTGAGCAGCTCTGGATGTCCAAGCCATAATTTTGGCATTACAGCAAGGGCTGGATCTGTTCAGGCTGGATCCCAACACCCTGGAAGCTCAGTCCAGGTCAGGGACAGTTGACACCTTTCAGACACAAGGGCCTTGAAGCAGAAGGGCTGGTTTAGTCCTAGGAAAAAACCCAAAGGTACAGAGAAAATCCCACCGTGAATCCCTGTAAAAGGCGCCTTAAAACCCGAGTCAACAAACACACACGAGTCCTGGTGGAAATGCATCCCGGCCGGACAGGTCTGGATCCCATAACTATAAAGGTGTTTTATTTCCTGGAATTCTGACATCAAAGGGGAGATTTTCAAGACAAATAGCTGCTATTTTCATTCCTCTGGAGAAATCATACGATGTGATTGACAATTAAGATCAGAAAAAGGTTTGATGGGCAAAAGATCAGGAAATAAATCTCGCCACACCACCAAATCCAGGGCTGTTATCAAAAGCTATTCCTCCCTGCTCAGCACTACGAGGATCACAGGAATGTGGGACCTAATTTAGGGGTATTTTTTTAGTAACACTTACAGAGGATTGGGGGAATTTGGCTTAGTTTTACCTGCTCCAAAGCTCCATGAGTGCTTGAGTGAAGGAGGAGATATTGAGCCAGATTCCCAAACGATGACCCAATGAAGACATGGGATTGAAGGATACCCCCTGGACATTTTAACTCTTTAGGACCAAGAGTTTTTTCCACATATCAGCACCTCCTTCCATCTAGATTCCTCAGTGGATGGAAGAGTTGCTACTCCAGGGGAAAAAAGGACAATTTAAGACTTCATTGGTAAGTGGCACTGACAAACATTTTGGGGAAATGTGCTTAAGAGCTGTGACTACTCAGGGATGGTAGGAATGAAGCAGAGGGGATGATACCCTATACAGCCATCCCAAAAATCCAGGAGAGTTAGCTGGCCTAGGACTCTGCACCTGAGACTTGTCTCCCCCATTCTCTGGCCACTGGGGAGCTTGGGCTGAATTTGACATTGATTGACCTTTTTCCTCCAAAGAGAGAATATTTTATTTCCTGAGATCATCATATTTTTGTGTCACAACCACACAGATCAGGCTTCTTTGGTATCAGGTAAAGGCATCTGGTTTGATTTCCCCAGGAAAGCCTAAAGGTGTGCAGGAGGAACAGCTTTGGGATAAGGGCTGGGTTCTCCCCCAGGGGTACCCATGGATGATGCTGAGTCTGGAGATGTGGAAAAGAATCCAACCATGGGGACATGGAGTCAAAGGGTCTCAGAATGGTTCGGGTTGGAAGAGACCTTAAAGTTCAGCCCATCCCATCTCCCCTGCCATGGCAGGGACACCTTCCACTGTCCCAGGCTGCTCCCAGGCCCAGTGTCCAGCCTGGCCTTGGACACTGCCAGGGATCCAGGGGCAGCCACAGCTGCTCTGGGCACCCTGTGCCAGGGCCTGCCCACCCTCCCAGGGAACAATTCCTGCCCAATATCCCATCCATCCCTGCCCTCTGGCAGTGGGAGCCATTCCCTGTGTCCTGTCCCTCCATCCTTTGTCTCTCCAGCTCTCTTGGAGCCCCTTCAGGCCCTGGAAGGGGCTCTGAGCTCTCCCTGGAGCTTCTCCTCCTCTCCAGGTGAGCATCCCCAGCTCTCCCAGCCTGGCTCCAGAGCTCCAGGCCTGCAGCATCTCCTGGTGCCTCTCTGGATTTGCTCCTGCAGCTCCACATCCTCCCTGTGCTGGTGGCTCCCCCAGGTTTTTGGGGTGACAATTCCCAGCCCGAACTGATGGAGGTGCCCCACCCCAGAGGAAGAATCCACATGTGAGGATTTGAAGTGTTGGTGTGAGCACATCGCGGCCTCAGCCGCCTTACTTCATCTGTATTTTTCGGAAGAGGACTTTTGGATTGCGCAGGAGGCTCCTGGTGGCGAGGGAGGGGCTGTCAGGGACAAAGGAGGGAATGATCAAACCCAGCGGCTCCTGCCTCTTGTCTCCCGCACTCGCTTTGGCAGCGCTGCGCTGCGGAGGAGCCCGGCCTTAAACAAAAGCTAAACACTGTCAGTGGGGGAGCAGAGCAGGAGCTCTCTGAAATGCAAATGCCTTCTCGAGAGCAGCCGCCTTTGAACGCAGGGATCCTGCTGACTCACGCTTAGGAGCTGGGGAGAGATTCTGCTCCTTCACCCCATCCCTCCATCCTGATCCTCCACCCCATCCATCCCTCCTGCTCCTTCACCCCATCCCTCCATCCTGCTCCTTCACCCCACCCACCCATCCTGCTCCTCCCCTCCCAGGGCCATGGCCGTGACCCCTGTGCAGGTCAAGGGGACACACACACACGGATCAAGGGGTGTCTGTGGAGACAGGATCCACAGCCCAGGGAGGATTTTCCCTGCACAGCCACCAGCTGCTCTCCCAACAGGGCAGGGTCAGCAGAGTCTGGCAGGGTGGAGGATTTAGCCGTGGAGCAGCAGGAATTTAAGCTTTGATACCCCAGGAATATTTAGCCGTGGAGCAGCAGGAATTTAAGCTTTGATACCCCAGGAATATTTAGCCATGGAGCAGAGGAATTTAAGCCTCGATACCCCAAGAAGCTCCTCAAATCCCTTTCCTCACTTGCTACTCCTTCATTTTCCCTTCCCATCTCCCAGTTGTTTTCAAGCTCAGCATCTCTCCAGCTCATTTGGGGTCGAGCCTACAGCAGTTATTTCCATTTGCAGCAGATCCTCACGTGTCCAGGACTGGGGAGCAGGACTGGCCACTGTTTGCACGGGCAGGTGAAGGCTGAGGGCAGCAGGGGGAGCACAGGGAGAGCAGGGCTTGGATCCCTTTCCATAGGGACTCTCATTTTCTCCATCGTGCAGTCCCAAGCACGAGCGTGTGAAGCTGGCACCACAGAGGCAGCGAGTTCACAGGGGGCAGAACCCAAATCACCCTTTTTCTGTCTTTCCTTTTGCTTTTAAATCTCCCTCATTATTTCCAAGAGCAGACTGCAAACTTTGACTGCTTAGAGCCGATTTCGAAAGGCATTTCCAGCCGCGTGTCCGTGCTTTGAGGGGCAGGAGGGTCCTGATGGAGCTGCAGCACCGTGACCCAACACATCTGCAGACATCTGCAAATGCTCTCCCTCACTCTGCCTGTGCACGTGAGACCAAGAGGCTCAAAACAGGGGTTTGTTTTTTCACCCCAACCTTTGTAATATTGTTTTATCTATTATATTTAGTAATATAAATCAATTAAGACCTGCAGGGTGGCTCCAATCCTATAAGTCTTTTCCTGAGTGATGGGGAGCTTCTGACACCTGCCCACAGACCCCACCCAGACCTACATGGGGTGAGACACCCCCAAGACCTTAATTAATGTCATTGGGTGAGTGATCCCCATCTCTGCCCACCCACAGATTAACACCCCGGGATCTGAGCTGCTCCTGGGTGGGGTATTCAAATTCCAGCCACGGACTGACAGGCAGGGCCCTGATGGAAATACCATGGCTGGCAGCGATGTCGAGCTCCAGGGGCGGAATGGAAAGTCAGATTTTATTTCTAATGTGCTTCTGCTCTAATAACCACTTTTTTTTCCCCTCATTGCTTTTCGTCTGAAAACACTGGTGTGCTGCACCAGCAGCAGCTGATCAAGACTTCACACGTCCTGCTCATTATCCCCTGCTTCACACGAGGGGAAACGAGGAGGATTTATAGCACCCAGTTTTGCAGAAGTGTTGCCCAAAGTGCAATACCCGGCGTGTCTGCTCTGGGAAACGCAGCTGTGCCGGGGCTGAGGCTGCCAGAGGAGACGCTTTATAGGGGCAGATAAAATCTTTTATTAGACCAACTGATGCAGCGAGGAGAGCAGACAGGTTTTAGGTGCACAGACCAGGTTGTCTGCACAACATCATGCCCAGGCTAGCTCCACCTCCCCAAACCCGGGATGTGCAGGGCTGAACTAAACCAGCCCCCTTGAAAAGTCTACGAGCTCCAGCACTGCCAAAGTCCAAAATCCGGCCTAAATCCTTCTTTGGCATCTCTGGCTGACAAAATAAAATCTACGTCATGTGACTTTTGTAATTTTTCCCTGTATCACAACATTTTTTTTATCTGTGTTGCCTCCCTTTTTGTAGAGCCCAGCTCGCCGAAAGCGATGCAGAGGGACACTTGAGCTCGGGTCCTGGAGCCCCAGGCAATGAAGGCAGTGAGGAAATGGAGAGGCTGGAATTCGGAGCGGGCAGGCTCGTGGGATGGGACTCCTGGAGTGACACCCACGGGCACACGGTCTGGTGTCCCTGGGGGTGTTTGGGCGGCTGTGCATGATGAAGAGTGAGATGCACAAGGCTGAAATCATGTTCTTGTGCTTTCGTGCATTTTTCCACTTCCATCACTTCCAGCCCTGCCAATTCCCACAGAAAACACCCACAGCCTGTCCCAGACATACCCCAGACCCACGGTCTCAGAAATAAAGTATGAACTGCCATGTGGGCTTTAATCATTCTCCTCTCCTCTCCTCTCCTCTCCTCTCCTCTCCTCTCCTCTCCTCTCCTCTCCTTTCCTCTCGTTCCCCTGAGGAACAGCCCTTTGCCCCCCCCAATTATTTATAACTGCATCAACCACATCACTAAGATTTCTCTTTTATTTTTCAAAAAAATAACAGATAAGGGTTGATCCTGCCGGGATTTCGTCGTAATTGTAGTAACCTGATAACAATTTCTAGCAATTAGCACAATACTAATTCACTCATTTACTGAGTAATGTCTCGTCTGTGTTTATGGGGGCTGTGCCGAGTGTAAATATCTTACTCACTGTGGTGGCTAATGAAAATTTAGTAAGAGGCGCTTTTTTTTTTCCAAATGTTTATTCATTTTAAGCTATTCTTGGTAATCACGTGTGAATAAGGAGTAATTGCTTGACTTTAGGATGGTAATTAGGAAGTACTAAGTCATTGTTTTCTCGAGAGCGGATGGTTTGTTTAAATGTGCATCTGCTCTCCCAGCACTAATTCAACCTGCCAGCCCCTCATCCTGCTCCTCAGCGCCTGCGGCTGCATCCTGCTCTCCAAAAACGGGATTTCCCGGGGTGGATGGGCTGCAGCAGCAGACTGTCCAGGTGGGAGCTGAGCGGCTCCATCCGTGTGTCCTGACCCTCCCTCGGGTCCCTGCGGCTCCGGGGGCACAGCGGATCCATCAGCATGCAGGGCAGGATTTGCATCTGCTAATCAGAGCCAGATCCCGGGAAACAACTTCCAATAAAAGAATCCCATTACAGAGCAACCAGCTGTGAAATACTGTACCTGTGTCGCACCCTGCAAACCTGCAGCCTCCTCGCTCCCTGCCAGGGAGGTGGGAGCGTCTCCTGAGCGTGCAGATGGGGAAGGAAGGGGCAGGGAATGAAATAAAAATGGGATTGATGTGCACGAGCAGGACTGGGGAGCCCGCACCGCTCCATCCTCCCGGGACGGGAGGGATGCTCAAGGGAAACTGAAGTAAAATGTGATTTTTTTTTCCTAAAGATCCTCAAATCAGAAAAAAAAAAATATTTATCCAGCCAGAAAATACTCATCCAGACAGAAAATCCGTGTCCTTCCTCAGCATTATCCACAGGACTGGCCCATTCCAGCCTGGCCAAGCCGAGTCACGGCTCAAGCATCCCCTGGAAGCACCTGGAGCCAGCCCTGCCCTGGAGCCACAGCCACCCCGGAGGGAATTCAGGCCAACTGATGGGATTTCGGGGCTAATCCACAGCGTGCCTCGGTTTCCCCGTTTGCGAACCGGTGTTAATTGTCCCGTTCTCCTTTGGGAGGAGCATGGGGATCTCCTGGGGAGGGAGCAGGTTCCCACACCAGGTGCCTGCGGGGGATGTTGGGCACGGCGGCCGTTCCGAGGCAGTTCAGACACGAGCACTGGACACGATCTTTAAAACACCGAGTGATTTTTAAGTGCTTCTCTGAGAGCATTTACAGGGCCCTGATTTACTGAGTGCTCAGAGCAGCCTGTTCTCCTCGGAAAACAGGGCTCGGGATGCAGCCAAGCATCCAGAAACACAAGCTTTGCACTCCTTTAATCTCTGCCTGCTCAGCTTTGCTGTCTTTGAAAAGGGGATAACCCGGTCCCCTGGACACATTCCCAAATATTCCCACAGCCACTGGTGTACAATCTGCACCCAGCGCAGAAACAGGCAGAAGCCCAGAAAATTCCCATATGAAGGGAAGAAGGGTCCTGGTAGAGATTTTACAAACAATTGTCTTTACAAACAATTCAATAACGATGTATTTACAAACAATTCCACGGGTGAGGGTAGGGTGCGAAGGGCTTTGAAAGGGTCAGGATAAGCCTGAACTTGTGAACTTTGGGGGGAAATGCCAGGTTTAAGGGGGTGTATGGGGCAGGCTGAACCTTCCTGGTACCTCAGCAATGGGGAAAGGAAGAGGGCAACAGGCTGTGCCCTCCAAAACTCAAGAAAGAAAACTCCGCGGGCATGTGGTCCAGTGGACTCTCTCTCTATTCGAATATTGAAGGACTCCTTGGTCTCCCTTATGGCTTTTCCCACATGATTTTCCACAGTCCCTCCTCTGTTCCGTCCCAATGTGACAGCAAAGATGGGCAGCATCCCCGAAGGTGCTGGGAACACCAAAAATCAGGACAAAGCCAAGGGTGTCATTAGAAAAGGGTCTCATGGAAGAGGATGAGGAATTGGCTGATGGAGATGATCTGCAGGTCCATCCATGGGGTACGCAGGTTTCCGGGTGGGATTGGAATTTCCTCCATACCCCACTGTACCTACATCACACACCCCTGGAAGCCGGGGAGGCACAGGAACTGTTCAGACACCCTTGAGAGCACCTTGGGGTCTGAACCATGTCCTTATCACCACACTCAGCCTTGTGTTCCATCCGCCAGCCCGACTCCTCAAGTGACCATCGGCATCTCCACATTCCCACTCCTTCCCAAGCATCCCTTCCCTCCTGCACCACTCCCGGTGCCTTTGCTTTGCTCAGAGCTGCGTTGTGCCCACGAACAGCCCCAAAAATCACCCCAGTGCGACCTGGACAGGCCAGAGAGTTTCTGTGTCAGCACAAAACCAAAGCACCACTCAGGAATTCCAAAGCAGCGCCCGGGCGGGGGCAAAGGAGATGACTCCAAAGGTGCAGTGTCCAGGATATTTCAGCACAAAATTTCCATGGGATTGCCCTTGGCAAAACAAAAATGCCCTTTTGCATCCCTCCTTCCGCTGCTGCTGCCGGGGCTGGAGCTCCGCGGTGCGAAGGAGCTGCTGCAGGAGGAAGAGGCAGATCCAGGGCACCTCGATAAATCCCTGCAGGGCTCACGTCCAGCTCGCCTGCTTCCCAGAGATAAAAGGGAAGCGGCGCTTCCCCGAGGCACGGACACCGGGCTAATCTCCAGCGCCGGGGCCGCCGCCGTGTCACGGGCAGCGAAGATGGGCAAGGGGAGGAAGCAGGGAGGCGATGGGGCTGTCAGCATCCCAAAATGTTCCAGGGAAATCAGCCCCAAGCAGCTGCTTGAGGAAGGAGCAGCGCCTCTTGTTTATTTTACACGGGGAACTGGAAAGCATTTTTCTGTCTTGGAGTGGAAAATTAATCCTGCAGAAGAGCCCTGGGGGGTGCGGATATTATTTAGGTGCTTTGAGATCTATCCTAAGGTGTGATGAGGCTCTGACAGGTCCCACGATGGGAATCCAGGAGGGCAGAGAAGAGCCTGGCAAAATTGCAGATGCTGGAGGAAAATCACTCGAGGGGCCAGAAAAAAGGGAGCTGTAATGACATCCAAGAGCTTCAGAGGGAGAAGAGGCTGGGCAGGGAAAGCAAGCGAGCAGTCGCTGCAGGACGTTGGTGCCAGACACATTCAGATCAAAATTAGGCTGAATTTTTAGCAGGGAGGATGATTAACCCTGGGAATAAATTATCAAGCAAAATGGGAAATGCTCCACCTCTTGATGTGTGTGGATAAAACCCAGGTGCCTTTCGGAAGGATGAGTTTTAAAGGAGCCTAAAGCTCCCCCTGGACAGGATTTGGGAGAGCCAGGCTCGTTCCTGTCGGGTTTCAGCACCTGCACACCCTGCCAGTCCATGGAAAATGACTGCTCCCCTCTGCCCCAGGAAAGGACTGACCCATCTGCCTTTGGAGAGGGCTGTGAGACACTAAGGAATTGCCAGGTGCCAAATGGGTTGTTTTTTTTTTCTTGCAGTAATAAAAGGGAATTCAATTGTCAAGGCCAAATGAAAGACCCTGCCAAGGCCATTGTGGGTCCAGCAGCACAATAAAATCATGGCTCTTATTAAACAACAAATGCAGGAAACTTGCACTTTTATTTTTTTCTTTTTCTTCCCTTCCAAACCTGAGAGTGTTTTCTTTAATCTCATTCCCAATTTCTAGGCTCTGTTATATTAACACCCCTCAGCTCTGATGGTGTTTGATCATAACCTTGGGCTGCTCAGAGCCCCTTTCAGGGCACTGTGGGGGTACAGTGGCACAGGGCAGATTTGCCAGCTTGTTGCTACTTCTGCTCAATGACTTCCAGTTTAAATTCCCTACAAAGTGCTCTGATTATTATCCAGGGGCCATTTTAATCCTCAGGAGGACAGGGCAGGGTGTTGGCTGTATGTTGTCTTTGTTGATGTGGCTGGGGGGGCGGGGGTGGAAACCAGCAAGAGCCCAAAGAAGGGTGGAGAATAGGGTGGGAAATCACTGTGCAGAGCTGGGTTATGCTCTTCCCTGCACCTTTCTGTCCCCAAAAGGCAGCACAGCAGCAGGAATGAGCAGTGAGACCTGCCCAACATCCCAGCTCCATCCCACATGGATGCTGGTGAGCACAAGGACGCTTCCAAATTGCCATGATCACTGCGAATTAGGGGCTTGATCTATTGCCACCCCAAAAAAATTCATATTGTTTATCCACACAGCCAGTATTTGAATGTTATCAGGGAAATCTGGGATTTATTACTCCCCTTCCCACTCCAGTGCTCACAATCCATTGGGAGTATGTGAAGCAGGTGGGTCCTAACCCAGAAAATCAGTTCCTCTACCTAAAAATGGATTTGCTATTTAACCCAAACCAGTCAGGAAGGAAAAATAAAACCCAATAAAACTGAGACAAGGTGGGGCTTTGCCTACTCAGGCGCCATCTGAGGAGGAATTTGGAGCGTTTCCGATCAAAGGCAGCCCCGCAGGGACGCGCCGGGGGCGCCGCGGGAGCCGCTCCTGCCTCAGCGCAGGGATGGCTCCCCAGGGACCCCGAGGCAGAGCTTTGAGCAGAGCTTTGAGCAGAGCTTAGAGCCTCTTCCCCTGGCAAAAAGCCTTTCCAGTGTGAGCTTTGGTCTGCGGCGCAGGAAACACGGGGGATATTTTGGGACTGGTCTTGTTCTCCTGCTGCCTTTCTTCTCTTGCCTCCTGCTGCTGCCTCACTTGTTTTGATCTCTCTCCTCTCCCTCTGCCTTCATGTCTCTCTTTGGAGGTGAGATGCAGCTCCCTTTTCCCCTGCTGTGGCCACATCCCAGTCTCCAAATCCAGGAGACGCGTGGCAGTTTGGACCATCCTCCCTCAGGCTTTGCAAGCCATAAAATCTCTGGGATGAGTGAAGCAGGAAGGCCAAATATTCAGCACATCCCGCCCCCCTCAGCATCCTCGAATCCATTCACCCATTCCCAAAATCTTTTGGCATCATTGTTTACACAGTTGCTTCCAAGCACTTTGTGAAGTGGTCACAGAGCCCAGAGCAAAGACATAAGAGACAGAGGCAGGGATGGGTGGGATATCGGGAAGGAATTCCTCCATGTGAGGGTGGGCAGGCCCTGGCACAGGGTGCCCAGAGCAGCTGGGGCTGCCCCTGGATCCCTGCAATGAGCAGGGATATCTTCCACTGCCAGGCTGCAGTGTCCCAGTGTCCCAAGTGTCCCAGGCCAGGCTGGATGGGATTTGGAGCCCCCTGGGAGACTGGACAGTGTCCCTGCCTGTGGCAGCGGGTGGGACTGGATGAGCTTTAAGGTTCCTTCCACCCCAAACTGTTCTGGGGTTCCATAATCATTGGGTTGCAATAATTCTGGGTTGGTAATGAACCCTAACTGATAAATACACTCCAAAAAGGGCATCAGTTCCATTCCCTTTGCCTCCCCAGCACAGCTCAGCACAGAGGCAGAAGGTGTGGGGTCCATCCTGGTGCTGGGATCCTCCAGGATCTCCTCAGCCTCCAGCACAGCCCAAGTGTCACTGGGAGCAGAGCCATGCACCCTTCAAGGAGCTGAGCTCTTTGCTGGAGCACTAATGAGATCATCAAGGAATCATTTTGGCTCCTCTGGAATTGGTAAGTTTTGGCAGGTTTTGCATGCATCCATCCCACACAGACCTGGTCCAAGGGGCATCCCAAGCAAGCAGGGAGAGCTGGTGTTGGGATTGAGGCACATTTTCCGTCCCCAGAGTGAAACAGGAAACTCCTGGTGTCTTATCCACGTTCCTAACATCACCCATGCCATTTTTCCTCACTCATTTACATGCATGGGATTTACAGAGAAATGCACAGCACTGGGGAAACTGAGGTAGCAGCTGAGCTGGAATAAACTCCCACTTCTCTTGGGTTTTGTTCCCAAGCTGCAACCCCCTCACCATCCCACTGACCCTTTCCCACCTCATCTTTTCCAAGAGCCACCCAAATCCTGCTCCTGGGTAACGCCACAGCCCCTGCCAGGATTCCCCGCTCAGGGGGCTGCTGAGGAACATCTCCAGGCACATATGGCAGCCTGACTCCTCTGAGCACATTTTTAGGGCAAACTCCTCATCCCACTGCTCGCTTGCCTGAAAATAGAAAGCTGAATTTGGGATGAAATGCGTTGCTGTTGGCTGGGGAAGCGGCAGGCGGTTACAAAGGAGGGGCTGCCAGGAATATTTTACACCAAAGGAAAAAAAAAAGACAGAAAAGCAAGAAAAAAGGGCTTTTTTTAAAAAAAAAGAAAGAGGAGAAAATGTTGTTTATGACTGGGGCTTGGGAGGATCATTTTGGAAAAGCTGTTCCTTTGCAGAGAAATGCAGGGAGAAGGGCGGTTTGGGCCAGCAGTGGGTGATGCAAAGAGGTGACGCATCCATACTGAGGAAGCAGAGGCAGCTCCATGGTTTTACCTTTCTAGATCATTCCATGTTCAGCCCATCTCCTCTCCAAGTCACATCTCCTGCCTTTGGGCATTCCCAAAGCCCTGGCCTCAGTGACCTCAGAGGGTGGCATGTCCCCTTTTGGGGGTGCCTTTGCAGGCTCTCCATGAGTCACTACGCAGGACTAAGACAGTATATTTAATACAAAATATGGAAATTCCCATTTGCATGGAGGATTTCGTGATATTTGTCAATGTTTCAATGAAACTCGTGGCAAAAGCCGGGAATTTTCCGACGCCGCGCAAGGAACGTCTGCCAAGAAAATTCATTTATGCTTGAGCAAAACTTTGCATTTCCTCCAAACCTGGCCCTTCTCATTCATTGTAAATGTGGTGCCAAAGCCTTTTCAGGCAAGAAGCAAGAGAAACAGCAAACCAGAGCTTGCCAGAGGGCCAAGGGAAACCAGACTGGGGCTCAGGGTGCTTTGGCCTTGGGCAGAGATTCCCCTGAAAGGGACCCACCCTGCAGCTCTGATGTCCCAGTGTTGTCCCAAGTCTTGGAGCTCCTGGCACCTTTCTGGGTAATTTCCCCCACCCTGAGCACACAGTTGGGCACAACAGTGATCTAAAAAATGCCTCCAAATGTGTCACAACCGCAGAGCTGGGCTGGGCTTTCTTCAGGCAGGGAAAAAAAGAGCCAAGGAAGGAGAAAGAAAGGCTCTGCAAAAAGCCATTTGTCCCCTCGGCTTTATTCCGGCTGCAGAGCCGGAGCAGCTTGTAGCTCCAGAGAACTTTTAATAGAAATCTTCAGAATGAAATGGGCTACAGCTGTTTGCCTTGATAAATATATTTTATGCTACATGCCTCAGCCGCCATCTGTTTGCTGATACGAGCATTTCTGCTCCACAGCAGCTGAAGGGAAGGCATCAAAGGAATAGCAGGAGCTGGGATTCCTTGCAGGTAGAGGGGAAGAGGTGAAGTGGCCCGTGCAATGGACTTATTCCGGTGGCTTAATGTGCCAGAGCAGGACAGGAGCAGCAGGGAGGGCAGCGGGTGTGCTGGGCTGGGAGGGGGAGCTGGGCTTTCCAGGGACTGTGGGCGTCCTGCTGCTGTTATCCCAGGGGAACACCACGGGCCAGGGGCCCCAAGGGATTTAGATTAAAAGGATAGTGGGAAGAAATTTTTCTCTGGCAGGGTGGGGAGGCCCTGAGCAGCTGTGGCTGCCCCTGGATCCCTGGAATTGTCCAAGGCCAGGTTGGACATTGGGGCTTGGAGCAAACTGGGATAGTGGAAGGTGTCCCTGCCCTTAGCAGGGGTGGAATGAGATCTTCAAGGTCCCCATCCAGCCCAAACCATTCTGTCTCTCTATCATGGCTCTTTGGGCTGGTAGTTAAACCCTTGCCTTGCTCTTGTAGAACTCTCCTGGGAGAGCTGGGTTTGTTTTCCTGCCTCCCCCCCTCCCCTCCTCACACCCAGCCCGGGCACCTCTCTAATTGCAGTAGGTGTGTAATAGCTGGTTGTCAGTGGCACTCTGTGCCCAGGTGGCAGGTGCCCTGGCCAGGAGCAGGGTTATTATGATGATTATTGCTATCAGTGCTGTGATTATCAGATTATTTCGTGGCCTGCACGGCTCAGCCGAGGTCAGGGCTGCAGGAGATGCTCTAGGAGTGCATAAAAAAGGGGAGCCCCATGTCCAGGGGGATTGTGATGAGGGAGCTGGGCAGACAAGCAGGCAGGGGTGAGGTGCCCTGCCTGGGCAGGAGGAGGGGAGCAGGAGGTCGGGTTTAATTGGGTTGTGCCCAGCTCTGTCAGAGGCTGACATCACCCCCAGGGTGAGGTTAGCAGGAAAATGTGGGTGCAGGAGCTGTCTGCAAGTGGAGATGAGGTGGGTGACTCGGGGACAGGGGTCTGGAGCACTCCAGGGGTCACCTTCCAGGGCAATTATGGTCCCTTTGTGATATTTATCACAGGAAAAGTGTCCTTCCCCTCAGCACTGCCTTTCTGTGCTGTTTGCCAGCGCGTGGCTCAGCACAGCCTGGCTGCAGGAGCAGGAGGAGCCTCTCTGCCCCTGGGAGGGAAAATGCTGCCAGCCCAGATCTCCAGACAAGACCCTGGAGAAAATCTCCATTTCCTAGTGGGCTCTGGAGGGTGTGATGCTGAGCATTTTGTGCCCAAATCCCCATAATTAGCTCTGGTGCCTCCATCACTCGTGGGTATGGAGAAAGACGGGGGGAGCCACGATGGGACACGGGGAGCAGAGCAGCAGACAGCTGCTCCATCTGTCCATGGCTGTGTCCTCAACACCCCTGAGCCAGCCCCACCCTGTCCTGAGCCACCCCAGACCCCTGCTGCTCCCTTCTTTTGGGAGATTATCATGAAAGGGAGAAAGGGAGAAGACCTCAGAGCCCCAGAGCCAGCCTTGGACTGGCTGTCCTCAGCAGGGCTCTGCTCTAAGCCTGTGGGAAAAGTCTCCAGCACCATCTGGATCAGGCTCTACCCAGAGCCAGAGCAATTCATGCTAGTCCTTTGCCATGTCTGGGAAATGCTCCTTTTGTCCTGTCTTTTCTCCCTCTCCCCACTTCAATTCTTCCACCCAGAAAGCTTCGAGCATGAAGCACTTTAAAATTCAAGGGAATTCAATACAATGCAGGAGGTTTTATATTTTTTTGTCTGTTCCTCCTCCTCCCTCATCTCCAGCATGTTTCATTCGGTGACTGCAGGCCCTTTGCTGGGGCAGATAAAGGCTGAGCAAAGCCCTTTTGCAGAACTGGGCATCCTGGTGCTTCAAGAAGATGCCACAGAGCAGAGGAGGAAAAGGTGGCTGTTCCAGAATGTGAGCTCTCCTTAGCTCCCAAATCAGGGCTGGAAAAACCTGGGGCTACTGCAGGAAAGGAGCCCCTTGCCTTTAGCATCACCCAGCACCATGTCCACTCTCCCTGCATCTCCTTGACTCCCTCCCTGTCTCAACCCATCAGTTCACATCAAGCCAGGTCTGCAAGGGATGATTTGATCATTCAGCATCCCCCACGTGGGTCCCCCAGCCCTGGCCCACCCAGCAGCTCAGTGACCCCTCTGTGTGCTGCTGCCCCTGCTCCTGCTCTGAGCTGGGAGCTCCTGGCTGGGCTGAGGTGCTCTGGTGTCAGCTCCCCCTGACTGCTGTGAGTGATTCCTTTCAGCACCGCCAGGCACTGAATCACTGCTCTGTGATCCTGTAAAATTAACATGGCCTGCTATAAATAACCTCTCCTTAATGGCCTGTCAGTCCAGGCCTCTTGGACGGGCTCAGCTCATGTGAGAGAAAGCTTGAACGATGGTAATTGAAATTAGATGAAACCCATCAACGCTGGGCTTTCTCTGACCCGTGCTAGGACAAAAGCTGTCGTGCAGCAGGGAAAAACTCCCCCTCCAGGACATGCCATGCCTGTCTGTGTCCTGGAGCAGCTCTGGAAGTGCAGCCAGTGGCTCTTTGCACTCAGGGTTTTCCCCTTCCATTCAATCCCCAGAGTGGCAGAGCTGGGTCTGGGACGTTCTGATATCCAGGGATGGGCACTGGGATGCTCAGGACCAAACTTTTAGCCCCGTGTTGTGGTTTTGGTTCACCAATTTGAAATTTTCCTGTTGTGAGATAGGATTAGGAGGAAGGCAAAACAGGCTCAACTTTAAATGGTACAAAGAGAAACTTTATTACTAGAAACTATAAGAA
>JAOTQZ010000948.1:6035110-6051459 GCA_026546895.1 Pogonocichla stellata | reverse complement strand
CAGCATGGATCACTCCAAAGCAATCCCTGACTGCACCATCCCGAATAGACACAGCCTGCAGGGCCCTGAACTTTTGTGGCTGAAGCCCCCGCCGGCAGCGGCGGCGGAGCCCGAGCGGCGCCGAGCCCACCCTGAGGAATGAGCGCTCTCCAGGCTGACCTGCTGCTGCTGCTGCTCGGCTCCCTCCTGCTCAGCCACGGTAGGACCCCGCACTTTGCGAGCGGGGCGGACGGGAGGAGCCCGGGGGGGTCCCCGCTTCGGGGTGGGGTGCGGGTTTTGCGGGGGAGAGAGGGAGGATTGCAGAGTTTTCCCTGCAGCTTACCTTTCCTCCCTTTAAAAATACGGGGGGAATCTTTAGTATGCAAATGAGCGCGTTCTGTTCCAGCGTGGTTAATTGGATCGCGTTCGTGTGTAAACACGGCTCGGTTCAGCAGCAGCCCCCCCGCTCCCCCAGCGCCCCCACGGCCGCCCGGCGCTGCCCCCGGTGCAGGCGGGCGATGGATGCTCCGTGTCGGTGGCGGCGGAGGAGCCGCTCGGGCTGGCGGCAGCGGCCCCGGCCGGGGGACGGGAGCCTGCGGCTGCGGAGCGGGCTGGGCACAGGTTTGCGCCGGGGGTGCGAGAAGGAGAGTTGATTCCACGGCAGGCAGCCCGGGGGAGGTGGGCACCCCGCGGGGGTGTCACCGCCCCATCCCACCGCCCCACAGCGAGGGCAGCGGCGTGGGAATCCGCAGGAATTCGCCGCGCAACTTTACAACCTGCTTGATTCCCACGCAAAAAAAAAAAAAAAAAATTAAAAAAAAAAAATCAAGAAGGATTTGGGAAGTGGGTGCGTTTGGGGAAGCTGTAGCTGACACGCTGCTGTGTGCCCGCTCCCTGGACTGTCTGTCACCTGTGGAGGACGCTGAGCTGCAGCCAGACCCCGGCTTCGCCTCTGTGCTGCTCATCCCCTCCCAACGCCGGTGTCAAATCCCATCTGTGTCACGCCACCGTGGTCCCCACGCCAGCTTTTGTGAGGGTATGGCTTGGGGATGCTTGGGAAAAAAAAAGAAAAAAGGGATAAAAAACCCTAAACCCACGCAGCTAGTCCATCTGTTGATTAAATGAAGGATAAAACTTTTGGAGAGAGCAGTGCTTCTCCACGGGCAGCTGGTTTTTTGCTCAGCCAGACATTAGTGCTGAACATCCCCCACCATACGCTGGGTTTCACCCTATTCCCCGAGCAGGGACGCCGTGTTTGTGGTGTCTGTGCTCCCGGTTATCTTTCCCTCTCTTTTCCTGCGCTCGGATGCGATCTTGGGCTCAGGCACTGTCCTCCCTTCCCCTTTTCTCTTCCCCTCACTCTCTGCTTGTACTAATACTCCTTCGGGGAGGAAGCTGTGTTTGCATTTGCCTGTGCTGCCGCACAAAAGAAACCCACTGTGTCCTCCGTGTGGGTTTCTGGCTGAACAAATCCGAACTCTCCCTGGTACAGCAGGGCAGCGGCGGGGCCGGGCACAGCAGCAGTTTGGAAGCTGCTCCCGGCCTTCCCGATCCCTCCCTGCTCCCACAGACCCTGCCAGTCCCTGCAGCTCAAATGGCACTTTGCTAGCGGGGCTGGAGAAGTTCGTGAGCGGGATCCAGCCGGGGTTTGTTGGCTTCTCCCCCCGCTCCTTCCTTCTGCAGCCATGATTTTAATGTGGGTTAATGCACTTTTTAATAGCGCTCGCGTTGGGAAGCCACGGCGGCTCCTTGGCTCTGCTGCCTGAGCTCAGCTGATTTGTCTCCTGCCTGTTCCAGCAGCATCGTGCATCTGGTACCTGCTTATTCATGCCGGGGTAGGAGGCACAGAGAGTGCCTTGCAGAGCATTTTTTCGGCTGTTTTCTCCCACAGGATGAGCCCAGAGCGTTGCCGTGGAGTTGCCGCTCTCCGTACACGACACTGTCGGCAGCACTGTGGCTCTTCCCTTTGGGGTGAAACCGTGCAAAGGATCCCTAAGAGGGTTTAATGCACAGGATTCCTTCAGCCACACGCTGCTGTGGGGGAGAAAAGGCCTGGGTGGAGGTGCTGAAGCTGATTTCCAGCACGTGTTTTGTTTGCCTCCCCTCGAGCAGCTGCTGTGTCCAGGTGTGGTGGCACTGGCTGGCGGTGACAAAGGTGTCCCTAAGGTGTGGGGATAGGGTGCTGTGTGGGCACACGTGGGGCAGCCCTGCCTTGCTCAGGAGGAGCTGGTGGTCCAAAACTCACTTCAAGGGACAACTGAAAGCACTTGGCTCTGCCCTTCAGGAGTTTCATGAGCTCCTTTTTGTGGGCAAGGAGCAGGCAGGGATGTGCTTTCTTGCCAAAGTGGCTTGAAGGGATTTGCTGTAATTAAATTCCCCTGAATTAAGGGCAACAGGGCAGGGAGTATCACCCCTGCTGAAAACCCCACTTGGGATCTCTGCTCTGGACACTACTTAAAAAAATCTCCGTATCCCAAACCTCTCAAAAGGACATTTTCCATCACGGGATTTGCACACCTGTGCCCTTGGGTTTGTATTTCATGGGCATCCCGGTGATATCCTGACATTCTGCTGTTCCTGCAGCTTGTGCAGGCTGGAACTTGGGCTTCCAATGGAGCTTGCAGGAGGAGGAAGCTGCTTTTTGCTCCTGTGTGGGGCCATGCTGCACCTGGGAGGGAGGAGGATCTGTCCCACAACTCCCTGCCCCAGAGGACCTGGGCAGAACAAACTGCCTTCCCTGGAGCATCCTCTGTCTTTCCCCCTTGCAAATAGTCTGAAACAGCCTGTGCTGGCTCTTTCTGAGAGTTGATCAGTCAGTGCTCCAGGGCTGGTTTTTCTTTGATACCTCTCACTCTTCAGCCCCTCAGAGCTGTCAGGGCCATGGCTTTGGTCGAAGGGAGAGAAAGTCCCAGCACAATTGGGGTTATCCATTACAATGTGTGGTACCCTTGGTGGGAAGGAACTGCTGCTGCCATGAATCTGCCTGCCTGTGCTTCTGCCTGGGGAATAATTCACCTGTCCCTCCCCTGCTCCAGTGCCAGCCATACTGGGGGAGGCTGGAAATAACTGGGAAGGTGTCTCAGTGTGGGAGCTGGGGCTGTGGGGAGCAGCACCGCTGAAGATGCACCTACAGCCACCTCCTTCCCTCACTGGCCTGTACTAGATGGATTTGGCAGCGTCTTAAATTTACCTTGGATGGGAAGATTTCTGCCTGTCTGGGGCTCCCTTTCCAAAGGCATGTTTGCTTTCCCTCGGGGTGATGAATACCGAGTTCTCTGGGTGTTGCAGGGTATGTTTTTCTCCTTCACAGTTCACTTGGTTCCTCCCTGGAAGCAAATGCTTTACAATCTTCTGTCAGAGGGGCTGTTAGCAGCAGCAGTGGCTCAACTTCCCACTGGCTCAGCAGCAGCCCCCAGGTGGAAAAGGGTGAAATTATGCTGATGAGAGAAACCAGGCCAATTCTACCCACCAGCACTGGTTAGGACCAAGAGATGAGGATTTTCACACCTTGGGGGTGGTTAGTGGGTGATGGGGAGGAAAAATACAAGGTTTGGGGTGCTGGAGTGTGTGTGCAAGAGAGGGGAGTTTGTGTCTCTGACAACCACGAGTCTGTTAAAGAAAAGCCTGGAAATCTGTAGTTGTGGTCCCTCTTCCAGGTTAACTCTTGCCATGTGGAGAGCAGGGCAGCTTTGCAAGGGAATGTGCTGGGCTGTTCCCTAAAGCCAGCCGGTGAGTGTCAGCACTGGGAGCTGTTCGGGAAGGACAAGGAGTGGGAGCATCCAGTGAGCTTTAAAAGTGCTGGTGAGGAAGAGCTGCTGAAGCCTAAGAGGTTGCACCTCAGGGGTGGTTCTGTGGTTCTGTGAACTGGAAATGGTTGAGTAGAAGACAGAGATGGTTTGGAAAGGGCTTTATGAGGAGTTGCTGGTGGAAAGGCGCAGCCTTGGCAGGGACAACGTGTTCACAACTGGGCTGCATGGGAAGGAAACTGAAATAAGCCTCAAGTTAAAGCTGCTGTTGGCCAGTCTGTGCTGTCCCAAAGGAATGGTGCAGAATTGCCTCCTCCAATGCCTGTTTTAACACAATTTAGGTTTTCCATCTCCCATCTGCACCTCCTGCAGTGAGAGCCACGTGAGGACCACCAATGACTTTGCTCAAATCAGCTTTTTTGCAAGGTTTCAGCTCTCAGAAAAGCACAGGAGGGAGCAGCTGGGGTTTTGCTCAGGTGCCCTGTGCCAGAGGGAGAGGAGATGGGCAGAAGTTCCTCCTTGGAGCTAAAGCTGCATCCCCACCAGCCTCCCCCTTCCAAGGTTAAGCAGAGGTGCCCAGACAGTTTATGCACAGCACATCTCGGGCTGATGTCGATTATTTCTGTGCTTTCCTGTTGGTTTAGGGGACACCAACTGGAGTCTGAACGTGCCTAGAAATCCCTGACAGGTTCCCAGCACCGCGTGCCACCAGCTCCAGCCGCTCTGTGGTCGGGCTGCAAACGTTGGGATAAAAAAGCTCCGTGCTCTTCTTGCTTTTGTAGCTGTAAATAAAGGGGGGGAGAGGCCAATGTGCCCCTTAGGTTGTGAGTTGGCTGAGGATCAAGGGCTTTGAATAAACTGTTTTCTTCCTGTGAGCAGCCTGTGATGGAGAGTGTGGCTGCTCCAAACCTCTGATTTAATGATCGGCTTTGCGAGTTGTGCAGTGCTCTCAGCTCCTCAGCACGCTGGGTGCAGGGGGCTATATGGAAATGCTGCTGGAGAATTGGCTTTACATCACTTCCAGAATCTTTCCAGTAGGATTAAACAGCTTCTATTTATTTATTTATTTACTTTAAAGCCCAGCAAATTTATACCAACAATTGCTGAAGGCCCTAATTTATCTTCTCTTCAGGAGCAATACAAGTCTTTCCTTCAGCTTCATTGAGAGCTACCTCTGGCCAAAGAGAGTGACAGAGCCACGGTGACCATGTACAAGCTTATTTTATAAATCAATAGGCAGTGAAACAAATTGGTTGTAAATCAGTCTCTTATTTGCAGAGATTTAAGGCGTTTGGTGGAGCTCTGGGTTCCCGAGGCGGTCTGCCCTGCCTTCGGGGCTGGCACATGGCCTGGCTTTTGCAGGGATGTGGGAACTCAGTGCTCATTTCAAACATGCCAGGAGATGAGCAGGATTTCTTGGCTGGGGAGAAGTGAGGTTTAAAACCTGTGCTCATCTTCCCAGGCAAAGGTTGAGCAGCAGGATCCTGGAGTTTCCATTCCTCCACTGCACTGCACCTCATGGCACATCTGTACTTCAGTCTGCTGGAAGGGGGAAGAGGAAAGTATCCATTTCTGAATTGTGCCTTGTGGTAGGCCAGAGAAAATGCTGGGATTTGGTCTTGGAAACGGTGGCCTAACAGATGTCCTGGTTCAATGTGCCCTTTGAGTGTAGCGGAGCCTGTTTATTCATTGCCTCGCTGGCAAGACCCACACTCAAGTGTTTGCCTTTCCCTGGTGGCAGCAGCAGCCTCCAAAGTGGAGCAGAAGGAGCTGGAGGTCACTTGGCTGTTACATGGCTCTTCCTTTTACCGACTTGCATTAAACAGCTTAAAATCTAAATGTGCTTTTAGTGCTGTGAGCACTGGGCTCTGGGCGTCCTGCCTCGCTGGTGTCACGTGCTGGAGGAGTGGGAGGTGGAACACTCGCATTGTTAAATTCAGATGCTAACTTGGGGATAAGATCTTGTCTTAATGTGTTCATTCAACGCCCCCACTCGCAACAGAAGCTACAGCAGCTTTTGGTCTGCTGCATTTGGGGTGGAGCAGGATGTAATCGGTTTTTGAGGGCTTTGCCATAACTGCTGCTCATTAACCATTGATGCAGGCACGGTCAGATAATAGATGCTGTCTTTTGTTTCCAGTTCCTTTGCATTGGGTGGAATTGCCATGCAGGTTTCACGTGTGTGTGGTCATGTGGTGGCTAATTCACCTGCTAAGGGCTGCTGGATTTATGTTCTGGGGTCTGGGGTTGTCATGTTCAATATGACACAAGGAAAAGGCAGTGGGGAACCCCTGCCTGGCTGGGCTGGGAGGATGTGACAGCACGGAAAGCACCTAAAGTTTCAGGAGCCTTCTGGATGAGCAACCCCTAAGTTGTGGGAGGGGAAATAGAAATGGAGAAAATGTTCTAGAATGTGTTTTTTCTGAGGAGCTCTTCCCAGCAGGACACACACTGCAGGTGAGAGGAGCCCTGCTAATTACAGGTGAAATATGCCCTGATGGTAGAAGGGATGAGCTTCCTCAAACTTCCCCATGGGCGAGGGATCAACCTTTGTGCTGTGGGTCCAACATAAGCAGGGAGTGAGTGGGAGAAGCCACAGGGTTTGGAGTCCCACCTTGCATTTTGGGCAGGTTATCTTTAACCTAAAATCACCTAAGTCCATTAAAAGGTCAGAAAGGAAGGGCCTGAATCCCTCTCAGGTGCCTGTTGTCTCGTCCCCTCCCGCCCCTGGCATAAATGAGTATTCAAGCAGTCTGCTGCCAGTCAGTGAATGTCAATATTGGATAAGTGTTTCCTTTATATCACTGCAATTTAGCATAAGCTGCTTGGAAACAAATGTCTTCCATAAGCATGAGGTGTTTCAGTAAGTACACAGTCAACATTACTATGAGGATTAAATAAATGTCAGCCCCACTTGTATGCTCAGCAGCGAGTTAAGACAGCCGAACTTGCATAATGGCCAGCACGGCAGGAACAACAGCAGGGATTTTGAGAGTCTCTGGAAAAAGTGGGATGGAAGGAGCTGCTTTGGATGGATCCAAAGTCTCTGGAGCAGAAAGAGATGTGGAGACAGGTGTAGAGCTCCTTAGAGGAGGAGTGGCTGATGATGGGAAGAAATCCTTGATGGATGTGAGGGTCTGGCACAGAGGAGCTGTGCCTTAACCCTGGGAGTGTCCAAGGCCAGGTTGGATGGGACCCTGAGCAACCTGGATAGTGAATGTCAGCCCTGCCCATGGTAGAGGGCAGAATGAGATGCATTTCAAGGTCCCTTCCAACCCAAACCATTTAAATTCTATGGCACAGAGTTCAAAGAGGTGTGTGGAGCTTCCTTTTGGACTACCAGGCCTGCTCTTTCTTTGGTGCTGGCTGCAAACCAAAGCTGAAATCGTGGTTTGGCCAATATTGGCTGGATCTGGTGAGGTTGCTGGCTCAGGAGGAGAAGGGCCCTCCTGCAGATCTGCCTCTGCCTTTCCCAATGCAAACTGGTGAGGCCAAGGATGAGGCTCAGCTCTGTGAGGAACTGTAAGCCCTGATTCACCTCTAGCTCAAGGCTTGCCAAAGCCACAGAGATGCAGCCCATGAGGAAAGGGTGGCACTGGTCCATGTGACAGCACTGTCACCCTGGCAGTGCTGTGGAGCCTGCAGGTGCTGCAGGGAGATGGTCACCTCTGGCTGCTCTGCCTTCAGGTGTTGAGGGGAGTTTCTCTCTGCCCAGCAGGAAAGCCTCTGGCTTCTCTAAAGGGATTTAAACCCAGCCAGCAAATGGAGATGTCGCTGAGGTTTGAATCTTCCCCTCAAGCTGTGTCTGCAGGAAAACCTTGTTCTTTACTACTCCTCACTTTGCATCTTCACCTGTCACACTGAGATGTCACTTGGTGCTGTCTTGGTCAGCCCATGACAAGTCCTGCTAGCGAGGAGACAAGCCCAGGGAGCGTGGTGTGGGGCTGAGCTGGCTGTGTTTCCATCCCCAGCCATGCAAAGCCACTGCTCTCTCCCCAGCTGGCAAGGCGCTGACTGTAGCCACTTGTTCCCAGCTGCACAAAAATAACCAGAGACAAAATTGTTATCACTCAGATGAGCCTTATCAGCTCCCCTGATGTCTGCGGCTGCCTCTGCCCTACCAGAGTGTGTGTGTGTGTGTGTTTAATGACCAGCCCTGGCTGCTCCAGGGTACCTGAGCCGAGCATCCCAGCATATCCAGCAGCTGCAGTTTCCCTGGCTGTCCCAGGGTACCTGGGCTGAGCATCCCACTGTATCCAGCAGCCGCAGGTTTCCCCAGGCTGCACGGTTCCAGCCCGGAGGAGCTGCTGGAGCACACAGGGATATCCCCGTAACCCGGGCTGCGGAGGGGAGCGCCGGGGGCGCGCAGGGAAGGGTTGCCCGGGTGTTTGGCTCCAGAGCGGGTCACCTGGCGGAGCGGCCGCAGGTTTCACCCTCAGTGCTGCCGTTCAGCCTGGCGGTGGCAGCAGCCGCGCTCGCATGGAGCCGGCGCTGCGCTCCCACCTGCCCGTGTCGCGCTCCTCGGACAGGGCCAAGGTGACCCGGGGGCTCCGGCTCTGCGGGGGTGCTGAGAGCACGGCGCTGAGCTGAGGGGCTCAGCTGAGGCCGTTCCCTGGGGATGGAGAGGTGGTTTGAGTGCTGGAGTTGCCCCCCCAGTGGTTGCACACATGTCCGGGAGGAGCTCGGGGTGACCCTGCCTGGGAGCACATGGTGTGTGAGTGCTCCGTGGGCAGGAAGGGTCCGGCTGTGCGAGGGGGATGTGGGGCTGTCTGACGCAGCTTTGTGCCCCCACGGTGACAAATGCACACGAGGGGCTCACCAGCTCCAGGAACAGCTCTGCTCTCGTGTGGGATAACCTGCAGCAGGGCATGGCTGCCCTGCCTGGTCAGTGGTGCTGCACTGCTCCGTGCTCTCCCCCAAGAGCTAATCCCTGGAGTGTGATTCAACACTCGCCTCTTTTCCTTCTGGCTGTGTCTTTAATAAGCCCGGAGTGACGGGGCCACCCCCCACCCTCCCCAAGTGCTGGAGAAACAGAACCAACAGATGCTAAAATTAGGCACAGCTGTTTGCAGCGTTTTGTCCTCCCGATCACAGAGTCTGACACTGTCTGTGCTTATTCCTCATCCTGTCCAGACACTGAAAAGGTTTAAGATATCAAAGCTTGGAGTGGCTGTAAATTAACTCCTTCTGTCTAAGCTGAAGCTCAACTTACTGATGGTAGATTTCTTGTGATTGTTTTATTTGCCCTTCTAATAATGGGAATTGCCAGGGAAAAAGACAGGGTCTTCTCTCTGTACCTGGGAGACAGCACTGCTGGTTTGGCCTGCTCAGGAGCTTCCCCACCAGGGACCAGGGGGAATATCTTCAGTCCTGCTGTCCCTCAGCCTTTATGTGCCTAAACCCTGCTCTGTGTGCAGCTTTGCCAGCCTCAGCAGCCCAGCTCAGTCTCTGCATGCCCAAAGTTGTCCCAGTCCAGCCCCACATCCTGGCCATGGTCATCTGCTCTTGCTTTGGCGAGGGGGAAGGTTTTCTGGGCATTTTGTGTTCATGGTTTGGGTGTTGGGGTGGGTGTCACCCCACAGCTTCTCTTTCCCTCCCTGCAGGTTTGGCCTGGCAGTGGCTGCAGGGAGCATTTTGGGAGGAGGTGGCTGTCCCTGTCACCTGCCACCCCTTGGAAAACATCAGTTCCCCTGCACTGGGGTGGCAGAGCAGGGGCTGAGTGGCACTGAAGTGGAGCTGTAACACTCTGGAAAGGGCAGCAGGAGGAATTTCATGGCGGAGCAGAAATGTCTTTCCTGCCAAGCCTGGAGCAGTGTACATGTCCCTCGTGACAGGTCTGCGCTGATGGCAGCACAGCTCCTGGGTTGCCTGTGTCGGGGTCTGCATGGGGTTGTGAGTCTGAGGGGGGGTCTCTGTCCCTGTGTCTCTCTCCTGCAGCAGGAGCGCCTGCTCAAGATTCCTCTTGCTCTGGTCATGCTTAAAATGATAATATTGGTTTAAGATAGACACTTGTGATAAACTGGGGAACATGGCACCCTTTAAAATCCTCAAAGCTCCCTCTTGTCAAGTGGGCTGGCTGGAAAGGCAGCAGCCAGAGCATTCCAGGGTGTTGAGATTGCTGTGATTCCGTGCTGACCTGCTCCTGAGGATGCTGTGCCTTGAAAGAGCTGCCACCTCTCACCTTCCTCCCCTCCTGACTGCAACGAGCTGGTGTCTGCTGCACTTGGGCAGCATCTCTGTGCAGCCTCCTGTGATCTCCCCAGATTGCCTCTTTTCATTCCTTTCGTGGTGGAAGCAAATCAGGAGGGGGAGTGCTAAAGGAAGGCTGCTTTTCCCTGGGGAGGAGTAGGGGTGATGGGGGGCAAGATGAAACATCTCGAGGAAAAGGACCATGAGCAGATGCCAAGGGGTTGACATCCCTTGGTGATGTCTTTGCAGGAGTGGTTGTAGCAGACCTTTCATCCAGCACAGTGATTTTTTCCTGCAGCAGGGAGGTTTCTCCCCGTGGTTTGGCTTTCTCCCAAGGCTAGGCAGAAATCTGTGTACTGCTCTTAACCCCTGCAAGTTTCTGCTGACTAGAGCAGATCAGAGTTGTTGTCCCTGTGGGAGCATCTTATTCAAAATCAGGAAGAAAAGTTGAACTTTCAAAACTAGTAGAGCAGGAAACATTCAAGAGTTAGGGATTGGAGACTTGGAAGTAGACTTGGCAAAATACCATGTTTTGATATCAGAAATTTTAACATGGAGTTTTAGGAAGGGTTTTTGCACAAAGGATGGTGAGTATCCCTGTGGTGGATGAAGGACACCATGAATGTTGTAACAAACATTTGTCTGCTGATTGCTGGTTTTCCTCTGGGGCTTGGAAATGGATTTCAGGTCTCTTCTTGTCTTTGGCCTGGCCAGTGAGCCACCGTGGTGGCTCTCTGAACGCCCCAATTTGTCACAGTATATTGAATTCTAAACCAGTGTTAATCTGATCTGTGTGTCTGTAAAGCATCTTGTGTTGGGTTTGATAAAATTAGGTTTTATTGTCTAACACAGTTTATTTCTCTTGGTCTGGTTGCGTGCTTTTATTGCCTGTTCTGCTCTGTACCGTGAGCCATCGTGTGCCAGCATCTGCCTCTCTTGCTCAGCTCTGAAAGCACCTTAAAATCAGCCCCTAATTATTGGAAGTATGGAAAGACTCTGAAGGTGCCAATGATATCAGTCTGGCACTGGTGCATTGAGCAGGTAAAGAAAGGACCTAAGAGGCAATTGAAGAGATTGATGGGCAGTAATGGGGATAATTGTAATTTTTGTCCTGTGTTTTTAATAAAGTGATTGACGACAGGCACAGCTGGAGCCCCCGTGCGGAGACCAAGAGATGCAGTTAAATTACAGAGGCTTCTTAACTTAATGAGGCCAGGTAATAAAAACGAGGCATAATGAGCAAGGGATAATAGTACTATTATGCTTAGAGTGCTCTCACTGAGGGGTGAGCAGGCGGTGCCTGGGCGTGCTTGGGGTGATCTCACTGCAGGGAGGGTTTCCTCCCTGGGGAGCACTCAGGAGTGGGAGACTTGGGAAGGATATTGGTGATCCCACTCGGAGGAGAAGGGGCTTTCCTCCCTGGGGAAGAATTAGGAGTGGGAGACTTGGGAAGGATATTGGGTGATCCCACTGGGAGGAAAGGTTTCATCCCTGGGGAAGATTCAGGAGTGGGAGACTTGGGAAGGATATTGAGTGGCCAAGTGCTAACCCAGGAATGAGCAGGTGGAGCACCAGACATGGTTGATCCCCCCCCCCCATGCTTCTGGTTGTATTTGTGAGATTTGGGGCAGCTCTGCTCCAGGTTTTATTCACTTCATGTAAGCTTGGGGGACTCCAGTAACCCTTGTTGCTGCACAGATGACATGGCCAGAGGGTCAGATTTAGTGATATGAAGGAAAAGCAATGGAAATTTAACAGCCTGGAGGGAGGATGTGCAGGGAGCTGGTGGAGGGGTTGGGAAGGTTGGCCAGGGCTGCACCAGGCTCAGGTCACACCTTGATTTGGAGCCTTGGCAGGGAGGCTGCAGCAGCTGGATTGGGACCTTCGTGGGGGTGGAGGTGGGAAGAGGATTAGTGTTTGCAGAGCAGTTGGGTGTCTGCCGCTGCTAAATGTGGTTAAACTTGAGCGACTTCTAATCTAATAATGAAAGGAAGAGAAATAAGTGTTCTCAGTGATGCATGCCCCTCACGGTAAGTACTAATTGAAAACAGATATTTACTTTAAAATGAAAATGTAATACGATAATGGTGGGTTGAGAATTTCGCACACGTAGGAGGGAGAGATGAGCGTGCACAGCCTCCCATCTGCTGTGCCCGGGCTCCTGTGTCTCTGGGAGCAGGATCCCCCACACTGCTGGGCCTGGGAGCCTGGACACAGGGCCTGGGGCTTGTGCTGGAGCAGAGCTCAGCCTTGCTCAGCTAAAATCAGGTCTGCTGGGGGTCTCTTAAGCTGACCTTGGTCTGCAGAGGACCTTACAAGGCAGGCTTCTGTCTTTCCTCCCGCACCTTGCAGAGCTGTCCCAGCCAAATCTCCATGGGCAGGAGAGATGGGGAGGCATCACCTCCCAAATCTCCATGGGCAGAAGAGATGGGGAGGCATCGCCTCCCAAATCTCCATGGGCAGAAGAGATGGGGAGGCATCACCTCCCAAATCTCCATGGGCAGAAGAGATGGGGAGGCATCACCTCCCAAATCTCCATGGGCAGGAGAGATGGGAAAGCATCACCTCCCAAATCTCCATGGGCAGGAGAGATGGGGAGGCATCACCTCCCAAATCTCCATGGGCAGGAGAGATGGGGAAGCATCACCTCCGTGTCACTGGGATGGGGACAGTGGTGGTGACCCTCTTCCTGGTGGTCTCTGCTGCTTGACACGCCCTTGCTGCCCCTTTCTGGCTGTCCTGACCCATTTCCCTGGCTGGGTGGGTGGGTCTGGCTAACGCTGCCTTTCAGCTGCTGGAGGAGCACTGGGGACACCTTTGCTCTCTCAGGCTGATGTGAATGGGTGCTGATCCCTTGGGGAGACTTGCTGAGACTCCAGCACCTCTTGGTGTCTGTTTGTCTGCACTCCCCTCCTCTCCCTGAGCCAGTTCAGTTGCTCCAGAGCCAGAGTCAGGATGCTTTTCCAAGTGTTTGTACCAAAGCTCAGTGCAGCGTGACTGGTGGCCATTAAAGGATCTTCCCCAAAGAGAGCCCCCAGCGCTGGAATCTTCTGAGGGAAGTAGCCTGGCCCTAATCCCTTTGTGCAGAGTTCCTGCTTGTTTCTTCCTATGGGTGCATTTGTATAATTTGCATTTTGCACTCTGATCGTATGCATAGAATTCAAATTGAAATGGGGCTTGAATACATTTGCATGCTAATGAGGCAATGGCTTTATTTATTTATTTGGAGCCCTCTCAGGCAGGCAGCTGTGTGCTGGGGAGCAGCTCATGCAGCTCTCCTGGTGACAGAGCTCTGTGGCAGCAGAGGAGCCTCAGTTTTGTCCCAAGACCACCTGCCCCCTGTGTGTAAGCAGGGGAGGCTGGTGGGCTCTGCTCCAGCACCCTTGACTCAGCCTTGCTCAACCTGTGTGGAGATCACCAGTTTCAGCCCCCTTAACTACCCGGAGATGCCTGTTCAGGTAATCCTGGTGTTAACTGGGCGTGAGTGAAACATTTCTGTGTTAGACTTGGGTGCGGCCAGCACGAGCCACTCGATGGTGACTGCAGAGACCCACGGGCAGAATAACCAGAGCATGTCCCCATCCTCTCCTTGCCTTTGGGGTGCTGCCCACAGCTCCCTGTGTTCCTTCTCTCTGTTATGGGGTGTTTTTTCTGGTGTCCTGGGGCACCAAGGGATGCTGCCCAGGGCCCATCCGTCCCCAGCTGCCCATCTTCCCTTGGTGCTGCCCTGCTCCAGCCACGCTGTGCTCCCCCAACAGGAGCCTCTCAGCCTCTGGCAAAGCAATAGCAAAGAAAGTTTGGAAATGTTGAGAAGGAGAAGCCAAGGGCTGGGAGAAAAACCAGTTCCCAAAACCCCACAGCATTACTGGGGGGGAGAAAGACACCGAAGGCTGTGAGTTGCAGCATGGAGTCCCTTTGTGCTGTGACTCGGGGCCCCAGCAGACACACCCAGAGCACAGCTTGGTGCTCAGCCTCTCCATGCCAGCTTTCCCTCCCAGATGACTCCTGCTGCAGCTGAGTTCCTTGCTGGCACAGGGAACACTGGCCAAGCCAGGGCTCCTGAAATGGCAGCAGGAATTGGGTCACATTGCACTGCCCCAGGAGAGGGAGTTTCTCTCAGAGCAGTCTGGCTTCCAGTTATTATTTTACAGAGGATGTTGGAGGTTGATAAGGGAGCTGTTCTGACTGCCAGTGGGGCTTATTTGGGGCTTATTGTATGCTCCAGTTTGTATTTTAATATAGTCAAAGGTGACTTACAACTTTAATATTAATTTTAAAACTGATTGCTCGAGTTGCTTTTTTATCTACGTTAAACCAGATTAATCTCAGCCTTCCTTGATCCTGTTGGTAGCTTTTCTCTCCCTGGCTGGAGCCACACGTGGTCTGTGTTGCACCAACAAAAGCTGAGGAGGAAGATGTTTTTGTGGTGATAAATAATTGTCGCGGGGTTTTTTCTTCCAGAGAAATCTCAGCTCTGCGAGCTCGACAATGGCATCAGTGGGAGCTCTTGCTTTTGTCCAAGCCTCTCCTCCTGAGCGTGCAGAGTGGGGCTTTGCTGAACAACACCTGGTTCTGTGCTTCCCATAGAAACCTGCTCCTTGCTGCTGTGTTTCTCTGTGGTTCTCCAGAATCCATCCTCTCCGTGCTGCTTTGTGCCCCTGGCGTTACAATTCCTCGCACGCTCGCTCTGCTGCCCGCAGGGTGTTTGCTGCCCGAGGTGACAATATTCTGTGGGCTGGGAAGGTGGCCTAGGGGCAGCAGGGTGTGTGGAGCTGCAGTTGGATCCTTGTCCTGCTTCTGGCTCCTTGAGCAAAGCTGGGGGAGCCAGCAGCAGGCAGAGCTTGGTTATGTTCTGCCTCTGAGTGCCTAATTCATGGTGGTTTGGGCATCTGCTTGATACTTGGAGTAAAAGTCACATCTTTCAAGGTACCCAAAACTGAGTTGCTCTTGGCAAAATTCAGCATTAAGCTGGGCTGCCCAAAGTGATGGCTGGTGCTCTCCAGCAGTTTTCTGGGCAATCCCAGAATGGTGTGATTTGGAAGAGACCATAAAGCCCATCCAGTTCCACTCCCTGCCACAGGCAGGGACACCTTCCACTAGACCAGGTTGCTCTGAGCCCTGTCCAAGCTGGCCCTGAACACTTCCAGGGATGGGGAATTCCAAATGATGTGCTTTAAGTGAATCCCCTTGGGTTGAATCTCTGTTGGACTTGATGACCTTAAAGATCTTTCCAATTGTGATTCTGTGACATGTCCAGGACACCCAGTCTGGATTTCAGACCATTCTTGTTGGTGCTGTCAGTCTGTGGAGCATTGGTGGATGGTTGGTCTTTGTAGTTGGAAGGAAAGGATCAGAGTCATGGCCCTGGACACTGGTGGTCATAAAGCTTCATGTCCTGAGCATTGACCAGCCTGGTACCAGTGAAATCACCCCAAAGACTGAGTTTACAGTACTCCCTGTACCTCTGGGAATGATTGCTGGAATCAAATGCTCTGTAAGCAGCCTTTATTTTTTTCCTGGTTTGTGTGTGGGAGAGCACTTCACTGATGGTCCATGCTCTCCAAAATACCTCCCAAATTCTGCTTGTAGCTTTTCTCCTGCCAGCCTTACATAGAACTGCGTTTCAGAGCTTGTTGTTCCATGCACAGTGCTGTAAATAAACATGCTGGATTGGTGGGCTGGAATTTGAATGAGCCCAGTGATCTGACAGTGGCATGTGGGGGGAACTGAGGCACGGAAGGCTCATGTGACATCCATGAGAGCTGGTATCACAACCTGGGGGAAACAGGAGGATTTGTTTGCTAGATCTGCCCTGGTCTGTCTGTTCTGTTTCAGCCTGAGCTGGGGAAGCACCAGGTACCATGTTGGCTCAGGAGCCAGATGAGATAAGACAGTGATGAGACTGAAAAGCCACTGAAGGCAAGACTTGACTCCGTGCGAGCGAATGCCGAGCAGCAGCCACATAAATCCCATTTGTTTTACATTTCAGAGCTTAATGAGACAGAAATCGCATGGCAATTGTCACATGTGAAGGCAGAGATTGCTGGTTTGCATTTAACTAAAGCAAGCACTGTATGCAGCACCAGGATCCTCCTCCTGCAAACTGCTGCTGCCCTGGAGCTCAACACCAGCCCTGGCTGCAAACAACCCCCTGGCAGCCACACCACACACTCCTGGAGGTGCCAGCCTTCCCCAGAGTACTCAAATGTCATGTTATTTGTGTACAGAATGGTTTGGGTTGGAACGGTAATCAGGTCCAGGAACTGAATTCTTTGTGGTTCCACCAGGATGTGGGTGCTGAAAATGTTCTTTTGGAGTGATCTGTAGAAAGTTTAATAAGACTGAGGGCAGGTGCTGCAACCCCCAGGATCAATCCAGGCTGGGGATGAAGGGATGGAGAGCAGCTCTGGGAGAAGCACTTGGGGTGCTGGGGGG
>JAOTQZ010000948.1:6020946-6035010 GCA_026546895.1 Pogonocichla stellata | reverse complement strand
AGGGATGGAGGGACAGGACTCAGGGAATGGCTCCCACTGCCAGAGGGCAGGGATGGATGGGATATTGGGAAGGAATTGTTCCCTGGGAGGGTGGACAGGCCCTGGCACAGGGTGCCCAGAGAAGCTGTGACCAAACACTAGCAGCAGCCAGGGCTCTCTTGACTCATCTCCCACCCATGGTGGCCACAGTGACGTTGCCTCCCTTGCAGCAGCTGTGCCTCTGGGTTTGCCGAAGACACTGGCAGGGCACAGGAGATGCCCCAGCCCACCCTGTGACCCCAGACTGGACAAGATGGAAACACTGGAGCGGGGCACTCAGCTGAGAAAAAATTAAATTAAAATAAAATAAAATAAAATAAAATAAAATAAAATAAAATAAGCACCACTCTGCCCGTGTGCCTTCAGCAGGTTGGGCTTGCAGGAGCATCCTGTTCTCTGACGGGTTGGCAGGGGATGCTGGAGCAGGGAAGAGCCTGAGAGCATCAGCACAAGCTCGGCTGGGGGGAAGGGGCCTCGCTCAAGGACTTCAGGTTCTGTTTGCTTCATCCCACTTCATTCTGACCCAGTTCCTGGCCAATCCCAACTGGCCATGAGCTCACTGCAGAGAGGACACAAACACTGGATGTTTCTCTGGCTCCCTCCACCACCTCTATGTCCTACCACAGTTCCTGCTCAGCACCTTCCCCCAGCCTCTGGAAGCAGAGCACACTGATCCTCCTCTATTTTATGTCATGCCTGGCCCACTTTTACACCTGGCCCACATTTACACCTGCCCTGAATCCCTTTCCCCCCTGCAGTGCCTAGAATGGTGTTTCGACAGATGATGGCTGTGTCAGCATCACAACAGAACCTCCTTGTCACTGACAAGGACAGTAAATTCGTGGCCAAATAAATCTCTATCTTTGCAACAATGTGTGAAAGGGAAGGCTTTAATGGTGAATAAACTCCCAAACTGGTCAAATGGAAAAGGGAGTGGATAAGATTCACAGTCAGTGCCACAGGGTGATGGCAGGGGGTGCAGCTCCTCTGGCTCAGCACCGAGAGGATGGAGGGAGGGATGTGTGCTGCTGGGGCTGCTGCTTTTAGAGCAGGGCAGGGAGTTCAGTGCATGGAGCCTGTTGCTGCTAATGGCGTTTGTGTTTAGAGCCTAAACTCAGACCATGGGAAGATTATTTAGAAGGAAATTCTTTAATATAAGGGCAGTGAGGTGCTGGCACAGGGTGCCCAGAGCAGCTGTGGCTGCCCCTGGATTCCTGGGAGTGTCTAAGGCCAGGTTGGGCACTGGGGCTTGGAGCAGCCTGGGACAGTGGAAGGTGTCCCTGCCCATGGCAGGGGGTGGAACTGGATGAGCTTTAAGGTCCCTTCCAACCCAAACCATCCCAGCACTGTGTGCCTTGTCCTCCAACCGGTGCAAACCCTCCTGGGAATCATCTCCAAGCTGTGTTAACCATGGGGCTCTCCCTGGTTTGTCACTGCAGACCTGTAGCTCTTTCAGATGAGTTGAACAATAGAAGGATATTAGTGCCAAAAATGCATTAACTCGGGTAACTTCCTTCATCTCTGCTAATTTGTGCCTTCGCTTTCCAGATAATGTTCATAAATTGCTAAAGCAGTACTTTAATATTAACATAAGCTGCAGTCTCTGTGACAACTGTTACAGAATGGGCTGTTTGCAGCTCTGATATTGATATTTTTCTTTTTGCCCTTGTCTGTCTGAACTGAAAAATTGAAGAGAAATGCTGTATTGGGTTAACCAAAAACATGACCAAAAATATTTGTTTCGGGTCAAATAAAATATTTCATTAGATATGAAATGTTCTTTTGTTCAGAATTTTAAAACCTTTTTTTTTTTTCTTGAGTAAATTCACTTCAGAGATGCCTTGGGAGGGAAAAAAAAAAGTCCAAATGCTTCATGTAGAAGAGAAAATGTCTAAATAAACCACTTCTGCTTTTGACACCCACTCCTCCCCTTTCAGGCCAAATTAGTTTGATGGGAGTTTATGAGCAGCTTTGCTTGACCCACATCTGTGTTGGAATTATTATGCCAGAGATGCAGGGGGAAGAGTTAATGAGTCATTTTTTAATGGATATCTCAGTAGGTGAGAGAAGGACCGAAATTATCGATTTGAAGGAATAATAGGACCCTGGTTAGGTGACTAAATCCTGCTCTTAATCATCCTGGGGGTGGTGAAGACGGGAAACTGGGGGTTGGATCATCCTCCTTAGATAAGTTGGGGGTGAGCAGTATTTTGCAGCTGGCCTAGAGCTTTGGAGGGGGTAGGCTGGCTGTAGGGAAAAGGCTCTTCCCCAGAGGGTGTCAGGCACTGAGCAGGGAATGGGCACTGCCCCGAGGCTGCCCGAGCTCCAGGAGCCTTCGGGCAATGCTCCAGGCACAGGGTGGGATTGTTGAATGCCTGGGCAGGAGCAGGGTTTGGACTGGATGATCCTTACAGGTCTCTTCCAAGAGAGGGAACCAAACCCAGCTGACAATCCCTGGTGTAGATCCTTCCTCATCCCAAATGAGGATGTGACTGGTGGTGAGCTGGGTTCCCAAATCCCTGCTGACTGTTTCACTATCAGCTCCTTCAGAGTGCTGAGTGTTTCCTGGTGAATCCCTGCCCGGGGAACTGAGACCTTCTCAGTGCAAAGGAAACTCCCCTTCCAACATCCCAACTCCTGTGTTGGAAAGCACCTGGGGAAAATCCTGCTGGGATCTGCTGCTGTGGTGTCTAAAATGTGAAGTGAGCAAAGGTCTGGTTGGGAAATCATTCGGGGAGGATCTCTGTAGTGGTCCAGGTCTCCTGCTGAACGAGTGCTGTTTTTCTGGGCACATCCATTTGGATGCAACTCCTCCAAGTTTGCACGTGGAGCGCTGGGAAGGCTGTGATCTGTTTTGTGCAGTAATTGAGCAATTGCATTGTTCTGGACATAGCAACTAATGATTTTTTTCTGTATGATAATGCATCTTCATTACTCTGGGGAAATCATTTGCTCCTGTGAAGACAGGCCTCTCATTCCTGGGTTAAGGGGGAAGAGACTAATGGCTTAATTAAAAGGTTGGAGAGAAAAATCTGTCTTAACCCTTTTTTTGTGTGTTTGAAGCGTGCTGTGGGTAGAGAGATGCACATGCAGGCTTGGCACAGCCTTCATCCCAGAGAGTGTTTGGGACAGTGGACACAAATTCCAGGTGTTCCATCCATCACTGTATCTCCCACAAACCATTTGCCCCTTGGACTGGGTCAGGAGGGCCTGAGCTGCTTCTGTTTGTGGCCAAGGCTGAGATTTACTCTGTGTGAAAGGGGAGTGTTATTTAAATCTGCACATTTTGCAGGATGTGAGAGCAGCTCCTTGTAATCTACAGCCCTGCTGTCCGCTGGGAACGCTCCATTAGCATCTTTCATTCCTGGAGTTGGATGTTTGCAGCTCCTTTTAGCGGTGATAATCCAGCAAAGGGCCTGTGTTGTTCACACTGCAATATTTATGGAGCCAGCCTTCCTTTGAATTTCCACGCTGGCTTTGGCCAAAGGCAGAGAGAGAGCACAAGGAGTGGCTTTAGTGACACAGTGGCCCAGGCTTTTCCCTTGCTGGGATGCAGGGCTTTCCAGAGGCCTGTTTGGAGCTGATTTGGTATCCTTTGGGAGAGGAATAGGAAGGGCTGAGTGTGTCTGACAGCGACTGTGCTCTCCCAGCCTCCATCCCAAGGGAAGGAGTGGTGCAAAGCCCTTTTCTGCAGGCAGGTAAACAACCATAAGCCGAGGTAACAGGACCAGTGGGTGAAGTGCTGGGATTTTCAGGGTGCAGGGCACCTGCATCCTTCCCTCCAAGCCTTTGAACAGAGCAGTGGCAGTGCAGGGCATCTCTGTGTATCCCAGAATCATCAAGGCTGGAAGAGATCTCACAGTCACCTACTCCCCAGCACCACCATAATCACCCCTAAACCATATCCCCAAGTGCCACATGCAGAACTTCCAGAGAGGGTGACTTCACCTCCCTGCTCACCTTCCAACACGGAATGAGAAAATCCATCCTGCAGAGGAGCAGTGCTTTCCCTGTGGTTGTTTTGGGCGAGCCCTTCTCAGGTGGCTCACACCTCTGAGTGAGTTTATGTTGGGGTGTGGATGCCAGCAGTTTCCTTATTCGTGAGGTTGGATGGAGCCCATGGAAATGGATTTCCCACGTTTGTTTTCACAGCTGTTGCGTGTAGTGCCTTTCCCTTTTGCTGTGCTCCCTCCCCACTGTGTTCTCCCAAACTGGAGCACTCCTTCCTGTGCCAGGGAGCAGGGGGAGCCCCCTGGGCACATCCCATCCCATCCTGTGCTGCTGGGGTTGGTGCTTTGGCTCGTTTGGGTGCCCGACTTGGCACGGCAGGAGCGGAGCCCCCGGCACGCACGTGCCTCTCTCTGCAGCCCTGATCCCCCAGCTCCTCTCTCTTCATTTGACACAATTAAATATTAAAGCCAGTAAACACTTTAGTTCGTCTGCACAGCACTGTCTGCCCAATTATGCTCCTGCAGGGCTGTCAGACTCTGCCAGTTGCTTCCCTGGGTGCTGGCAGCCTTTAGCCTCTATGCCAGCATCGCTGTGAGGAAAACCCTGCTCTCCAAACCTCCCTTCCCACCTCTCTCTGCAGCTCCTCATGCCTTGGGGTTACCTCAGGTACCCCAGGGCAGTATTGGCCTGCCTGAGTCTTTTCAAAAGGACGGGAGGAGCTGTTTGTTCTTCTAAAGCTGTTTTGCAGGTATTGACTGGGGAGTTTAGGCAATGGCTGCTTAGACACCTGTGAACAGAGGTCAGAGCTGTTGTTGTCTGTGAAGTGCAGAACGGGTTCTTCATCCCCTGGAGCTGCAGGGCAGTGCTCCTACCATGTGTGTGGACCTGCAGCACCCCAGAAATAGTTTCCTAAAGGTGGGATTTGCTTCTTCCAAAATACTGGAGTTAAGGCTTTATCTCCTCCCCATCAGAACTGTGGTGTGGAGTCTCTCCTCAGCCCCTGCCCCAGCACTGAGGATGCCCTCCTGGCAACTTAAACTCCTTTTTGTATTTTTGTGCAGCTGATGAGATTTTGCTGACAAGTGAAGGGAAATTGCTGTAGTCCTCTCAGCCTCAGTCAAGCAGAGCTGGTTCAGGATGGTTTTATTGTTGCTGTTGTGTTCTTGCCTTTCAGGGCCTTGACATACAGTGGAGTCCATTTCCAAGAGAGATGGGACAGCAGGATTTTACTGTGGTTTCAAAAGACAGTTTAAGTGCTTGAACTGCTGCCATCACTGAGTTACATGCCTGATTCTGGCCTTGACTGTGCAGGTTGAATTTCTTGCTCTGATTTTCAAGGCAGTCGGCATTAGCAGCTCGTCCTCTGCCAGACAGATCGCTGGGAGCAGCTAATGGGGTTTCTCTTTTCATTCTCTCAGCAGTGATGTGCATTCCCAGACCTTGGCAGCTGAGCTGGTCACTGGAAATATCAGCAGATATCGGTGAGGAGTCTCTGCCTTGCTCCAGGGCTGACAATCAGTGCATGCAGAGTTTCACCCCAGCACAAAATTCAGATTGGAATTTTTCCTGGTCTCCATTAAAACTTATTACCCACTGGGGTTACTATTGACCAGGCTTCCTCACCAGTCTGTATTTCCTTCCTGGATCAATAATCTTGGTATTGATTTCAAAATAAGTTGGTATCTTGGAAGTACAGTGATGCTGGCTCTGGGTAGCTCAGGCTCTGCTGGTGTGGGAATTCCCCATTGCAGCTCTCCAGGTTTTGTCTCTGGGCTGCCACTTCCACCCTCAGTGGCAGGATTTGGTGTCTGTGTCTCAAACCCCTCCAGAGATGGGACCTCAGCTGAGGGGGCAGCCTGGATTTGTTGTCTCAGAAGTGAACACTCCTGTGCTGTGCCATGGTCCCAGCTCTGCACAGCCCCAGCTCCCAGGGCTGTGGATCCCCCTCTTGTCCTTTGGGATGGCTCCAGCCATGCACTGCCAGAGGGTGCTGGGTGCAAACTGCAGGGACAGGGAAGGAAAACTGCTCCTTTGGGCTTCCATACATCTATGATGGCATCTGACAGCTCCCCAGGGAACCTGAGACCTCAGTGCCGCCTTCTCCTGAGGCTTTCTGTAATACCCTCTGCCTGCAGCCATCCTTGGTTATTTCTGTCTTGCAGGGCAGACATTTCTGTTCTTGCTCCTCTCCATGGAGTTGTTCTTGGCTGCCTCTGGTTTTCAGAGCTGTTGAATTGACCAGCAAGCCCCTTTGCACACTTTGTCCCCAGCCCAAGGAGATCTCCTGGAATTCCAGTTAATAAAGCACAGATCTCTCCAGGCTCAATGAACTCATCCCTGTGATGGCTTTTGTCCTGTGTGAGGTGTTTCATGAGAAGCTGTGCTGTTCTCTACCACACCAGATCCTGCAGGCTGAGCTGGCTCAGGAGCAGCTGAGGCACCAGGCAGGATCCCTTATGAAATCTGTTGGGAGTAATGAACCACAGATGACTCTGTTTTCTGAGCTGCTGTTTCTAGAAAGCTGCCAGCCACACAAGTGTGAGGTTAGTGATGGAAAAGAGCTTCTGTGGGGAAGCTGGGAAAGCTGTTGGTGCTGTCAAGTGTCTCTGCTTTCAGCCCAAGAGGCTTCTGCCTTTCTGCCTTGGACAAAGTGTCTGATCCTGTTCTCTCCCTCGTTCCTTCCACATCCTGGGAGGTTTAGTGCAGTTCACGTTCGCAGAGCACTTGGGTAAAGCATTCTTGAAAAGTGCAAAATATTTATTAGTATTTGCATAGCAGCCCCTGACCTGCTGTGAAGAAGCAGCCCTTCAGCTCTTCTGAGTAAATATACCTTCATTAAATAAAACTCTGTCTGTACTGCACAGCACCGCTCTGTCTCACCTTCATCTGCTTCTTCATGTGTAAAAAGTCTTAGGAGTGTTTGACTTTAATGAATTTTGAGCATGCAAAGTGCCTGCCTGGCCCAGCAGTGCAGCTTTTGACCCTGGTGACAGGAATGAGCAGCATCCAGGGGGCTGCTGAGGAATCATTTCCTTGAGGAGTCACTGGGTTTGGATGTTGCCTTGTGCCTGGAAACCTGCAGAAGTTCGGGGTCGGGGGTGCAGGGCTGGTTTCCAGCTTGCTTTGCTGGGAAGGTGTGTGGATTGGGGCTGGCCAGGGCTCCTTGTGCTGCTCCTGGGGCATCACAGCCACCCTCCAAACCTCCTTTGTGCTGCTGCAGCAGAGCTGCTGGGATTGCAGACGGGATGCCAAGGCTTTCCTTGCTCTGGTGGCCCATAAAATCTTCTTGAGCTTTACATGACGTTAAAGCTTGAAGAGGCACTATTTAAAGCAGAGTGTTTTCACAAGTGCTTGAGGTTGGCTTAATGCTGCTCTTGTTGCAGTTAAGCCCAGTTCAAACAAACTTTGTTCAGCACTGAGCACACTCTGGAAATATTCTCCTCTCCCCCACCCCCCAGAGGAAGGCAGGCAGGTATTTGTGTTAGAAGAGTCTCTGTACAACTGAGAGGCTCCAGCCATTTCCAGCCTGACTGGAAATGGTGAGGACAGAAGGCACTGGCCATGATCCACCAGCTTTCCAGCCTTGGCAGAAACAGTAAATAGGCTGCCAGGTAATGCTGGGTGTTAAGGGGGTATTTCTGCTTTATAATTCATTGAGCAGCTTACAGGTTCAGTTGGGAAGCTGCTTTCTCTTCAGCATCTTTCTTAAAAAAAAAAAGTTGCACAGCTAAACAGATTTCCTTGATGAATTCCTGAAGTGTATCCTCATCCTTCCCTCATGTCAGCTGACAAATGACTGTTTGTCTGGCATTTCTTATTGAATTATTTGTTTTTAATACAACACAGAGAGCAAAGAACCCAGGCAGCTCGAGCCTCTTGCTTGTAGCTTTGGGGGCTCAGTTTTCATTTGGGAACTGAGGTGCTTTTTTTGTGCTTCCTCATTTTCATTCAGGGCTTTGTTGCAGAGTATAAAATAAAATGTTCAGAAGTCCACTTGTTTCCCTCCCCAGTCACCTCTTGGTCCTCAGTGCCACACTTTGGGACACTGACTGTGCACCTGTTTGTCTTTGCTTCCTTCTGTTCCAGTGTTTTATGTGAGAGCCAGACTGGGAGTGTGCTCGTAGCTGTTGTACTTGGAGAGTCTTGTGAAGCTTCCCCAAACCCCAGGAATATGTGAGGGATAGAGAATAAACACCAGATGCTGCAGTGCCACTGAATAAAGCTGAAAAAGCATAATCCACCCATATGTGCCAGATTCATCCCATCTATGCTTTGTTCCCCATGCAGCCTGCTGGTCTTAGAGAATCCTAAAATCCCAGACTGGTTTGGATTGGAAAGGACCTCAAAGCTCATCTCATTCCTGCCATGGGCAGGGGCCCCTTCCAGCAGCCCAGGCTGCTCCGAGTCTCAGGGGCTCTGCAGCAAGTTCTTGGTGCTGTGAAGGATTTGTGCCCCTGCTGGCTTTCTTCTTAACCTGCCAGAGACAGGATCTGCCAAAATACTTGAGCTGCAGTTCAGCTGGCTTGCAATGGGATTAGAGCTCCTGAAGAGGCGAGGAGTTTCAAACGTGGGTGTTGCTGTCACCTCTGTCCTGGAGCTGCCAGGCTGGGGGGATGCTGGAGAAATTTGGATCTGGGTCCATTTTCTTTTCAGTCTTTGGTGGCTGAGTCTTTCTTGTCCCTTTAAGATCACTTTGTTTTCTTGCCTGGAGCACAAGCCACTGTCGTCATCTGCCACATCTCCCACCAGTTTAAGGCAGGTGAAGGAGAATTAAACACCAGGAGGATTATAAGAAGACAAAATGTAATTAGCTAGGGAGAAATCCACTAGGATTCTGCTGAATATCCTGTCTTATAAGGACTTTTGGGGCTTCTTAGCTGTCTGGGAGCTTTGGGATCTGCTAAGACTGTGCTTTGAGAAAAGTAGCCTTAAGTCTGCAGCCCTTGGGGGGGAAAGGTTGCTGGGCTGGAGGTGATGTTGGGATGGTTCTGGATTCGGGGGTGAGGTTCAGACCCCCACATCTGGGGCAGAGGGAGTGGCTGTGCTGGGCTCCTACACCAGTGAAACGCTGCCAAGCTGTGAGGGTGTGTGGCCTGCCTGACCCTAACCCAGCCTGGAGGTGCGAGTCAAATCCAAAGGAGAATAAAACACCTCCTGGGCTAAGGAAGAGTCAGTCTCTGCCTTTGTGTGTGGCTGGTGGCCCCTCAGGCTCTGGTGGCCACAATGGAGGTGCTGCACCGCAGGGGAAAAGTGCCCACAGCCAGAAGAGCTGCTACTGGGTTCTTGTTCTGTTTGTTGTTAATTCATAATTGTTGTTGTTTTGTTTGCCTTATTATATATATATATATATATATACATGTAGAAAACTGTTATTCCTATCCCTATCTTTGCCTGAGAGCCCTTTAATTTCAAAATTGTACTAATGCAGAGGGAGGGATTTACTTTCTCCATTTCAAGGGAAGGCTCTGCTTTCCTTAGCACACCTGTCTTTTCCAACCAGGACAGGTACAAAGCAGGTTCAGCCATTCTTGACACAGAAACCCTCAAAAAGTGCCTTTTTGTCTGGGTAACTGACTGTGGGAGAGGTGAGAGAAGAACTGAGCACTGTGCTGGACCAAGGTCCAAGGTCATCCTGCAGGTGCCTCCTTTCACCTCCCAGCTGTCTTCCAGGAGCTTCCCGTGCGTTCTGTCCAGCTGTGGGTGGTGTGGGGTTTCTGTCTCCCTCCCCCTGTCCCAGCACCATATGTCATTAAAGTGCTCAGACATGTGGAAAGGGCCTTGACAGAGATGCAAGGAGACAGGGGAGACGTGGCTGAGCAGAGACTTTGTCAGATGGAATGATTCTGACATCAGCGACGGGAACCGCGGGAGAAGGATCCAGCCAAGGAGGGGGAGCAGGAGGGGACCTGGAGTGACAGGACAGGAGGAGAGCCAGGGAAACAGGAGCAATTTCCAGCTGCAAATGGACTGGAAAGCAGCAGTGGGGTTGAGGACCTGAGCATTGTCTTCATTGCAGTGATCCTGCCTTGCCATGTTTAGGTCTGAGACCAGCAGCAGGAGTTATTTTTCCTCTTCCCTTCACCCTTTGCCATGCCAGGAGCTTGTTTTGGAACCTTTTCTCGCTGAGTGCCCTCCCACAAGCCTGTGAGAAAGGTGTTAGCCAGTTCCAGCCTCCACCTGTGCCAGGTGAAGGTGGAAAAAAAAAACCCTGGAAGCATCTGGGGGCTGGAGAAGGACGAGTCTGGTGTGTGTTCATTGCAGTGGGGAGGCACAGGTTTCCCTCTACTTCCTGCTGTTTGCATGGAACCTCCCTAAAAACCCAAGACAGAGCTGTTTTGCTGGTTATTTATCATGTTCTGAAGGTATTTTTCCCTGCAGAGAACACCTCTGAAATTGCTTTGTGATCCTGTAAAGAAAACAAATGAAAGGAAGCCTTCCCTGCTCCCATTGATGGGAGGAATCCAAGCATCCATGTAGGTGGCAAGCGTGGATGTATGGCCCTGAGTGTTTGATATTCAGGGCAGGAAGCTGGTGGGGAAAACCCAGCAAAGAATTCCTTGTCTCGTTAGTGCAAATATGCCTGTGGTTCAGCAAAATCAAACAAATGAAACACTTGGAGCTGGGAGGGGAGGAAAAAAGCAATTCCCAAACTCGATGCAACCTGCAACAAAACCAGAGCTCCTGTTGTTTGGAGAGCCTGGGCTGGAAGGTGCCGGGAGGAATCCCATCTGGGCAGGCAGGGAGCAGAGGGGCTCCAGGGAATGAATGGGTCAGGAGTGAGCCAGGACACCCAGCCCCACTGGAGGGAACGCTCCTGCTTCTCGCCATCCCCATGCTGGGAGCTTGGGAGAAGCTTTTTAAAATTTATTTACAGTTATTTATTTGCAGTTTTATTTATGAGCAGCTGGAGGCCACGAGTCTCCAGCCAGGAGAGGTGAGTTCCAGCTGTGCCTCCATGCCCGGTGTGGAGGCACTGGGAGGATGCTCATCCTGGCCCTCAATGGGAAGTTTCTTTTTCAAATTTCCCACTTGGTGGCAATTTTGAAAGGATTAAAGGTGTTTCCTCACATGAGGAGTGGTGAAGGATGGTTGGGGCTGGAACACTCTGATGTCCTTTCAGGTGGCTGAATTGCCGTGTGTCTGAAGATGGAGCATTCCCAGTGCTTCCCAAAGCACTTCTCCTGCCTTTGTTTTCCCAAGTTTTCCCTGTGTTCCTTGAGGGATGTGTTGATCTGCCTTCCAGGTGTGAGGACAGGTGCCAGCTCCTGGGCAGGTGCTGCTGCAGGGAGGCTGAACAGAGATGGTTTCTGTGGCTTTCTCTGGGACCTGGACTAGAGTAATGGAACATGCTGAGCTGGAAGGGACCCACAGGGATCACCCAGTCCAACTCCTGGCCCTGCCCAGACACCCCAACAATCCCACCCTGTGCCTGGGAGCGTTGTCCAAGCTCTGGAGCCCTGGCAGCCTCGGGCCGTGCCCATTCCCTGAGGAGCCTGCTCCAACTTATGTTTACCAGAACTTGATGTTCTCCCTAATTTCTGGCCTGGTGGCTGATTTCTGGGTGCATTTCTCCTCTCCCCAGCCTTCCAGCACCGTGCATTTCTCCCATGAGTCACTCCCAGACAGGCTGTTATTTCTCTCCAAGTGGCCTATCTAACAAACTTTGTACTCTTAAGTGCCAAGGGAAGCGTTCTTGGGGGAGATGAGCTCAATTTGTTTAACACTGTAATTCACTGTTAGAAATCTCTCTCTTTTGTCACAGACAGAGTCACTGGATGCGTCAGCCTTTGATCTCAGCTGCTGATCTTCTGCGTGGAAGAAATTTCAGTAACACTTTAAATTATGTGTCTGAGATACCCATTGCCAACGTGTTGCGCTCAGATTTAGGGAGACTGTTGAGTAGTAGATAAATAGTACATGAGGTGCCTTTTAAAATATTTTTATTATACCAGTATTTTTCTCCACGAGACGCTCTTAAGAACTGGGAAACTGCATTTCCTCTCCTGCCATTTTAAAAAATGCTCCACAAGCCTGGGTTTATGGTACTCTGCCTAATTTGATAGATGTTGATAAATGGCATGTCTTATAACGAGTGGCTTTGGGGCTAAGTGTGCATCGTGGTTGGATTCGAGTTTGCTTCTTGCTCTGCAATTAATTCCTTAGGTGACCTTGAGCATATTGCTTCAAAGCTGTCTCATTTTACTGTCTTATCTCCAAATGAAGTCCCTCGGTTTGGAGAGGGAAGCCTGAATGAAATCTCTGCTGGCAGCTGGGAGCTCACCTGGTTGTGTGCAGCGGGTTGCAGACCGGGGTTGCATTTCACCCTCCGGTGACACGATGCGCTCTGTTGTGTTACATGGGAGTTAAATCCGGCATTTTGCTCTCATCTGTCAGCCTTCTGCGCTAAGGAGATTCACCTTGTTGCTTTTACACAGCTTCAGGTCCCTCTGCTTCACTTAATGGGATTGTCTGTCCAGGAGACAGCTTGGGGAAAATTTAAAGATGTGCTTTCCGCCTCCTGTGTTCTCGCCGCTGCCTGCCTAGGAAAATCTGCCGGAGCAAATCTCACAGGGTTCACAGGGAGTGCTCAGCAACACACACCCAGACTTTGAAATTTCCTCTGCAAGTGTCCACCCAAGTGCCAACTGCATTTTAAGCTCAAGCTTTAGGCTGAGAGGTTCCAGCTCCTCTGCTTTGTGTGCAGAAGCTGGAAGAGGGGTGGGCACCAAGATTATGGAATCAGGGAATCACTCAGCACTCTGAAGTAATAAAGCTGCTTGAGGTATTAAATGAGGAGCCCTAGAGCTGGGAGAGGCTGTGGCCAATTTGGCAAAGGCTCAGCATTCCAGCTGAGGTAGGGAAGGTTTTGATTCAATGTAAGGAAGGAACCCCTTACTCTGCAAGGGTGGTGAGGCTCTGGCACAGGTTGCCCAGAGAGGTTGTGGTTCCAGGATCAGGAATCCCTGAAACCAAGGCTGGGCTGGGTGGGGCTTGGAGCAACCTGGGCTAGTGGAAGGTGTTCCTGTCCAGGGCAGGGGGATTGAACTGGATGGGCTTTAATGTCCCATCCAGGCCAAACCATCTGGGGGTTCTGTGAGTCTGTGGACCTGGGGCTCTTGGAGGACTTGCTTTGGTTTTGGGAGCAGCTCCCTCTCCGGTGCCCCAGACCTGGAGCTTTGGGGTCTGTTTCCCACCCATGACCTGAGACAGCAAAGAGCAGCAGCCAATGCCATGGAACAGCTGGTGCTCCCAAGGCCCTTCCTGCTGCATCCACATCTCCTTGCACGTGGTGCTTGAACCCATTTAAAACCCACAGCAGCAAAGGGACAGGGCTGCACTCCTTGACATACCCGATGGTGCGACAGGAGAGCAGCAGCGTTTGGCAGAGCTGAGAGCCAGGAGCTGGTGCTGATAGCGTAATTTCCGAGCTGGTGTTCTCTTTTCAAATCCCGTGAATGGGATAGGAAGTGTCAAATTTGGAGCTTTTAGCTGCTTGACCTCCAGCTTTGATTTTTGAACAGGCTGTGCTCGTGTTTTGTTAGTGGCCAGCTGCAAAGGAGAGGGATTCAAGGGAGCATTGCCTGTACCACAGATCCCTCCCAAAGGGATTTCGGGTCCCAGTGATGCTGGCTGCTGTTGTTTCACAGGTGACAAAGGCATCTCTGAGGAGAGGGACTACAGTACAATAAGGTAAATTTCTAAAGGAGGGCAGTTTTGTTGAACACAACCGTGTGCTCTGAGATGATGTATTTCTGATCAGAGGAAGGGTCTGTGCTTCTGGAGGCACAGGCACAGAAAGGGATGAAAAGCTTTTCCTTAGGTGGGCGTTAAGAGCAGACACATCGATTGCTGGAGGCAGTGAGGGCTGGTTCCCACCCACCGGCCTGGGGCCTCTGCTTTTCCATCTTTGCCTCCTGGATGGAGCTTTCCCCTTTTGCAGCACGAGCACAGCAGAGCTTATTTCCCTTTGAAGTGCTCCAAGAGCTTCAGGAGGTAAAAACCCCACAGTAGGTGCAAGAATCTCTTCCAGTGGATCATTATTTGGTGTGTCTGGAAATACTTCAAGGGGGATGC
>JAOTQZ010000948.1:5986020-6005527 GCA_026546895.1 Pogonocichla stellata | reverse complement strand
CAAACCAAGTGCCCTCAGCTGCTCCTCCTGTGCCCCTCCAGGCCCTGCCCCATCCCCACGTCCCTCCTCTGGATGCTCTTCGACACTTTTCTGTCTCATGTTGAGGTGCCCAAAACTGCCCAGGACTGGAGTTGAGCCCAGAGCAGGAGCATCCCCTCCTTGCTGGCCCTGATGTCCCCAGGCCCTCCTGGTGAGCCCCAGGTGTGTGTTCCCAGCTGTGGCTCAGCTGTGTCCCCTGCACAGCTCTGCAGGGTTGTGGGTTGCTTTGCTGTGGGTTCCCCTTTTGTGGAACCCCTGCTTTGTTTGGGGCTCCTTGCACAGCCTGGTTTCCAGCTTTGGCTTTCTGCAGAGTGCTCGTGGTTTGTGGGGCTGCTGACAGCTCCAAAGCGTTTCAGCTTCCCCAGAGCTCAATTTGTGCTGCTTGGTGGTGCCAGCAGAGTGAGGGCTTGCAGGAGCCTGAGCCAGGCTTTGATTCCTTGACCGGTGATCCAGCCCAGCCAGGAGACACAGAGCGTAAAGCTGCACATCAGGAGAAAAGGAAAACTTGTTAAGAAAGAGAGTTTCTGTTCTTTGCAATAAAATTCCCCAGTAAGACTACAGAAGGATGCCAGGATGTGTTGCTGCTGTTAACATCTCGAGGCTTTGAACTCGTACATGCAATACTTGAGAGACAATTTGGAGCAGCTGAATTCAAGGCACAGCAAAAACGCTTTAGAAGTGCTTGCTGACAGTGACAAACACGTGGAGCAGAGAGGGAGGTGCCCAGTGGATTTTGAAGTACCTGCTGGTGAATCTGTTCCTCCAAGGGAGCCAGAGTTGAAAGTTGGAGCACATTTAGCAATTAGTGACTCGCTGATTGATGGCTTAGGAAGATGAAGGAGACGTGAACACAGCAAGTTTCCTCCAGATGAGGGAGATTGTGCCAGGGCAGGACCTGTGGCCTCCCTTTGCTCAGCTGCCTCACATGCCATCCCAGACCTTAATGAGAAGGGGGAGAAGCCTTTTCTTTACCAGGGGGCCATCCAGGAGGAGAAAATAGGCCAAGCAGCCTGCAGATGGTGAGTCACAGAATGGTTGAGGCTGTGTGGTTTGTTTGATGGATGGAATTTAACATCGTGGGTGAAAAAGTTTTTGAAAATAGGTTTATGTATTTTAGTTGTCATAATGGTGGTGCTAATCATGGTGCCTTGTTTCCTCCAATGCATTTGACAAATGATTAATAAAGTTATTAAGGGAATCTGTGTGGTTCAAAAGAGGAGGGGGAGATGTTGGAGTCTGAAACAGAGTTCCTCAGAGAGAGATCAACAAGTTTCAGCAAGAGCTCAAAAACACAGTCCTAGATATCAGTGTAGAGAACAAGTCTTAAAAACAAGTCTCCATGAAAGCTCCAAAAATATAGATTTAGACATAATAAAAATATGGTAAGAACATTGCTCACATTTTTTAGCTAGAACAGATACACCATATGCATGGTTTCTATGTAAACTAACATGCTAAGAAACTACAATTCTAGGTTAAGAAGAAACTCTTCGGATTTGTGTTCTTAGCTTAGTGATTTGGATAGCTGGAAATCACATCTGGTTTGGGGCTGTGCCTTTCCTCAGCATCCTGCAGCACAGGGATTGATGTCCATGCACAGCTTTTTGCTCATCAGTCTTCAGCTTCAAATGGATTTCGTGTTCCCTGGTGTTGATCTGTGCTCAGAGGCTTTCTTGGGCTGAGCAAAGTGTGTGTGCTGCTTCCAGGTGTGCCTGCCCCTGCAGCCTGGGGTTTTTGGGATAGAGGAGATTGGCAAAGTTCTCTTTTTTTTTTTCTCTTTTTCTTTTTTTTCCCCCTCCTGCTTTCCTTTCCAGGAGGGAAGGGCAAGTGCTGCCTCTGTACCCCACTGGTAGTTTTTCCTGGAGCTCTCCTAGTGACAAACCTTTGTTGAGATAAAATACAGAGCACTTTGAAATTCCAGCTTTTTCTGCTTTGGTACCTGGTAGAGGGTCCCAGCGGGCTGGGGGGTCTGTTCTGGTTGGATTTTAAATACAGGTGGTTTATATTCACCAAAGTGAAGTTTCCTGTTGATCTGTCAGGAGTATACTGCAAACAAAATGTTTATTTTTATATCTCAAAGTGACTAAAAAATGTAGATAACTTCTTTTTTTTCCTTGCAATAAAGAATGCTAGGATTGAAAATACTTTCATTTCGTGAGCTGAAGGTGTTCTCTGAATGTAGCTCAGATTTGCTGAATTACTTCAAGCCCCCTCTCTGACATTCTTACTTGTCAACCCTCCTCAAAAACCTGAACTCTCTGAAAATGTCAATTTGGGGAAGCACTGCTTTGAATTTTGGGCTGGAGAAAATTGCAGATCTCTGTGTTAAAGTGTCTGTCAGGATCTTTATCACTGTTCCTCTCAAATGTCTCCTCATTCCCTTGGTTCGAGGCACCACGACCACATTTTGATGATGGAAGAGAATTTGTGTGAGGTCATGGAGTGAATCCATGGCTCTGGTGGGACCTCAGTCCAGAGCAGCTGTGGCTTTTAACCACAACCCCAAACCTCTGCCCTGAAAATTAAACTAACTGGGGATCAGAGCCACGGTGTGGGATTAGGGTGGAGTGTAGGGAGTGCTTTTGGTGGAAGGTTTGAGATGGAATTGAAACCTTCTAATAAATCTGGGATTTATTCCCAAGGGTCTGTGGCCAGAGGCAGCATTTCTGCTCCTGGGAAAATGGATGTTCTGTGCTTTGGTATCCCAAAACTCCCCAGGAGCAGCTCTGGGTGTCCCCAGGATGAAATGAGCCATGCAAGGCAGCCCCACACCCTGGCAGGGGCTCTCCAAGGGGCAGGTGAACCATGTGGGAGACAGATGGATTGTGCTGTGGGATTCCAGTGATCCCAACTGTCCATTCCCAGGGTCCCACAGTGCCTGGGTAATTATTGGTAATTAATTCAAGCTACCTCAGCACATCAGAGCCTGCAAAGAGAGGGAAAACATCCTCTTGAAGCCAGTCCTGGGTGCATAAAAGCATCCTGAGCTTGCTGGGCTCAGGCACAGCAGTGCAGAAATTGCTTACCCCATATGCCAGGGAAATCTGGTGCCTCTTGGATGGAGCTGCTCTTACAGACTTCTGCCAAATTGCTGGCAAAGGGTTTCACTGGCTGCCCAGAGTTCAATCCTGGCCCTTTTAGTCCTGGATTGGTTCAGGGTTCTCTTAATTGCAACCCTCCCAGCAGGCAGGGCTGCTTCCAGCCCATCCAAGGATTGCCATGGGATGCAGGAGTGCCCTGGCAGAGCTCCCAGGGGCCAGCATCTCCAGGGAACCCTTAGCTGGCCTGTGCCTAAATCCCACTGGCATTTCTGGTGGCACTTAATAGACCTGATGTGCCTCTGCAAGTGCAAAATGATGGGACTGATGAGGTTTAGATTGGATAGGATGGAAAAATTCCTCACTGCAAGGGTGGTCAAGCTCTGGAAAAGGCTGCCCAGGGATGTGGGGGAGTCAGCATCTCTGGAAATGTTCAGAAATGCATGGTGTGGCCTTGGGGACATGGTTTAGTGCTGGGGGAATGGCTGGATTTGGTGACCTTACAGGGCTTTTCCACCTTTCATGCTGGGTCTGTTGTGTTCCTGGGGCTGGGTGCTCACAGACCCCCTGTGATGGTCCTGCTGCACCTGGGGAGTGCTGAGGAGTCATTTTTGAGGAAATATGAATTTCATGTCCAGCAGCACTTTTAAAATGGCCTCAACTTCATTTCCATAGAACCACAGAGTGGTTTGAGTTAGAAGAGACCACAAAAACATCTCATTCCACCTCCTGCCACGGGCACTTTCCACTGGAGGAAGTTTTTCTGCTTGGGCATTTTTTTGACTAAAAATCAGTGCTGTTAGGGAAAGCCAGAAGAGTCTTGGCAGAGTGCAGGGCTGACAGTGAGGATTAGAAATGGACACGGGTGAGCAGTGAGAGTCCAAGGTAAGGACAGGCAGGGGAAAAAGATGTTTCTGTTTGCAGGGTCTGTTTGAAACTAATGGAACGAGGAGGGGGGAAACACGTTGTTTTTCTGCTCAGCAGGAGTTTGAATGTTAAACAAAGCGAGGCACTGAAACCCTCCTGCCAAAGCCCCCAGTGTTGGTGTTCTCAGGCACCTCTGTGTGTGTCTGGGAGCATCCCAGGGGTTTGGAGTGCAGACCAGGGAACCCCAGACTGATTTGGGTTGGGAGGAGCTCATCTCATCCCCCTGCCATGGACAGGAGCACCTTTCACCAGCCCAGGCTGCTCCAAGCCCTATCCCACATGCACCATTTCCTGAGCACTCTCTGCTTTGTGCTGGCCTCCAAACTCTCCTTTCCTTGCTCAGAAATCAGTCCTGAGATGCTCTGTCCCCCCAGGCAGGGGGCAGCCAGTCTGAGCCCTCGTGGTGCTTTTTTTTTCTCTCTCACTGCAATACTCAGCACCCCAATTCTCTGAGCCTTTTTCTTGCCTTTATTTTCACTGCAAAGACACAATAGGTGTGTAAAGGTAAGAGGCAGTGGATGGGAGGTGAAGCTTTTAGGAGTCCTGGGGATAGAACAGAGCAGTTTATCTTTCCTAGCTTATTAGTTCAGGATTTTGTTGCCTCTTTGACAAAAGAAAGTCCAGCTTGTCACTGGTTTCCCTCTGATGATTCTGGGGTTTTGTGGGAAAAGCCAATCTTTTCTTTGGTGGAAAAAGGCAATCTTTTCTTTAGTGAAAAGCCAGCTTTTCAGTTAAAGCCAGGCTTTCAGTAGAAAATGGTTGGAAATTCATCATCCCAATGGAGAAGCTGCCCGTGCAGCTCCCTGTCAGCACAGCTCCAAGCAGCAGCTGCCCCTCTGTGCTCCAGCAGGATCTGTGAGCTCCAGGCAGGCACATCCACGTCCAGAATGATCCATGGCTTTGGACAAGGGATGATAAATGCCCCATGTCCAGCTGTAATAACCTGGGTGCTGCTCAGAGTGGGCTCTGCTGCCAGGGGGGGTTGGGTTTGGGCTGGATGGGGTAGGGTGGGAAACTCCAATTATTTGTCAGATAAGAATCCAACCTTCTCTGCTCACTGCTTAATTAGGCTGTCCACAAGCTGGGATTAAAGATTTTGCATTATTGGCTGAAGAAAAATAAAGATGGTTTAGCATGATTTCAGCAAGGACCCTTTCAACAGCATCTGTTATGCTGCCCCAAATGCTGTGTGTGAGCTGAACCCCTGACCCTGAGGCAGTGAGTTAGTGCTTGGAGATGACTCCTGGACATTTATTCTGAGAGCTCAAGACGATGGCCCTGAACCTGACTGCTGGGGATGCTGTCTCTGTGTCTGCCTTAATCGGTTTGATAGACTGTCTATCATTTATTTTTATTTATTTGCATTTAGGAGAGGGGGAATTTGTTGCTTGGGCTCTGTCAAAGAGCTGTGGGCAATGGCAGAAAACAGCATCTGGCTTGGCCCTCACAGGCAGCCTAAAATAGACCCGGGGGTGTTTGGTACAAAGTGGGGGCATGAGGAGAAGCAATAAGGGGAGGGGGCTCTCCTGTCCCAGCCCAAGCACTGGGCTGGTGTTAATGGGGATGGTGCAAAGCAGGACATTTCATCTGCTTTTAGTGGGGCTTCTGGAGAAAGATTCTGCAGAGTCTGCAGAGACACAGCCTAAGTGATCATCCCCTGAGAGCTGAGGCTTGGAAAACTCCCCTCACCTGAGGTGTAGATGTGGTTGTTTCATCTGGAGTGAAACCAAGCCTCGTGCTGCAGGCAGAGACCCCTCAGCTGTGATAAGTGATGGTCTTGCAGTGGGATGTGATTGCTGCTGCTGTGTCCTAAGGGCTGCTGTTGCATAAAGACTGGAGTAGGCTGAGGTTGGATATTGGGCAGGAATTGTTCCCTGTGAGGTGCTGAGGCCCTGGCCCAGCTGTGGCTGCCCCTGGATCCCTGGCAGTGTCCCAGGCCAGGCTGGATGGGGCTTGGAGGAACCTGGGACAGGGGAAGGTGTCCCTGGAAAAACATGACCTTCAAAGTCTCTTCCTGCACAAGCCTTTTTAAGATTCTTTACCGGATTTCCAGACCAGGATACTCATAAATGGTTACGTTGAAGGTGTGTTTTTCTTTTTCTCAGTGATTTGCAGGCCACAGTCGGGGCAAGAGGAGAAAAGCCTGGCCTGTAGCACAGCAATAACAGCTGAGAAGCAAGTGTCTGCTGATGTTCATCGTGTTCCTGTGCTCCTTAAAATACATATGCCTTGAAGTCTGCCAGGCGTTTTGTTCTACAAAGCATATGGTTTAACAGATAAAATGATTTCTGACCTGGAGACCTGAACTGACAACTTTGGAGACAAACAAAAGCCAGGATGGCTCCATCTGTCAGGGCTGGTTCATGTCGGTGCTGCTCACTGACATTTCTGCGTGTGTGTGGGGAAGTGCTGCGTGCCCCTTCCCCTCCTCCCCCAGGAGCTGCTCGCTGCCCACCCTCCTGCTCCTGCCTTGCTGCACCAGCTCTGCCCCAGGCCCTGGCCACAGCCTCTGCTGGGAGGGCTTTGCCAAGCCTGTGTTTCTCCAGCAGCTCCCTGCTTGGTTGCTGGGCTCAGTCTGAGGCTTTGGGCAGGGTCTTTCCTCGACCTTTCTGTGCTCAGGAGCTCGCCACAAGTCAGCTCCATCCACATCCTGATGCCAGAGAGAAATTCAGGGATGTCATGCTAATGGTGAATCCTTCTGGATGACAAAGCTTTGGGTGCTGGCCCTTGTGCTCTGCCTCCATTTCAGTTTGTCACACCTGTGTTTCTATATCCAAGATCCCCTTTCAGCTTCCTGGTTTTGATAGGGCTCTGTGGCCACGTACTTGTAGAGTGAACATCCAAAAAATTTCCTGTAATACCTCCTGCAAGTGTCCAGGTGCTTGCTGGATTAAGGACTGATGGCACTGTTGAGTGCAGGGGCTCAGTGGTGTTTAGAAAGTCACCTCCTGCAGACCACAGCCATCCATCATGGTCAGTGGTGCAGGCCAGGGCTGTGGAAGGGAGTGGTAGTGTCTGAAATTGGTGTCCTGTCACCCCCAGCCCTTGTCCCCAGTCTCTCTCCATCTCTTTTTTTTGGCCCCTTCAGGCTCTGGAAGGCCACAATTCACTCACCCCAAAGCTCCTCTTCTCCTTGCAGAGCAATCCCAGCTCTCCCAGCCTGGCTCCAGAGCAGAGGGGCTCTGGCCCTGGGAGCATCTCCTGGTGCCTCCTCTGTCCTGGCTCCAGCAGCTCCAGGTTCTTCCTGTGCTGAGCTGGAGGCAGCTCTGCAGGTGGGGTCTCACCTCAGAGGGGCAGAATTCCCCCTCCCCTGCTGCCCACACTGGGGATCAGCCCAGCACAGGGGGGCTCTGGGCCAGCTCTCACCCCCCAGCACCCCAAGTGCTTCTCCCAGAGCTGCTCTCCATCCCTTCATCCCCAGCCTGGAGGGATTTGTAGCTGGGGATGGTCAGTGAGGGGTGGGTGCCACCAGCTCTGAGAGGCTTTGGCTGATGAACTTTTTTTCTGTTGCCTTCTAGAATAAACTTCCTTTCTCCTTTGCTCATTATTCTCCCGACATCCCCATTGCCCTGTGCACATCCAGGGGTAGAACAGCTGAGGGGGATTATTTCTGCTCTCACCAGCAAATCCATCCCCATGTAGTTATTTAAAGCTGAAACTAAAAAGCCAAGCAGTGTCTGAGAACAGAAGCTCTGCTAAGAAGTTTTAACCAAACATTATTAGATATGACCTCTTATTTATGAGCGACTTTGCAAAGGGAAGTCTGTTACCCTCTCACTGCCTCAGCAAAGACTTATTTTCCCAGCCATAATATCCCCACCAGCAATCAGTCTGATTGGAGTTTAGGATGATGCAGTAAATATACCAAAGCTGAATTTAACCAGCAGAGAAGCAAATAATAATAACTTGAGGCCTTTGGCCATAAAAATGCAGACGTTTACCTTGAATGTTGACTCAAACCATTTCAATTTTGTGCCAAATGAGGCTTGAAATGTATCACCCCGTGTTAAGTGTCCAACCAATAAAAATTGCCTTAAATATTGCACCTTCCTGCTGGCAGTGCTGCAGAAGTGAAACTGCTCTCTCCTGGTCGGGACCCCCTGGAAGCAAGGCAATAATGATGGGATTTGTTTGTTTATTTAGGGATCTCAGAGCAAACTGTGAATATTCACTGATGTTGTGGAGGCTTTTTGCATTCACCTGGGCTGCACTGCAAGGTAAAGCTTTGTCCTTCTGCTCTGACATCTCCAAACCTGCAATTCTAGGAGCGGGATACGGGGAAGGAGGAGCACGAGTAGGTAAAGGAAAGCAGCCAAAATCTTTATCTCTGCACTTTCCTGAGCTTCCTGATTCATTAGCAGGCCTGATTATCCAGTTCCGTGGCTGTAATCCCTAATTAAACACCACTGCTGACAGCATGTTTGTGCCAAGCTGAACATAAGTGGCCTCTTCTTAATAAACGTGTAAGTCTGATCTCTGTGGTGTTAACAGAAAAATGAGAGCCCAAAGTTCTTGGAGAGTGGTAATTGCCACAGGGACTTGCTCTTATTTTACCCCTTAAATGCACAGTCGATGACCATTAATGTTCAATATCCTTTAAATTGCAATTCCTCGAATCAAAAGCTTGTTTTGAAAATGGAGCCCATCAGGCAGTGAGGTGCTAATGAACCCATCTGGAGGAGAGGCCAGCAGCTGGAGGTGCTGTCACTTGTTTGTTTTCATCTCCCAGGTTCTCTGCAGCCTTTCTGTGGGGACCAAAGGATACTGGAGCAGGTGCTGATCCCTGACTGCACTGAAATGTTGTGTTGTCTTGAGAGTTGGTTAAGGATGTTTGGTGCTGTTTGAATTTCTGTTCCATTTTGGGTTCTGATTTTGGGTGGTCCTCGTAGCAAAACTGTTTAGGGAGAAATGAGGGGATATGGTATGGGTGGAATGGCTTTTGTGCATTACATTATTTTATTGCTTTGGCAGCAAGCAGCTTTGAAATGGGTGAGACAGGACCTCAGCAGCTCTGGGAGAGCTCCAGCCTGCCTGCAGGAGCTCAGGTGATGCCACCTCACCCCTGTGTCCATACAGGGAGTTTTTCTAACCCCTCCTACCACACTGCCTAAACCAAGAACAGCTTCTTTTCAGAGAGCACCAAGGGAAAACAGATTTGCAGCTGCTGTGGGGATGTTTATGTATGACACAGGACTAAAGCACTGCTCCTTTTTGTTTCCAAAAGGTGGGATTAGCCTGGAAGCTTTTGGCCATAACTTTTGAGCCCTTGGTTTAGAGAGGCTGAAGGATGAGGGAGCAGGTGTGGGTCAAAGCTGCATCATCTGGAGTGGTGCTTGGGGAGCACTCAGGGAGTGCAGCTATCCTGCCTGGCCAGATCTGCTGCCTCCCTTGTGCTTTGCAGCTCTTGTCTCTCCAGTGTCTGCTGCCTCTCCCTTCTGGTGGAGCTGTGCTCACGCTGGCAGGAGCAGAGCCTGGCTGCAGAAGGGGCTTTGCAGAGCAAGCAGAGGGAGTTCTTCCCCCTTTGCTGTGACCCTGCTCTTCTTCCTGCCCAGCCTGGGGCACTGGTTCAGCTGCAGAGGCTGCAGCAGATGGAGAGGCTGCCCTGGCACCGGAGGCACTGCTATAAATTCCCTGTGCCCTCAGAGCTCAGTGCCACACAGGGAATGTCTCCTTCTGGTGCTCCAGGTCCAGCCTTTTGCTGTCTCCATGGAAAAACCTGGCTCTTGGGGTCAGGGTGCTGCTCTGGGCTCTGCAGCCTGGTCCCAAATGGGCTGGAGAAGGGTCAACACCCACCTGAGCCTGTGGCCTCCAAAGGCAGCCAGGTGCTGAGGTGGGATGCCCTGCCAGCTGCTGGGCACTGGGTTCCCAAGGGTGACCTCAATCCTGCCCCCATCAACACCTTATCTTTTATATTCTGTTTTCCCCCAGCAGATGTGAAGATCGTGCTTTTGTCAGCTTTCCTCCTGCTCCAAAAAAAGGAAAGAAGAATTTGAAAAGAATATTAAATTCAGGAAGGGTGCACAGAAGGGATGGGAACAAGTTTTCCTCTCGCACATCAGAGCTGCGTGTCCCACATTCCCCTCCTCGAGGCGGATCCTCTGCCTTGATTTCTTTACCTTTTTCTTTTCTTCTGTCGTGACTCCTGGAATAATTAGTTACTGGAAACTGTGTGTGTAGTTTTAAAGGCAACTTTTATATCAGCAGCATGGGTTCCTTTGCCACAGCTCTGCAGTGCCTCGTTCCCTTGAAGATATGCAATCAGCACTTCTCCTGAACCCACTGATACACTTGGCCATCACTTAAATATCATTACAGGAAAGATTTCTGCCAGATCACTGCATGTTAAACTTTAAAGTTTGACTTTAAAAGAATGTCTGGGCTTTGCTAAAAGGCATTAGTAATGGGATTCTCTATCTTTGAGCTTAATTTATTCTGAAGAGAAAAAAGGCCATTATCTTAAATCTTTTTTTCCCCTTTTCCTCCTCGTACAAAAAAGAAGAAAGGAAAAGCAGCCTCTGAAGTCCAGCACTTATGGCAAAGCCATTGTTTAATTACTTGCTCTTTTCATCCTCTGGAGGGAGGTGAGCTTTGGGGGGAGGTGGCAGCCGAGGTGTTTTGGCGTCACAGCTCCTGTTGCTCCACAAACAATGCCAGGCTTGGGGGGTTTTTTAACTCACCCTTCTCTCGACCTGCTTTGCTGCAGGATTCGTGAGTTATGGGTTCATTTTCCATGAGAAAAGCAGAGACATTCCTGTTATGCAGCTCTGTGGGTGAGCCTTGAAGGACAGTCAGAAAACCTGGGGTTTCTCAGTGTTGGCCAAAACTGCAGGCTGGGAACCTTCCTCTTAGAGAGTTTGTGACAGACAGACCCTCCTTTGCAGAGCTCTCATCAGCTGTGGCAAAGAATAGACCAGGAGTGAGTCTGTGGATGTATTTTATGTGTGGACACTGCTGGGAGCAGCTCTTGGCTTCTGGAGGATTTGATTTCCATCAATACCATCAGAGCAGGGAGAGGCTACAAACCTCCTGTTATTAGTGCTCAGCCAACCTTGAAATTTTTGGTGCATCCCAAGCTTGCATTGTGCTCATGCATCAAAATTGAGGGAAAAGCCTTACCTTGGGTTTAATTCCACCTGAGGATAGGTAGCATTGGGTTACAGCATACAGAACTCTTAGATTAGGCCAGAAGCAGAGCCCAAACAAACCAAAACCCAAATAGCTTTCAGCAGCAGAAGTATTTTTTAAGCAAAACTGAGGAGCAAAACCCTGGGAAAAGTTTAATTCAGATTTTTCCAGTTCAGAGCCAAATGCCAAAGTTCCCTGGAGCATGGAGCTGGGAGCCTCCATTCCCATCAGTGCTCTGAACTTGGAATGTGTGTGGGGCTGGAGCAGGGAAGAGCAGAGGCTCTGTCCCAGGGCCATGGGAGCTGTGTTGGTTCCAGCTGTCCTGCACTCGGGCTGTGACTTTCCCATTGCTCTGGGACTGGTTTGTGCTCTCTGGGGCCCTCCTGGGTGCAGGCAGGACTCCATCCCTTGGAGCTATAGCTGCTGGAGCCAGTTATCTGACAAGCTACGGATCAATTATACATTAGAGACCTGGTAATGATGAGAATTAAATGAGCTTTTGCTGGAGTGTGCCGTGCTTCTGTTCACCTTCACATGGAAACTGCTCTGAAGAGCACCAACATCTGCACAAATAATCCATCTCCTGGCAGGCACATTGATCTCATGTTTACAGATGGGAGGGCTCTCCTGCTGCCTCTCCTGGGACAGGGAGCTGCACCAGGAGGGAGGGATGTGGTGCTTGTCCATGCCTGGGATATGCACATCAGCACGGGGCTGGGGCCATGGAGGCAGCAAGGTTGTTAAATGTCTTTACACTCTTCCCTCCCTCCTGCTTTGAGGCAGTTTCTCATCATGGAAATGCTGGGAGAGCTGGGAATCCTGGCGAGGTGAAGGCTCTGGGGAGAGCTTAGAGCCCCTTCCAGGGTCCAGGGCTCCATCCAGGAGGTCAGGACTTTGCCATGAAGCAGTGTGGAACCTCTGTGCTGTCCAGCTGTGGGTGCTGCAGCTGCTCCTGCAGGTACAGGTGTGTCTGGAGGGAGTTCCAGGTTTTGGCAAAGGTGCAGAAGGGTTTTTCTGCTGCACCACTGCCTTGTGGGCCCAGGAACCAGCCTGGATGGTTTGAGCACCTTTTGTGCTGGTATTTGTCTGCTGTTCCTTCAGAGAATCCCAGAATCACTGAGGTTGGAAAAGACCTCCCAGACCATTGAGTCTGACCTGTGACTGATCCCAGCTGTCACCCAGCCCAGAGCACTGAGTGCCACATCCAGCCTTCCTTGGACACTCCAGGGATGGGCACTCCAAACCTCCCTGGGCAGCTCCTGCCAATGCCTGACAACTCCTTGAGTGAAGAAATTCCTCCTAATCTCAAACTTGAACCTCCCCTGGCCCAGCCTGAGGCCATTCCCTCTCCTCCTGTCCCTGTTCTCTGCTCCCAGATCCCAAATCCCCCTGGCTGTCCCCTCCTGTCAGGGAGTTGTGCAGAGCCACAAGATCCCCCCTGAGCCTCCTTTTCTCCAGGCTGAGCCCCTTTCCAGCTCCCTCAGCTTCTCCTTTTCACAGGACTGACTCTCCAGACGTTTCCCCAAATTCAGTGCCTTTTTTCCTCCAACTTCAGGTTTGGAGCCAAGCCACCTTTGGCATTTTTCTTGTCCCAGGCTTGGATGGTTTTGAACCATCCTTTAAACCTGGATGGTTTTAAGGTCCTGACTTTGGCCATGGCCCAAGGATATGTTGAGTCCTTCAAGGGTTCCAATACCAAGGATTTAAACCTTGGTCTCTTTGACTCCAGCCTTGGTCTGCTGACTTAAACAAGTGTCACTGGGCATCTGTAGCACAATCTTTAATTTGTGCACCTTGCAGAGATCCATGCAGGGTCCCCAGGACAGCCCAGGCCATGGTTAAAACAGCATCAGTTCAACTTTCCGTGTTTGAATCCCTGTGATTCTGTTCCTCCCCATGGCACAGCTGTATGATGACTCTTCCCTATTGCAATGCAGTTCTGCAGGTTAATTTATTTTTTCCAAGGCACTTTGCAAACATTAAGTGTTACATAAATCTCGGGTATTATTATCCACAAGATGCATTGATTTGCAGTGTGGTCGTATTGTCTGGATTTCTTTTTTCCTTTAAAAATTTCAATCCATTAGAAAGAAGGGGGAGGAAGGGGGGGAGCCCCATAGGTTTTATACGAGACCAAATAGTTCCATAAACACAGAGCTGAAAGTGGCTGATCAATGAGAGGGCAAATGGGGCCAATTGTGCATCAGCTCCTGCCTCCAGTTAGGGTTTGCACTGGGGACTCTGGGCTTGCTGGGATCAATGCAGGAGTGTGGGACCAGCTCCCACAGCACTGGGACATTTTCCTGCTTCTCCCTTAATTCCACACCCCCTGTGTCACTCTGCTGCTCCCAGCTGCCTTTGGTTTTCCAAAGCAGCAGCTCACGTGTCACTGGGAGAATCCAACCCTGCCAGCAAGGGTATTTCTGCTCCTGTGGCACTGCTATCTCTCTGGGGACAGGGAAATACACACTTTGGCATTTTGGGGGTTATGAGGGTGACCACAGGGAATAAATCATGAGGGAGCAGCAGTGGAGAGCAGGGCTGCTCCTCCAGCTCCTCGATGATGCTGTAATTTACTTTATCAGGAACAGCAGGACAGGAGAGATAACTGAATGCTTTCTGTTAGGCTGGGGGCTGACAAACATGGGGGGTTATTTTTTGGCTGAGTGACACTGTAATGGCAAGCATTGTGTTCTTCTTCATTTTTATTTGGAAAGCTAAGATGGAGCAAGCAGGGACTATCTGTCTTCTAGGCATGGAAAGGTGTCCCCTCCCCAGCTCCAATCAATCATAACTCTCCAAGAGTCATTGATTTAGAGACAGTACCAAACCACCTGCTCTCTACATCTCCAGGGTTTTTTTGTTGGCTTTTTGTGAGAAACTCTGAACTCTGCATTAGTGGGAGGCACAAAGAGGCAGGACAGTTGTAACCACTGAGCTGCATCTCCCTTGACCTGCTCCCCTGGCTTGCAGAGCCCAGCTCTGCCATTCCCAACTCTCTGCTCACATCTGGGCTGAGACCAAGCAAACTTCTCTTATAGTCTGTAAAATCCTCCATTTTTGAGTGAATATGGGAATTGCTGATTAGAGGAACCAGCTCTTGCTGGTTTGGTGTTGAGGGTTGAAGTGTTGAGTCTTTTTGGGGCAGAGTCATCTCAATCCTCTTGGCTTTTCACTGATGTGTGGTGATTGCCCCAGGCTCTTGTGTTCTGCTGTGTGTGGGGAGCCATGTGAATTTTGCCATGGTGCACCCATTTCCCAGACACAGAGAACTGCAGAAGCAACTTTCCAGCTAGCCAAGAAGCCATGCAGGGTTAGATTTTGTTTACTGGATAGGATTTGTGTTTGCAGAAGTGCTTTGAGATTCTGGGCAGATGGACCTGGCAGAAGTGTGAAGCTCTCTTGTTCTCCTCCAGTGACAAGATGTGAACGCTGAAGCTGCACTTGCAAGAAACTTCCCCAAATCTGAATGGTGCCCAGGTTTCTGAGCTGATCTGCCTCTGCTCTTGAGAAGAGTGGCCCTTGTGAGGCAGTAGATTACAGCAGGGAGCTGTGCTGGGAGCTGGATCTCCCTCCTGCAGAACACACTGCCATTGTCCCAACCACAGTTTGGTATTTGCCATAAGCCACGCTCTCTTATGAAAAACCATTTGCAAGATAAGTAAAGGAAAATGTAATCCCTGAGTGGAATGAAAGGTGCTTTGAAATGAATGGAGGATAATCCTTTTGTTGTCTGTTACAAATGCACTTTATTTCTGCATTATCTGAGCATGAGAATAGACTGTTCTCTCAAGCAACAAATCCACTGCACACCCTGTCCTCGGCACTCAGACCCCAGTGCAGCAGCAGAGCCGCCTCTGAACTCCCTCAGCTCGGCTCTTTGCAGAAAGGGCTCTTTTGAATTTCAGAATGCTGCTGGCGTGATGATTTTGGCGTTTGCAGTGCGCAGAGTCTTGGCTTCAGTCGCGCTAAAGGCGCGTGTTGGGATGCAGGACGTGGTCTGAGGGATTTAGCTGCCTACCTGCCCCTGCCTTCCTGCCCAGAGAGGCAGGGAAATCTGCCTAAATCGCTTTTAAAATCACAAAGCCTCTGCTCCAGGGACTCGTAGTCGGGGTCGAAGGATTTCTTCCATCTGCTTTCAGAGTGTTTTTCTTTGTTGGCAAATTTCTCTCGGCGAGTTCAAGCCCGTTGATTTATGCAAGGAGATGCTTCCAGCTTCTGCTGGGCTTCGTGACCCCTGTGGCAGCAGCCAGGCAGGATCCATCCAGCCCCTCAGCAGAAAGGAACGCTCAAAGCTTAAAGGCTGAGCACTGCAGAGCCTGGAATGGCAGCAGCTTTTTCCAGCTAGTGTTAAAGTGCTTTAGTTACTGCAGGCATTGATTCTGGGGCCCTGGGAAATGCATCCCAGCATGGCTTCTCCTTGGATTTTTAGTGAGAGACCAAACTTCAGGAGATAAGTCGTGAGGCATTTGTTCACTCTGATTTTATTGTCTGCCATACCCAGCCTCCAGCCAGTGGTTCAAAACTTCTTTACACCCTTCCCTCCTTCCTGATTTTGCAGTTTCCCATCATGGAAATGCTGGGAGAGCTTTGCTGTTCAGACTGGAGAAGCTCCAGGGAGAGCTCAGAGCCCCTTGCAGGGCCTAAAGGAGAGCTGGAGAGAGACTGGGGACAAGAGATGGAGGGACAGGACACAGGGAATGGCTCCCACTGCCAGAGGGCAGGGATGGATGGGATACTGGGCAGGAATTGTTCCCTGTCAGGGTGGGCAGGCCTTGGCACAGGGTGCCCAGAGCAGCTGTGGCTGCCCCTGGATCCCTGGAGTGTCCCAGGACAGGTCACTGGGGCTTGGAGCAGCCTGGGATAGGGCAAGGTGTCCCTGGACACTGGATGGGATGAGCTTTAAGGTCCCTTCCCACCCAAATGATTCCAGGATTCTGTGTCCATTCTTTGCTGAAGAAAGGATGCAGATTTTCTTTTCAATTTTGCTTCAGGAAAGTCCTTGGAAGTGAGGTCTGTCCTGGATTGAGCTGTTGCACATCCTGCAGGCTGGGCAGTGCCTTTACCTGGGTGAATTCCCAGCAGCAATGCTCTGTGCTCCACACCATGAGAGCCCATCAGGATCCCATCAGAGCCCAGCTCTACTGCACCATGGTGGCTTCCCCAGATCAGCAGATCCGAGCCTGGAGCTTCCATTATTCCCACTGCCTGTGGCATGCCTGGTTTCAGTCTTGGAATAATTAAGTTGCTTTTAGTAAAACAATTATAGCTCTTATAATTTTTCTTTGCAAGCAGAGTAATTAGAGGAGAATAGGAAATTAATTAAAAAGCTAATTATTAAACCCATGAATGTTGTTTTCAAATTTTTTAATGAATTTACTTTTACTAAATGCTGCCATTTCCACTTTTTTCAGCTCTGGTGGTGGCTGTAGGTTGGGAAACTGAGGGAATCAAAGTGTGGGCTCCTGATAGGGTGTGGTGCCATGCTGGCTCCTAAGGAGATTAGGACATGGATGATGGAAAAGACAGAGGAACAGCACTAAGCTGCCTGTAAGCCTGTTGTCTTCCAGCTTTTTCCATTACGAGGCACAAAGGAAATTCAGGTTTTCTGCCTCCTGGAGTCTCATGCCATTGTAATCTCAAACTAATCCCTTCAAACAAGCATTTCCCTGCCCTTGGAGCAGGTTTGCCATGGGGTCTTGCTTTCTTGGGAGCCACGAAACGCTGCAATTAATCGGGGTGCTTAGGTGGCTTCTTCAAGACCACATTAGGCTCACAGCAATTTAAAGCAAGTGTCCACTGGTAAATGGTGAAAAGCACCCGGGGAAAAGCCGGATGTTCCCATGCATAGCAAACGATTCATTAGCATCCAAGCGATTATGCAGAATACCAAAATGACCTTGCAGTCATTAGGAGAGAGGTATGTTATGACTTAAGTTTAGAGGGACTTGCATTACAATGTAACACCTAATTAGTGTTACCTCTGCTAATTGCTACATATTGCTGAGGTATATAAAAATAAATGCCTGGGTGATACCGGGGCCAGCAATGCCCGTGTTGGAACAGGGGGAGAAGTTTGCTGCCGTAATGAGCAGCAGCAGCTTGGTTCCCTTCGCTGGCAGCTTGTTAATGGCAGCAGCTCTTGTTGTTTGCTGAATGTGGAGAGGTTTTTGTGTGGGGATTGTGGCTGCCGGCTTCTCCAGTGCCCTTTGTGAGGCAGGTTCCCACTGCTGGAGTCTGGGTGAAGGCGCAGGGGGATTCCTCCAGCAGCAGGTGGTGGTGGTGGCTCTGCCAAAAAGGTGATTCTTGCATGAGGCTGCAGTCGTGGATTTGGGTCTTCACCTGTGCTGCCAACAATAAATCATGGAATCTTGGAATTGTTCAAGTTGGGAAATATTCCAAGATGAAGTCCAGCCATCAGTCCAGTGCCACCACCATGGGAGAGACCTCTGCTCTCAGGGGACAAGCACAGAATGAGGAAAAACAGCCTCAGGCAGCACCAAGGGAGGCTCAGGTTGGACTTCAGGAGGAATTTCTCCATGGAAAAGGTGCTCAGGCATTGGCAGGGGCTGCCCAGGGAGGTTTGGAGTCCCCACCCCTGGAGCTGTCCAGGGAACTCCTGGATGTGGCACTCAGAGCTCTGGGCTCATGACAAGGTGGGGATCGGGCACAGGTTGGACTCAGTGGTCCTGGAGGGCTTTTCCAACCCTAATAATTCTGTAATTCTCTGTTCACCACTAAGCCATGGCCTCAAGTGCCACCTCCAGCTGTTCTTCAAACACTTCCAGGTTTGGTGACTCCACCACTGCCCTGGGCAGTCAGTGCCAGTGCTTGACAACTCTTTCCACAGACAAATGGTCCCTAATATCTAATCTAAACCTTTCCTGATGCAGCTCATAAAAAGAACATAAAGGGAAGAAATAAAGGGAAAATAAAGATAAATGCTGAGGCTTTTATCCCCAAGCACCTGCGAGTCCTCTCCCCAAAGCTAAAACTTTTGGATGATCAGTCTCTTTGGATAAGCCAAGAATAAGAGATGGTTTGACCAAGGAATAATCTGCAGGAGGCTGTGCTCTGGGTATTTTCATGTATACAGCTGATCAATTACTCTCATAATAAAGAGAATAATTTTGTCTTCATCCTGCCTTGCTGATGAGTGGCACATGTACAGGAAGGCAAGCTTGGAGTTCAGGGAGCAGACCAAGGGTGACAATGTCAGAACAGTGTTGGTGTGTTTGTTCCAGTTTTCTTTCTACTGGAACCACAAGTAAAGAGGTGGAAAGCCACTTGGAATGTTAAAAACAAAACTGTGCCTGTCTGCATTTCTGGCTTATGAACACATTCACTGCTCAGCTTCACAACACTTCAGTTTCCCAGCTGCCTGCATGAAGTTTTGAGAGGTTTTTCCTTTTTACTGTTTGTTTGTGATTTGTTTTGGTTTTCTTTAATTTTCAACAACAGGGTTAGGAGAAATGGATCTGCTGATAATTAAAATGAAATCTTTATTCCATGTGGTCTTTAGTCCTAAGATCATCATCAGAGCCAGACAGGGATATTTTGATATTCAAGACAATTTTTTTGATAACTGGAGGGAAGTTACAAAGCAGGGAAGGACGGCAGGCCTGGCAGTTTTCTAATCGCTCTGTCTAACGTGCAGTACCATGGGACACCTCTCAGATGTCTCCACGGTGGCTTCTGTGTGCTTCAAACACGTGTGCCCTTAACTGCAGAAACCAGCTCCTGAATTAATGACTGCGGCTTCAAAGGACCCTCCCCCTCCCCAAGCTGGAGATCTGAGGGCCATCTCCAAGTGGGTGACATGCCTTTGAAAATTATGCAGTGCAAACAATAAACCTCATTAAAGAAAGTCAGCAAAAGCAGCTCAGCAACCCAGCGTGGGGAGCGGGCACAGTGGGGACACGATCCAGGCTCTCTGTCCAGGGCCAGGCAGTGCCAAAAACTGTGTGGGAGGGCAAAGTGCAGGTGAGAGTGACCCCTTGGTCACACCAGCCCTCTGCAGGGCTCCAGGCTGGGGTGGAGTGGCTGGGAAGTGGGAAAGGACCTGGGAGTGGTGGTCAGCAGTGGCTGGACATGAGCCAGGTGTTCCCAGGTGGGCAAGTGGCCAGTGGCCCCTGGGCTGTGCCAGCCCCAGTGTGGGCACTGGACCAAGGCAGTGATTGTTCCTTGACTCTGGGCAGTGCTGAGGGACCTCTGACCCCGTGTCCAGTTCTGGGCCCTCACAACAAAAGAGCATTGAAGGGCTGAGGCATGTCCAGGTGGGGGTCTGGAGCCCCAGGAGCAGCTGAGGGAGCTGGGAAGGGGCTCAGCCTGGAGAAAAGGAGGCTCAGGGGGAACCTTGTGGCTCTGCACAACTCCCT
>JAOTQZ010000948.1:5949165-5961003 GCA_026546895.1 Pogonocichla stellata | reverse complement strand
CCCCTCTCATCCTCTGCACTCTCATCCCCTGCACACTCATCCCCTGCACTCTCATCCTCTGCACTCTCATCCCCTCTCATCCTCTGCACTCTCATCCCCTGCACTCTCATCCCCTGCACTCTCATCCCCTGCACACTCATCCCCTGCACTCTCATCCTCTCAGTCTGCTCAGGCTCAATCTGCAGTGGCCAAATCACTTCTGGCTTTGCTGGAACCTTCCTGTCTCACCTGGGCAGGGAATGGAGCAGGAGCCTGCCTGGAGGACCCTGCCATAGCTCAGTAATGGGGGCAGGTAAATCTGGAGGTGAAACATCTCCTGTTGCCATGTTCAGCAAAGCTCTGCCTCTCACCTGTCTCGTGCAGCCTCATTTCCTGGGCTGTGGATCAGCAGGGAGCAGCCAATTGCTGGAGCCCTCTTGGCACATCTCAGAGGTCTGCCATGCATAATTCCCATTTTCTTGAGTTTTGTCTCTTTTTTTTTGTTCTTTTTGGTGTTCCCATTCCTGTTCAGATGTTTGATCACAGCAGGATTTGTGGAAGGGCAGGATGTAACATCCCAAATGCTGAGCCAGACCCCGGTCTCCCTGCTGAACCACGAACTGCTCCTGGATGTTATTTTAAGCTCAGTACATTCCCTGCTCTCTTGCCAGTCTGATCCTTCTGTCTGCTGGGACATTGTTTTAATGGAGCACTGGGCATTCCACAGGTGCTAAGAAGCTTATCCTTGTTGTTCCTGGCATATAAAAGCAGAATCCCTCTGCTCGTTTTACAGGTAGAGAACATTTTCCTGGCAGTCTGCTTTCCTGAAGCAGAACAACTTCCCACTACAGCTGTGCTTCTGGAGCAATGGCTGGGAAAGGGCTGGGTGTTCCCTCTTGGGGACACACCTGGTGGGGTGCAAAAAAAAGCTGCTTGCAAATCCTTTCCCCCATGTAAGAGAAGGGAGTGAGGAATGTTTATCTGTGCTGAGATGATGGAAGATGCTCCTGTCAGGGTTATGGCACTGCTGCTCCCAGACCTAAGGCCATGGAAGCAATAACACGCAGGATGTCACTCTCCGTGGTTTTATGGTCCTTTTCATCACCAGAAAGGTGCTTGGTTCAGTTGGAAGTTGATTAAACTTGCAGGGAAGGATGGTGATTTATGCCTGACCAGTCCTCCCAACCACTTTGTAGCCACAGTGTGAATTAAGGCTGATTAAAATCGAGGGAAGGTTCCCTTCTGCCTCACGCTGGGTTTTTGGACTAGGATGTCAGGAGCATCCATCCCTGCCTGTGCTCCACCAGGTCCTTGGCTGCCAGGCACTGATGGGAGAGGAGGGCATGGGCCAAAACACAAGAGCAGGGCACTTATTATTCCAAATGAAAAGCTGCTCTTCTCATTAAAGCTGAAAATTATGGTCTGCAGATAACTCTGGTGGTGGTTCATGGAATCAATAAACCCCCAGTTTGTTTTGAAAGCCAAGTTGCCGAAATGCCAAAATACATATTTTGCAAATTGCTTAATTTCCATTTGAAAAGATCAAACCTTATTTCTTCTGAAAGCTGAGAGGTGGGGTGGAGGAGGTGACACACACACAGCAATTTCAATCTTCTTTTTCCTGAAAGACCGTTATTTGATGGAAACTGAGAGCAGTGGAGAAACTGCTTCCTTTTGTTTTATTTTGCTTTTTAAACAACCACCCTGCAGAGAAGCTGATGGTCTGAGTTATTAGGGAGTCTGGGCTAAATCCAAAGCAGCCATAGCTAATTTTTGGAAGCAACACTTCTGGCTGTCAGGGCATCTTCCCTTGACAGCCTCTGCCTTTGGAGGTGTGATGTCAAGGAGGTGGATGCTCCTTGCTTCCCAAAACCCTTGTTCACACTGGGTGTAGGATATAAAAGCTCCTGTCAGGGATGCAGGCTCAAGGAACGCTGTGGAATCAGGGGCTGCAGGGGAGCTGCAGGGTGAATGAGCACTCGAATCTGAGCCTGGAGATTCCCGAGGAGTTCTGTGCCGAGCTGAGCGCTCAAAACACAAACGGGGCTCTTGGCATGGGGGCTTGTCTCAGCCCAGCTGTGGGATCCTGGAGCTCAGCATCCTTCAGCCCCTCACACGTGTCAAGAACATTCACATCAATTGGCTGCTCAGGAGGGGGAAGCAGTGCAGGGGCAGAGGAACAGCTGGAAGGACAATTTACCTCCGAGGTGCCCGTGGCACACACGGCCTTGCCCTGTGCCTCCACACCCGGGGACTTCTCTTTCTTTCCCATAACCACTTGAAAAATAAAGATGTATGATGCCTACTTGAGCAGAATAGATTGTTTTCGATTGCTATTCATCTGTTATTTTAGAAAGTAAAATGAATAAAACTTATGCAGGTCACAGACATTAAAGAGCATTTTTATATCAGTTGGGGAGCGCTTGTCAGCTTTGATTTATTAAGTAACGTTCCCCGACTGGCTACTGGTGTGTGTTGTCAGTCTCTTGATAATGGATAGACCTCACAGCTGAATGCTCTGTGATTAGACTTCTCAACTATATATTTTTAAATAAAGGCATTGCTTTTTTGGGTTTGCTCATTTCCCTCTCTCAGGCAATTTCATTCATCTTCCCTCGCCCTCCCTCTCCCCGCTGTAAATTTGTTGTTGTTGGAAGCTGTGAGGATTCCAAATGGGACACATCTTAGAAGGTTTGGGGTTTTTTTTGTTTCCCTCCCCAAGCTTGCTTCCAGCTTGATGGATTAAATGTCATAGGGGGAGAGAAGTGGGTAAGAGAAGAGAGGGGTAAGAGAAGCTGTAGAACACCTTGCCAGTGCGAACACAGCACGTGCTGCTCTCTCACTACGGCTGTCTCAGCATTTTTACTGTCACACTGCTCTTCCCTGGGGCTGAGGGATGGAAGTACCAGGGCTGCATGGAGAGATGGATGTGGGAGCCCTCAACCTCTCTGAAGGGAGCAGGGGCTGAGCAAATCCAGCACTGCCAGCCCTGGTCCCTCCTCCATGAGGCTGCAGGGAGTTCATTGGAGTGTGAAGCCTTGCCTGGCTGATGATGTGGGAATCCTTAAAATTAGAGGGTTTTGGGAAAGCTGCAAAAAGCAGGTCTCAGAAACAGCAGAACTGCAGTTAAAGCTAAGGGATAGCCATAAGATTTGTCAACAGAAAAGTTATATGAGATGTAGAAAACAAGGACAAATAAAACAATGGTCTGTGTATTAAAGCTTGACTGGAATAACTCCCTAAGCTGCAGAAAAGTATATCTAGCAAGATACTAGGAAGTTCTAAGCTTAATAATGGAGCTCTGTACATTGTATTGTAAAACTTACAAACAGGTATTGTATTTGAAATAAGCAAGCATTGTTTTAATCAAAGTGAGTGTATTTACAGTAGTTGAATAAAACTACTGTCAATATACTTCTTGTAATTAGTCAAAAAACTTTTAAAGTGCGTTGTAACACCAGGTTCTGTGGCTGCTGCCGAGGATGTGAGCTGCTGGCATCTTCCCATTGTCCCAACCATGTACTAAGACTAATACTGAAAATAAACAGCTCAAAACATGTTCCACAACAGTCCTGTTCATAATTCTGTCCATAAACCCGTCGCTGGCAGATGAGGAGTGCCCAGGGCAGTTCAGAGGCGCTCTTGTATCTCCTCTCACCACAGCAGTTTGTTTTCCCTCTGGAGGATGGCCCCGTGCTGCCTGGCCGAGCTCAAATCCCACTGCTGGAGTCTCTCCAGGGTGGCCTGGGAAGGGCAGGGATTTGCAGGGCTGGCTCTGAGCTGCTGTCACCAGGCACGTGCTGGGATCTTCTCCTGGGAACGGCAGCAAATGGAACTGAAGATGAGTATCCTGGGCTAAAATCCTCAGCTAGAACTGTAATTATGTTCTCATAAAGAGCTGAGCTGGAGCGAGGATGAGATTGTTTCCCCAGGGGCTGCAGGAGCACTGGGACTGACTCATTAGTGTGGAATTGCAACAGTGCAGGTGGGAGGCCACCAAGTGCCTTTGTAAATGAGTCTTGCAGATGCTTCAGGAAGGGGAAAACTCAACAAGTTCCCCAGGATGCTGGGATGAGGCAGTGACCTCTGTTTTTGTTATCCAAGGCTTTGGTCTCAGACCAAAACTGATCTGTCTGACTTGGGAAAATGCAGAATGCACTGATAAGAAAAAAAATACTGCACTGATTTCATAAGTCTTTTTACTCTTGTATGACTCCGAAAATTGCTTTTGATTTAAAGGTTAAGATCTGACAAGCCAACAGACCTTAAAGATCTTTTCTTTCCCCTCCTCTTTTCCTCCCCGACTCCTTCAGAACTTGAAAGATGAGAAAATCTGTGTAGGACCATCTGTATGGGGAGGGGGGCGCAGCCGTTCCTTTGAGAAGTGCTTCCTGCTGCCTGCTACCCCTCCCCTGCTGGCTGGGGACACCTTGGGCACACAAGGATTTGGTTTCCCCAGGCTGCATCAGCCTCTGGTCCCTCTCACAGCAAGGTCCAGGCTGAGTGAACCCATGGGGAAGAGGCTGGGGAGGTGAGGAAGAGGAGTGCCAGGAAAGGACAGAGCAGGTTTGGAGCCGCGGTTTTGGGGGGACAAGTGACGTGTCCCTGGTGATTTGATGTGATGGGTGGCTGCAGGAGGGGAGCCAGGGTGTGCTCCCAGCAGGGTCTCTGCAGTTCATTCAGTGTCTCCTGCTGCTGGGTCTCAGCCTGAAATGGCCTTGGTGGCCTTGCATGTTCCAGTGGCACTGCCATTTTCTCCTAATAACATACATGTTCTTTATGAAGCCAGATTGTTCATTCACACCTTGAAATGATGAGGGTACTGCTCACTTAACAAATCCAACCTCAGTGTGGTCTGAAGAGGCTCAGTAGGGGCATTTTTGGATTGTCTCTACTGACTGTTGTTTCTTAAGCTGCCCTGGTGACAGGCAGGGAAAGTCATGGACAAATAAGTGTCATGGACAAATAAGTGTCATGGACAAATAAGTGCCATGGAACAAAGAAGTGCCCAAGGCTCTCATGCCAGGAGGGTCCCTGCTCTTGGGGAGGTGGATTTGCCATCAAGGAGAGGAATCAACTGCCAGGTGAGAAGGGAAAGATCTCCACTGAGATGGGGCAGCAGACTGGGGCCAAACTCCCTCGGGGTCAGTGGAGCTGGTGGGGAAGCACCCAGGGAATTCCACTGACTGTCCCAGCCTTGGCACTGGGGGAAGGTGCACTTGTGGCTCTTGGCATCTGCAGCTTTGCCTCAATGAGAAGCTCCCTGCTCAGCCTGTGAGAGGCAGTGCCATGTTTTAGGTGGGAGCAGGACTGAAATCACAGAGTATTTCCCATGGCCTGAGGGGAAACAGCTTCAGCCCTTCATTGTTTTAGACCCAACCCGAGTGCAGGAAAACCTCCATGTCCTACAGCAGAATCCACCTAACCACGTCCTTTATTCCTCTTTTTTTTTTTTCTTTTTCTTCCTCTAAAAAAAATTCTACACTTTCTCCAATTTACCACGTAAAAACCTGGAGCATTTCTCCCTGAGAATGTGTAAAACACCCTTCTCCAGTTCCCCTGTGCCAGTGGTGGTTCTCCCAGCTGAGCATCCTCTGCACGCCCTTCTCTGTCCTTGGCGCCCTGTGGGGAGTTCATGGATTATCAGCAGCAGTTAGGGCTTCCAGGTTAGGGGCAGTGAGGGAATATGGACGTGCCAGTGGCTCTTACCAAAGGGAAGCTGCTGCCTGGCCCCCCAGCCCTCCCAATTCCTGCCTGGCTCCTGCTGGAGACCAGATGGGCTTTAATCGGGACCGCCGCAGGGTTATTATTAAGAGACATCTAGTTCTGGATGAGAGAAGATTATCCAGGGTTTATTTCCAGCTGATAACACTCTGCCCTTCCATAACACCTTTTATCTGAGGATCTCTCGGCGGGCTCAGTTAATTAAGACTCACGCTGCCCCCGGAGCCGCGGTGAGAGCCGGGCGAGGCGCGCCGGGGCTGCGGTTGGGAGGGATGGGCTCGGGCGGGCAGATAAGGCACATGATCCCCTGCCTCGTCTTTGCCTCGTCTTGTTTGCATGTTTATCTCCCCTGTGCAGTTGAGAACAGTGAACCCAGAGGTTGCACCGCCTGCCCAAAGTTCTCCTAAGGTGCTGCACTGGACTGAAAACTTGTGGGTGCCCTTTTGCAGCCCCGGGAGGAGCTGGATGCAGAGATACATCAGTGGTGCACGATGCTGACTTTGTCCTCTAAGTCTCCCTTTTCTCCTTTCCCAGTGCTGGTTTTCCGTGGGCTCCAAGCCCTGGCTCTGCTCGAGTTTCCTTCCTGCAAACCCAACCTCCAAGTCTCCCTTTGCTCGAAAATAACAACAAAACCCCTCGCAGCCCTCCAAAAAAGAGCTTTTGCTGCCTCTCCCCACAGGGCCAGATTCCTCAATAGTGATTTCTCTGGAGAATAGCTGGGCCCGAGGTTTCCTTCCCCTCCTCTTTTCTTTTCTTTACTTTCCCCTAACTAAAAATCAGGAAGCTCTAAAATCCTCTTTGAAGTAACACTGTATGAAGAGGATTTATCCTTGTCCACTTAAATATTCATGACAGCTCGCATTTCTGTTCAAAAAGACACTTGTTTATTTAGATAAGATTTAATTTATTCATAATTTACCTAAATTTGCAGGAGCGTGCATGTACATTTTAGCTTATAAGTAGCGTAATACATAAAACATTATTGAGGCATGCAAATTACACAAATACAGCATTGGAAACTGCCTGCTTGTTTTAGGTAGATAACTAATTTCTTACCCTGAGTAGAGACACAAACACAATTGCCTGGGCTTGTTGCCTGGGATTTGGCGACTCTGAATTATGCTTCCCTTAATGCAAGAGGCACAGCTTTAGAGCAGGGCCGTGGCAAAGCCCACTTTTCTTGGACTGTGAACCGTAGTAATGCCAAAGCCCTTTGCTGGATTTTTTTTTTCCCAGTCCTCTCTCCGGGGACTCAATTTGGGTTTGCGTCAAATCTCCAAGTTCCTCTTTGTTTCCTTGGGATGAATTTCTAGCAGGGCGTTGTCTCACCAGTGCCTGGGGGGTGATGGAGGGAGCAGAAATCCCTCTTCCACACCATCCTCTGGCACTGTGGGATCTGCTTTTCCTGTGATGGACCTCATTTGAGTCAATTCTTGGCCCTAATCAATCCCTGCACCCCTCAGGGTGATCTGGCCACTTGTTGCTTTCCTTAGGGCAGAGCAACAAATGGCCCAAAAGTTCCTCGTAGCCCCCAAATATCCCATTTTCTACTTGCTTCCAGTTAATAATTGCACAAATTAGCAGCCACACAATGTGCTAGGCTGGGGAAAGCAGGCTGGGCTTCCTCCCAAATCTCCAGTCCCCTGTGCCACAGGACAGCAGCACAAGGGCTGAGGCTGGAGGTGCAGCAGGGATTTTTGGGCTCTGGATTTGGCAGCTGGGCAGCAGGCACTGACTTAGCAGCACCACTGCTCTCAGCTCTGTTAGAAATTGTTCCTAACAGGAGCAATTCCAGTCAGAATGAGATGTTTGCAGCTGTATATATGGAATATAGGTTTGTGCCTGTGAAGCCTGTTGGAGATCTCTCAAAGACGTGAATATCAGGCAGATCCTGCTGGGTAGGGCTGTGTTAGCCACAACCTCTAATTAAGGCTCTGTGACACCTCCCACGAGACTCTGCTTTCCCTTGCCTCTGTCTGTGCCAGGCTGCAACTGTTTGGGCTGGAATTCCCAGGGCCAGCTGTCCTCCCAGGGCTCACAGGCTTTGCTTGTGTGTTCTGCAGGGGTGGGTGAGGAGGGATGGGGACAGCAGGGCTGGTTGGTGCTTTTCCTTTTCCTAGCTGAAATCAGAGCCAACATTTTCCATCGCTTCCAAGGCTCATTTTAATGGGGAAAATACATTTTCCCTGGGTTTGCCTGCTGCAAAAATCCTAATGAGCATCTCCAGAGCCTGAGCACTTCAGGACAAGAAATGGTGGTTTTGGTGGGCCGTGAAAATGCCTTATTGTAATCTTGGAAAAGATTTTTTTCCTGGGAAAAAAACCTCTTCCTGGCATTGGGAACAGCCTTGTGCAGGTGGATAGGGAGGGTAGAAATCCCTCCAGGGAGCAGTTTCTGGTGGCACTGTCCCCTGTGTCATTTGTCCTCACAGCCTCAAGGCTGCCAGGTAAACCAGAGCAAGCCCAGCCTTATTTCCATGGTCCTGCTGGGTCATGCAGCGAGGAGGAGGTGGCTCTGCTGCATTTGCTTTAGAAGAGAATTTAATTACTGAGGCTTAATTACACAGTCACAGCATATTTGGATCTCCAGCAGGTCGTGCCCTCACTGGGTGGACAGAACTCACCAAAGGAGCTGAGCTGGTTGTGGTGAGCTCCAGGAAAAAACCCTGTCTCAGGGTAATGGGAAGCAAAATGGGGAAATAATGCTGGTATTAAATTATTTAATTAAATGGGTATTAAACACTTTCTGATGAAAGGAGCTCTGCCTGTTGCGTGGGCTGGAGATTGTGGGATGGAGTGGTGCAATGCACAAGGCTTCAGTGGCCTTAACCTGGCAATGCTTAATTTAGTCAGAGATGGTGTTATGTGACCATGATCTTCCAATTGCTGCATCCCTGTCTGCAGAGAGATTCACAGGAGGATCAGAGGTGTTTTTATATAGTCACAATCACCATTTTGTCCTTTTTTGCCTGGCCTTGGCTGGAATTCCTGCATAGGCTGTGCTTTGAAGTGAGAGTTTGATGATGGAGTGAGCAGACTCCAAATTCTGACTTTGCTGGGACCTATTGGAGCTGTAGAAATGCAGCAGAACTCTACACGTGGTGCTGGGCAGGTGGGAATCGTGGAATCCCAGAATGGATTGGGTGGGAAGGGACCCTAAAGCCCATCCAGTGCCACCCCTGCCATGGGCAGGGACACCTCCCACTATCCTGGGGTGCTCCAAGCCCCATCCAGCCTGGCCTTGGGCACTGCCAGGGATCCAGGGGCAGCCACAGCTGCTCTGGGCACCCTGTGCCAGGGCATCATCACCCCCTCAGGGAGGAATTCCTTCCCAATATTTAAATCTTTCCTCTTCCAGTTTATTTCAGCTGATGGTAATTTTAGTTTTTATTAATGCCATACAGGTGAAGAAAAACACTCCTCAAAAAACTGCCTGAGAGGATGTTGACCTTCCCCAAGATTTTGGAGGGAGCTGAGATGAGGGAGTTTGTGTTTAGGAGTGGGATGTGTGAAGTGTTTCTGAGATTTCAAACTTCAGATTTCAAATAATGTCACTAAAATAGCTCGTAATTATGTGAGTTTGATCACCTTGATGCCTGCCCTGTGCAGAAGGGGGAGGTGCAGTGTTTGGCTATTCCTGAAGACACATTAATTAAGGAAGAGATGAATATTTACTGACCAGCACCGAGCAGGGTGTATCGGAAAAGAACAAGGCATCGATCGGAGTGAAAATAAATAAATAATAGAAATGTCCCCCCCAACACCACCTGTGGATGTATTAGGGAGAAAATATTGAACTGGGCTCTCCTGGCTCCCATGCAATTGATGCAATTTATTTTCAATTTGTCAAACGTGGCATTGGAGCAGCAATTGGTTTTGGTGATTTATTAGGAATTTTCTAACCAGGGCACTCTGTCATTGGAGTTACTTCACTTATGTTCAAGTAGATTTTTGTCTTTCTGCAAGCTCAAGCTGTGAAGCCAAGAAGGTGAGTTCTTCTGTATTCTCCCCCCCATTTTTTTAAAAAAACCAAAAGCGAAAACTGAAAGAAACTCAGCCAAAAAGGGAAATGGGGAAAAAGTAGCAGAATTGACATATTTTAACCATCATGACAGGATGGGCTGTTAAAATTGCCTCTGTGAATTGATTTAAAAGCTGTTGGAAGGCCTCTCTATTTCATTAACTGTCTTTCTCCTTCATTTCAGTCACTGGAGTCATTGCCTCTTATTACCTTCCAGGTTCGTGATATCCATCCACATGGTTATTTTAGTTATTACTATCTGTATACAGAAAATGTAAGAGGCAATTTTGGGACAGAAGCAGCTTGGGAGGGATGTGGGGATAGTAAAATAAATAATTTGATTTCAGTGTGACACCCATGATTCAAAGCCATCAGGATTACAGGAGTGTTTGTGCTGGGTGTGTGTTTTGGTCAGAGCCTGGGAGTTTGTGGTATCAAATCTGGTTATGAGGTGTTTTCCCACACTGAATGACCAATAAATGAACCCACAGCAGATTTTCTTCTGGAATTAGGTGCTGCAGTATGCTCATGGTATTTTTCAGCCCTTCTGACAGTGGTGGGATCAGGAGCTTGGTGAGTTTGAAGTGTGTTTTCATTTTCCTTCCCCTCCGAGGTGGAGCTTGGGGAGCAGGAGGACCCTTTCCTTATCCCTGGGGCACTGATGGTCCTGTCCCTCAGGGAACATCAGTGCTCCCCTTATTCACCCCTGGAAAGGTGCTCGTGGTACCTGCAGAGGCTGCTGGATGTTACCAAGGCCTGTGGGGGGAAGGACAGAGGAAAGCTTTCGGGATGTCCTTCCCAGAGCTTTTCTTTTCAGGCCTAAACAACGCAGCGAGCTCCAGATTATTTTCACATTTTCAAAAGCGCCGGAGCTTCCAGTCTGTTTTCCCAGAGCTCTGCGGAGTCATTAGCTGTTTACAGCACTTAAAAGAAAAATGTGGCGCTTCGGAGACTTCGCTTCTGTTTGCTGTCTTTACCACCAACTAATTGGTTGGATAACGAGCAAATATTTTTCCTCTGTTCCTCAATTTCCAAGCTTTTTGACTTGCAAGCAGGAAGAGCAGGAGCTGCTGGTGGCTGGCAGGCAGTGAGGGGGAAGGAGCTGTGGGGAGGGGTGGGATTGCAGGGCCAGGATCCTGCTGTCCCCACGGTTTGTGCTGTGCTTTTACATCCTCAGGTCGGGTCTGACTCATCCTGCAGAGAGGTGGGGAAGGGAAGGGGGAGCTCTGCAGGGCAGGGTGAGCAACAGCTCCTGCTTGGAGGGAACAAAGCAGGCAGGAGCCTTGATGGGAGCGCTGGAATATCCTGTTATCAGGGTGACTGTGGCGAGGAGAGACAGCTCCTGGCTGCAGGAACCAGCATTACCTTGATTAAAGGCAGCGTTTGTGGCTTGAAATGGAATTCTCTGGCCTGGCTGGGTTTGATTCAGCTGAACAAGAGCTGCTGGAGGAGGCTGTGGCCGTGGCTCACAGTGAGGTTCTGCAGGGCTGAGGTGTAAAGGGAGCAGCCATGGAGAGCTGGGCACCTGAGTGCCTGGGGGGGCAGAGCTGGGTACCCTGAGTGCCCCCAGGGGACAGAGCTGGGTACCCTGAGTGCCCCAAGGGGACAGAGCTGGGCACCTGAGTGCCTGGGGGGGCAGAGCTGGGTACCCTGAGTGCCCCAGGGGGACAGGGCTGGGCACCTGAGTGCCCCAAAGGGACAGAGCTGGGCACCTGAGTGCCCCAGGGGGACAGGGCTGGGCACCTGAGTGCCCCAAGGGCACAGAGCTGGCTCTGGAAGGAGCTGATCCCCAGCACGAGGACGCTCCTGCAGTGAACAGCAAAGCTTCCCATGTGGACATGACTTAGAAACTATTCCCAAACTGAAACCTTCACCCAAATCCTGGCACTCGGGAGAGGCACCTTGGCCCTGGGCTCCTGCTGGGGGAGCATCTCCCAGGCCCAGCACCAGGAGCATCAGGGTGTTACCCCATCCTCTGCTGCTGCTGAAGTGAAACCGAGTCAAGTCTGAGGTGGTGAAGGATTTCAAGGGGCTACACGAGGAGCAGCTGAGGGCACTTGGTTTGTTCAGCTGGGGCAGGTGAGGGCAGAGCTCAGCGGGGCTGCAGCTCCTCCC
>JAOTQZ010000948.1:5911095-5925388 GCA_026546895.1 Pogonocichla stellata | reverse complement strand
TTAGATTAGATTAGATTAGATTAGATTAGATTAGATAAGAATTGTTGTGTCTGCCCAAAATGGGAGAGCAGCAGCTCCCACTGGACATGGAGTTTGGAGTTCCACACTAAAGAACTGCAAGACTACAAATAGATACAAAAGCTAAAATCCTAAGGCATCAGTGCTGGCAGAGCTGTGTCCCCAGGCTGTGTCTGGGAGGGGGTTTCTGTGAGAGGTCTGTGCTGCAGGAGCTCAGGCTGGGAGCAGCTGAACCCAGCCACAGCAAACAGGTGCTGGGGATGACAAAGTGTGAATGGCTGCAGGCAGGTGCTCCCTGCAGCCAGGCTCATCCCCAAATCCACTCAGGTGCCTCTCTCCTGAAAGTTTCTCTGTGCTCTGTGACACCCCTGCTTTTAGGGTTTCATTCTCTGCTGCAGCCTTTTGTCTCTCAGCACAGCCAGCGTGTCAGAAAGAGAGATTGCCCGGGCCTGGCTGTGCTTTGGGCAGCTTTGTTTTCCCTGTGTGGTGCCTGAGTGACATCCAGGAGCAGCCACAGAGCAGCTGGAAACACCACGGGCACAGCAGGGATTTCAGGAGAGCTGATCGTGGAATCTTGGAATGGCTTGGGTGGGAAGTGACCTTAAAACTCATCCTGTTCCACCCCCTGCCATGGGCAGGGACACCTTCCACTGGCCCAGGCTGCTCAGCCTGGCCTTGGGCACTGCCAGGGATCCAGGGGCAGCCACAGCTGCTCTGGGAATTCCATTCCAGGGCCTGCCCACCCTCACAGGGAAGAATTTCTGCCCAATATCCCATCTGAATCTCTCCTCCTTCAGCTTAAAGTCATTCCCTATGTCTGTCCCTCCGTCCCTTGTCCCCAGTCCCTCTCCAGCTCTCCTGGAGCCCCTTCAGGCCCTGGAGGGGCTCTGAGCTCTGCCTGGAGCTTCTCCTCTCCAGGTGAGCACCCCCAGCCCTCCCAGCCTGGCTCCATGGGAATATTCTCTTGAGGGGGCTCTGTTTGGGGGGGTCTATAAATGGGAAGTTTAGTCCCAAGCTGCAGGATGGGTTTCCCAAGGCCATGCAGGTGAGCTGGCTGCACTCAGAGCAAGGGGAGGTTGCTGTTATCTGTAAATCCCTACAGAAAACCTCTCTCATGGGCTGGGTTTGCCAGGGAAGTGCCTGGTGTCCCTGGGGAATGGCAGTTCAGGTGAGGATATTGCTGCCAGATCCAATGGCCTGAGCAGCCCACGGTGCCTTTCTTCTCATCCCAGTTGGGACAGACTGTCCCTCTGGGCCTTGAGGTGAATTTGGGGTGTCACTGGGGTGTCTGCTTTGCTCCATGAGCCACAGAGGGTAATGCTGCTGAGGGAAAAGCCTTCAGGAAGGCAGAGTGTTTGTCCCAAGCATCTCTGTGTGACACAAAGCCCAGGAGAGGCTCCTGTGGCCACCCCAGCCCTCAGAGGTGGCCGAGGGACTCGTGGGGGGCTGTGGGGGCCAGTGTCCCACACACAGCCCTCCCTGCTCTGTGACACCTCTCCCTGACCTCAGGAGCATCATCTCTTGCTCTTAAATCCATCAGTGCAGCAGAAACCTGTGATCTAGGAGGCCCTGGCTCCAAACCTGCTGGGGGTGAGCTGCTGCCCTTGAGGTGGTGTGGGAGCTATTGATGGAACAACCTTTGGGGGCCGAGTCTCAGCTCCGGCAGAGGCGAAGGAGAAATCGTTGTTTAGTCCCCAGGGACTGGAACTGGTGGTGACCCAGAAACAGTTTAATTTTTTTATTGCTTTCCATAGTTTCCCCAGGCTAAAGCTGTCTTCAGTAAAAGAAAACCAGGTTGTTACTGGGGGAGTAAGCAAATTAGCAGACAAGGGCAAAAGCTGAGCAGAGTGGAGGACCCGGGAGCTGTGACAGCTGAACAGCACTTGTGCCTTTCTCTCTTCTCTTGCTTTTAGTGTCCCACTGATCTGCAGCCCCTTCACCAAGTAATCCATTCTTTGTTTCATTTTTATACCACTGTTTCAGTATTTCAGAGTAAAACTAGATGTTGACTCTTCATTGAATGGCAATTCCACTTTCAGCCTATGGGATGCTTGGTCAAAACCAAATTTCTGATTTCTTAATCACTGAGGGATGTTTTCAGGAGCTTTATTATTCTTTATCATCTCAGCTACAGTGTGAGTGCTCACTGCTCACCAGGCAGATCTCCCAGCCTGCTCCCTGTTATTGCAGGAATGTTGGGGGTAGGGGCAGGAGGGGATAAATATAATTATATTCTCATTCACTCATCACTTGACCTGAGTAGAGACCACCACCATCTCTGTTACTGCAGCGTTGGACCAGTCTGACCCTCAGCCTCCATGCCAGCCCTTCATGCCTGTCCTGTGGGAGCTGCTCATTCCCTGTGGGATGTTCCAGCTCCCAGTCCCCGCCGGTGGCTTGGCCAGCACGGAGGGATTTGTTCACTTGTTTGCTAATTGGATTTTGCACCGAAGGGAGCCCCAGAGAGCTGCACCTCTGGCCAAGAGCAGCGTGGTGTTGACCCCAGGCCATCAGTGCTAAAAGCACAAGGCATGGCTCGGCGGGCTCCAGGACATCTCTTGTCATCTTGGATCAGTGGGAGCTCCTGAGCACCCACCACGAGCAGCCAGCAGGACAAATGCAGTGGTGGCACAGATGGAGAGAATAAACAAGCCTTTGCCCACGTTATTGGGTTGCTAATGAGGAGAGACCTCATCAACCTCCCAGCCATCTAATTTCTCTTGGCTGCTAACTCAGCCAGTCAGGAACCACACCAGGAGCAGCATTTCCTTGCATGAGCCAGCTCTGTGAGGGAGATTTCCAATGGGAAAATGAGCAATTCTCCATTTTCCCCCTGTCTCTGGTATCAGAAATCTCCTCCAGACCACACATCTTCTGCAGAAGGACTGGAGTTCAATCCCAACTTTTCCCACTGTGTGCTGCCTCCAGCAGCATCCCAAGCCTCTGTAGGATGGAAGTGGGAGACTTTCCATCCTCACCCTGCAGTTCTCATTTCAGGTGTTTCTGCTCAAGCCCAGAGCATTTGGGGGTTATTTTTTTTTACCATGACCTCACCTCCATGTAAGCAGAGATGTGCTGGAATTCAGCCACAGAGCTGAATTCACCAGTGCCCCTTTCAAAGCTCAGACAGTTCCATCCCTCTGCCCAGAGTTTTCCTCCTCCCTGTGCCACCTGGAAACATTGGAGTTGTCCCTCTCCCCAGACTGGATGCAGCCCCCACAGCTCCTTCTGGCCCTGGTCATGTTGCACCGGTATCTCTCGCTCGCCCAGCAGCGTCTCAACTCACAAACTAATTAAAGTTCATGTCGCACTGGGAAGATGTAAAATGCTCTCTGAGCAGTAGATGTTATTATTTTAAGTTTCTCTTCTTTTTCCTGAGGCGCAGCAGCTCCCTGAATCCCAGCTGGCACACCACATCCAGCCACAAAACACCGCTAATTGGGTGTTTCTCCTGTTGACCTCATTTCTCCAGCATCCTTTGGCTGGGTTTATTTCCGTGGGTTTTTGGGGAATTTTTTGTCAAGAGGGCCTGGAAAGCAGATAAACAGAAACACTTTGCGAGTGTCTTGGACAGTCCTTGGTTGTTCTGTCCTCTCAACCTTGCCCTGTTTCAAGGTGTGATAGCTGTTCTTCCCCCATTATCATCTGTTTTACACATCCAAGGAAATAAGAGGCAGAGGGAGAGGGGAGGACAGAGATCAAGGGCAGAGTGATGGCTTTGGAAGAGGTTCCATTTGGAAGAGGTCACAGACCTCTAGTCTAGGCAGGACCTACACTGTTGCTCCTTCCCATCACAAGGCATTGGCGCATCCGCCATCCTTAAGAAGTATTCCTGGGACAGGATTTGGATACTGAAGGGTGATTTCAGACTGATTCCCCTTCAAGGGAGAAGGTGACTTGTGCTATAAACGTTGTAAAGCTCAGCCAGGCTCTGGGACAGCTCCTGCCTGATGAATGCACCAAGTTCATTAGCGACGACTTTGTTCAAGTGTCCCCGACCTGCTTCACCTCCTGAAGAATTGAGGAGTCTCCCATTAATTCCTTAATTGTGTTATTGGGAAGGTGCCTCCTCAGTGTCACCTTGCAGAGGTGGCAGGTGGAAACCTCTCCCTGGTGTTCTCCAGGTGGCTTCTTTCCTTCTTTTGGTATTTGTGAAAACAGATTTGATTCCGTGTGTGGGATTCTGCCCCATCCACCTTCCCTGGCATGAATTCATCGTGCTGTTTCCCACACACCATTCATTACCTCCTTAAAAATGAATGCAGAGAGAAAACACAATTAGATGCTGCTTTGGTTAAATAATACCTTGGAAAAAAACAGAACAATGGCTTGAAAAATAAGGAGAGAGTGAAGATTGCACAATTTGAACTAATGATGGAAATTACCTTGAGTTAAGTTGGATTTTAAATCAGAGGTTTGGGGGATTGTATTTTTTACTTTTCTTTCCAGTGAATTATGACAAATATAGAGGCCTGCTGGATGGATGATTAGATTTTTTTTTTCCTTCTCTCTCCCATCCGCATTGAAAAATGAAATATTTCTGTAATATTAAATCCGTCCAATTGATCAAAGTGTCGTGTCAAAAAATGTTGTAAGCGCTTCTTCTCATCTAACCCCTTCAGCAACTGCAAAGCAGAGACCTTTTCAATCCCTTTCTGGAGGCAGCTGGAGGTTAGCTCTGCCGAAGGAGTCTGTACAAGGAATGAGTCTGCATTTCTCCAGCACATTCCCACAGTAGGGACTTACAAAGGGCTGCAGATTTGGCACATGGAAGACAGAACACGCTCTCAGCCTTGGGGGTTTGTCTCCTCATAGGGCCATAATCTGTCCTAATACAGCCCTGCCTAGTGGGGCAGGAATAGGGGGTGGGATGGCCAGAAAAGGAGTGAGAAATGGAATTTTTTCTTCCCTGGCTCAGCTTGACGAGTCGCCACTGGGAGATTTAAAGGTATTTTCCCTCCCCTTGTTTTTCTTTCCCTGCTTACTTTCACTGGAGAACAAGAAAACCAAACAAACCAGAAACCTCAAATATTTGGTCACTGTTTGAGGAAGCAAACACAGAGTGTATCCAAACATTTGGAGAGGTGGGAAGCTGGGGTATTGCACAGCGGGATAAATGCAAAGTGTGTCCAGAAAAGAAAGATTTTTTGGAAAGCTGTCAATAAGGAAAAGCTGAGAGAGTTGGGGGTTGCTTTGTGTACAAAATAAGGATGGTTTTCTTCAAGTGGGTACTGTGGATAAGACTGAACAGTCTTCCAGTGAAGAGAGGAGGAGAAACCAGCTTGGTTTCAGCAAGAAAGCTGAAAGAGGAATAAAACCTCCACTTCTGCTGGGGTGGTGGGGTATGGGACAGGGAACAGGGAGTGTTATGGACTCACCTTAGCAGCAGCTTCATCAGGAATAGGTCATCCAAATACCTGGGGTTGTTTCCATGCCCCTGGAGCTGCATGGAGAGTGACCCAATATTCCCTTTAATTCCCAGAATCCAGTTCTCCAGTGCCTTGTATCGCCTTTGGTTCTGCTGTTTTGACATGAAACTGTGGTTGTCTTCAAAAGAAAACCACGGGGGAAGAGAAGGACCCGTCTGTTGCATCTGTTTGCGTATCAGGGAAGGTGTTTGCTCGCTCTAGGAGGACTCATTTATTCCTGTGGCTGAACGGGGACGTGCTCAGAACTTCCATGAAATGTGTGAGGAGCAGTAAGTGCTGCTTCATCTCTTGGTGAATGAGCAGCTATTTCAAAGAGCAAAGCAAGGACTGAAAGGCTCCTGTTGTCTCACTTTGTGCCTCAGTGTCCCCCAGCTCCTGGACATGCATGGGAGATCAAAAGCTGGAAATCTCCATCTCCCACACATTGATCTCTTTGCTTTAGGAGCTCTTTGTGCTATTGACTCACCCTCCTGAGGGAAAACAAGCATTTTCCTTAGTTACACAAATGGACACACGGATGTAAAAGAGATGAAGTCATTTTTCAGAAAGTCACCAACAGAAATGAGGGAATATCAGAGAGCCCTCCTTCCCTGGCACAGCCCCTGGTGAACCTCTGGATAACCAGGGGAGGGTCTCAAACAGCTCCACAGAAATGCAGCAAGGAGACGGATTGCTGCAACTCTGCTGCTTACCAAATTAGAAACAATTTAAGGATTTAAGGATTAAGTACCATTAATTACTGCCCAACAAATGCTGATCTACAATGGAGCACTTGTGGAAATGGAGAGAGAAGTTTCTGCGTGAATACTAAATGGCTTCATTAATGCTCAGTGCAATTTCATTGAGTGATAAATTAATTAGCTTGATGCTCCAAGAATTACTGAGCAGGACTATGGGCACATGTGATGAAGGGACAGCAGGAGCCCAGTGTCCCCTTGCCTGGGCAGAGCAGGTCACACAGGTCTGGGACACACCAGGGCAAGATGAAGGGAGTAAAGAAAGAGAAAGTGGGGTTTCTGAGAGAGGAAAAACCCAAAATGCTGATCTGGATTTCCTCTGATCTGGAAAACTCTGGAGGTTCCAGATGAGAGCAGTGGGATCAAGGTCATTATTTTCCTGTTGCATCTGGAGATGATGCTCCCTCCTGCTGTTGTGCTGCTGCTGGTGGGTTGGTCAGACATCATCCCTGCTCCTCATATTTCTGTTCCCTCCCTCCTCTCTGTTCAGCCATAACCACTGGTTTCCTTTGGCTCCATGGCTCGTGCTGGCTGCTCTTGCCATCACATACCAGGATAAGGGAGGCTGGAGTTTGCATCCTCTTTATCCAGCACTTTTGGCAGGCTCTTGGAGCATCTCAGGTTCCTTGGCATTGCTCCAAGGGCAGGCTTACCTGAGTCTGGAGAAAGACTCGGTGCTTCCAGAACCTGGGAGAGCCCGGTCTGGCATGGCAGCCCAGCAGAGCAGTGACAGCTTGGACTGGAGCCTGCTCCCCAGCAGCATTTCCTCCCCGAAGCAGAGGAGGAGGAGGGAGCAGCACCCAGCCAGGATGTCTGGCAGTGAGTAATTTCAGTTTCTCCTCGGGCTGTCATGCCATGACAGCTGCCTGGGCAGAGCCTTCAGCACGTTACCTGGAGTTCAGCATCGGATTTCTGTCCCTCAAGACTTTTTAGCCGCCCGTGCCGTCGCAGCGTTATTGATTGCTCAGCCAGCCGTGGCTGGAGCTGGATTAGGTGTGAACACAGCACTGCCCCAGCAGGCCCAGAGCAGGGCAGGATGCTCAGAGCCTCCTCTCTCCATCCATCTTTTTTTAGCTCTTTCCTGCGTTGCTCTTTGGCTGCCTCCTGTGCCTCGCTCTGTGCCTCGCTCTCCCCCAGCGCCTTTGCAGTGCCTGTAAAAGTTGTGTGATTTCTTAGCTCTGAGCAGAAAGCCCTCCTTGCCCCAAGGTTTGGGTTCCCTCAGCTCATTTGGTTCCCACTCCTGAAGGCAGAGGGTGGGAAATGGCAGAGAAAGACTTTGTTCCTCCCTGCCAAGGGGAAATGGAACAGTGAGGAGATGTTTGTGCCCCTCCATGGCTCTCCACATCCCTCTCCATCACTCCTCTCCCAGCCCCTGCAAGGAAACCCAGATTAGAGTCACCAGCTCGTGATACCATGAGACATCAGAACTCTTGTCTTGGTGCAGCCTTCAAGACTTAGCCCAGATATTCTGGTCTGCTTTGGCCAAGAGGGATGGCTGTTCCAAGTGGAGGAACAGGTGGATGTGGAGACTCCTCTTTGCTCTGAATGGCCCAGCCAGGCTCCTGGTCCTGGCCTGGCTCACATCTGGGAGCTCACAAATGAGATGAGCTGAGTTTCTTACATCCCCCATCCCCTGCTCTGCCTGTGGAGACGTGTCCTGGGTTGCCATTACGGACCAGAGAAGGAATATCAAATTAACAGCCCTCATGCTCACAACACGCAGAAGTCAAACCAAAGTTTTCCTAACGTAATGAGCTGGTATAAAAGCAGCCACAGGGAGACATCCTCAGCTTTATTGGGCTGGCAGAGGCAGGCACAGAGCTGTGCATTCTGGAGTGCCATCTTCTGGCACCTGCAATGTGAACTCATCGCAGTCCTGCGTGGCTGAAGCAATCTGGAAACACAGAGCTGTGCCAGGCACGAGGAAAGAAGCAGATTTCCAGGGTTTTCCAGTGTATCCTTGAAAGATGCATGGAGTGCAGATGCTTTTTTTTTTTTAGCATCCTCCCATCCCTTTGGCTGCCGGGTACCTGCCTGTGCCAGCGCGAGAAGCCGCGCATCTGCACGGAGCTGGGATCGGCTCCCCATGCCAGCTTGGGAAGCATCTGTTTCCTGGTTTATTTATCCCCTCTGCAGCCACCACGGGAGGATAATCTCAGTGACATGCCACATCTTGTTTACAGCCGGCCCCTGAAAAGTTAGAAGTGCAAGTTGTGGGGTGGGGAGGGGGCGGGGGAGAACGCGGAGCTGCGCACGCTGGGGAATGAAAGGGGACTTCGGGAAATGTATAAAACATTAAATGACATCGTGGCAAGACACAGGCACGGGGAGAACAATAATTAAAGTAAACAGCACATCAAAAGCCTGGCTAAAACTCACATTTAAATTTCAAGACAACGCAGAAACAGCTCATGTAGCCGTGTGTAAATGTGTTTCCAGGAACCTTTTAAGAATATTAACAATGATGGAAGCAGAACAAAAATGATTCAGACTTTATGTTATGTGACAATACAGGAGGCCACCAGACTCCTGCCTGGCTGTTGGCATAAGGAAGCTGATGAGAGCCTGCATCTTGCCAGAAGAGCAGGTTTCTTTCCAGGGAGTGAGAGTTGCTGAAGTGAGCGAGAATGGAGCCTCTTCTCTTGCCAGGGGCATGCAGGGTTTCCTTCAGCTCCACGAGGGAACTGCACCCCTAAAAATTATGTGACAGGGGCTTCTGTGGGTCTGTTCCCTACATCCAGTCCCACCTTGTATCCTGCTGTCTGCTTCCCAGGCTTTGTCCTAATTAGTTTTAAACATTCCTGGTTTTAAACACTAATTTTAAACAATCCTGGTCAGGTTCCTGCGAGTTCTTGGTTGGGATCCTTCAACATGTTTCTGCTTTCTTGACTTTCAATTTGCTTGCAGCCACCAGTTGCTCCTGGTGCTGCCTCCTCCTCCATTCCAGCCTGGGATATGTGGAATCACCATACATGAGGCAGAGAACATAATTGGAAAACTCAGGTCAGGCCCAAAGCCATGCAAGACAAGCTGAGCAGCCCCTTCCCTCCCCAGTACGTTTGAATTAAGGGCCAGAAATCAGTGTCAGATTTGTCTGGACTCCAGCACTGAGTACCTTTGGGCTGTAGAGCAAATCTCTTAATTATTCCCCGTGCCTTTTGCCCTCTCCTGTACAAGGACTACAATAGCTCTGTCCTTGGGGAGCCCGAATTCTCCTTAGTCCTGATAATGCTGTGATTTACAGAGGATTTCCCAACGAGCCTTCAGGGCACGGTGTTACCTAATGGAAGTAATTAAAAAGCATTGGGAAGTGACCCCCTGAAAGTGCAGGCAGCTGGATGGAATGGGGGAATTAAGAGGCTGCAGAGAGTTGCAGGAGCTTGTGCCTCTATGCTGTGCCACAGAGGGATCATGGGCTTGGATTGGGGGCTCAGGAAGGGGATGCCAGGAGGGCCTGAACAGGAAAATTTCAAGTGGTGTGTTTTTTCAATTGACTCTGTATTTTCATGGGGCCTTTTGGGTGTTTCAGGCTGAGGAGGTTCTTGGGGGACTACATGAAGGTTTAACGTCCCACAAGTTCAATTTGAGCTGTGCCAAGGGAAATATGGATTGGATATTAGGAAAAGAGTGATAAAGTACTGGAATTTTCTGCCTGGGGAGGTGGTGGAGTCACCATCCCTGGATGTGTTCAAAAAGAGACGGGATGTAGCACTCTGTGCCATGGTTTAGTTGAGATGTTAGGGCATGGCTTGGACTCTGATCTGGAAGGCCTCTTCCAACCTACTGATTCTGTGATTTTGTAAATCTGTAATTTTCCAGTAGTTGGAGTCTCCAGACTTTTCTGTTTTCTTGGAGCAGTAGAAAACTTTTCACAACCTTCTGTGCTGCAGCTCCCAAGCTGCCGTTCAAAGGAGAGCATTCACTCCCACTGGCAGCATGGAGCTGTGTCAGGAGAGGTTTAAGTTGGAGATCAGGGAAAGGCTCTGGTTTCCCCAGAGGGTGCTGGGCACTGCCCAGGGAATGGGCACAGCCCGAGGCTGCCAGAGCTCCAGGAGCTCTCAGGGATGCCCAGGTGGGATTGTTGGGGTGTCTGTGCAGGGCCAGGAGCTGGACTCCATGATCCTGTGGGTCCCTTCCAGCTCAGGATAATATGTGATTCTCTGATTCTATGATTTATATTCTTGGAGAAGCTGAGGCACAGCATGGGGGGACAAGTCTGAAGGGGACAGTGCCCATTCCTGGGCTCTCCATACGGCAAAGGGAATCCTGCTGCTCTCTAAGCAGGCAGGAACAGTGCTGGCAGCTGGGATGAGCCTCAAGACAGCTGTACCCATGAACTATCTGTGTTGCTGCTCCTTCCCAGGGCACTCGAGTGCAGCCCTCCCTCTCCAGCACCTGATGGACACCACTAACAACTTCCAGGCACGATTGTCTTCAAAATATTCCAGTTGCTCCTGGGCTATTTGCATCCCAAGTTCACAGGAGGTTGTTCCCACATCCCAAGGACAAGCATTGCATGGACCAAACACTTTCTTCATCAAACTCTCTGGCCCTCAGTACAGGAAAGCAGAACTTGGTTTGGAGAAAGAGCAGCACAAAACACACTCAGGGCTTTTTAGTGCCTGCTGAAAATCCAACACCACACAAAGCCCTTTCCCAAAGCCAGGTTTAGCCAGGACAGGATTTCCCTTTTTTCCCCTTGCACAGAGAGTGGCTGAGTCTCCCGTCAGAATTTTCCCAGCATGCAGATGTTGTTGTGACCTAGATGCTTAAGCTTTCATTTACTGCTGAAGTTTTGCATTTAGAGGTCTTAAGAGTTCTGATCGTGGGCTGTCTGGAGAGCTCCAAAAGGGAAAAATACTGAGGGCAGCTCACGAGTTCCGAGAGAAAAGCGATTTGACGTTCTTATGCCTCCATTTATTGGCAGCCCACACTGAGATGTAAAGAAATGTCAGAAAATCCCATGTGCACGTTGGTTTGGATTGGGAAAAAATTGCTGTTCGCCTCTGCCTGGAGGCTACGAGTCGCTCTGCTAATGCGGGAGGCACTAAAATGACCCCTTTGTTTTTCCTATGATCACTTCTGATAGCGCGCTCTGCCAGAGATATCATATCTTTGATCTCTCTGTGCTGATGTTGAGTCTCTCTTGAGTTCAGTAGCATCTCCTTGAGATTAATACTTCATGGCATTCTCAGCACCAAGCTGTCCTAACCCATACATCACAGGATGTCACGCTTCGCACTCGCCTCTGCCTCAATGACTTCACGCTGGCACCATAAATAACCCTTGGCTGGCTCCGCTCTCTGCCCCTGTGTGCAGAGCTCCACGAGAACTCTGGGGAGGTGAGGAGGGAAGGGATGCTCCCGTGGCCACAGCAGGCACGAGGATGTCCCTGCCTCCCTCCCTGCAGGGATTTTGTGAGGGTTGTTCCTGCTCCGTCCGCGGGCGCAGGGAGGGACCGTGCGCGGCGCTTGCTCTGCGACGCCTTATAGGGAGTGACACAGCGATGTGCCCCAGGGGGACCCATCTGCCAGGCAGCTCCTTCCACATCTCCTCCGTCAGGCGACTCGGGAAAATCACTGTCTGCTTCCCACTGTACTTTCTGCTTCCTGATTTGCTTTCCAAGGGCTGGGCGAGCAGACCGGGCTCCTTTAGCACAGCAGGCTGGGTGTATAAACACCTTGCCCCTGCTCTGGGAGATGTGTGAAATGCTGAGCGCCAAAATTCAGCTGCAGCTGACTCAGAGCCCTCTGAAAGCCTCTTATCATCATGGGAGGCTATGGGTGCAAATCCCTCACCTTGCCCAGAGAAAAAAAAAGGAGTTTTAAGGGAATTTAGAGCATCACATCCAGCAGATGTTGGGGTTCTTGAAATGCCCCATGTTGAGCAGGATCTGGCTGCTGAGGCCTTGATGCTCTTGGGATTGAAACAAGGTCATGGCTGTGATCCAGACAGAGAGCAGTGGAAGTCCTGGTGTAGGGCATGCTTGAGTATGAGGCTGGGAGATGTCCCCAGGGCATGAAATCTGCTGTGGTCTGAGTGGTTCTGAGTGAAGAGGACTTTGCAAGGTCTTTTTTTAACTCAGGGTCCATCACTTCCATCTTGAGTCTTGCTCTCAGGCAGAGGGTGGGATTCTTGGGGCGTCCTGTGCAGGGTCAGGAGCTGGGCTCCATGACCTTGCAGGTCCCTTCCAACCCAGAATGTCCTGTGATTCTATGGTTTCCATGGTTTTGCTGGTGCTGCTGATGTTCAAGGTGCTGTTCAGTGACCCTGTTCTGGGGACTGGGGACGTGAGTCTTGTTCAGTGCTGAAAACACCTCGGGCTTCACCTCTTCAGCCTCAGCGACTCTGTGAGCTCACGGGTCCATGATGTGACCTCACACCCCACAGGCTCCCTCCTGCTCTGTGGCGAGGAGGAATGAGCTGCTGCCCTTGTGTGCCCAGCCCAGAACAGTCTGTGTCATTTCTGCTCAGCGTGGGGTTAGTGAGGAAAAATCCTTCCACTGCCTCGGCCTGGATTTAGAGAGACAATCGAAAGGAGGAAGGGAGCTCTCGGGGGAAGGAGTGGAAGCGCTGGCACTCAGCAGGGCTGAGATGAGATGTCCTGCAGCCCGTGACCCTCCTGTTTGTGCCAGATGGGCAAACAGGCTCTGTGTCCCCTCAGCTCCCTCCACAGTGCCAGTTGCAGCTCCCTATGGACAAAGGGGCTGTTCCCTCTCATTTCTGTTATAATCTCCTCTTTTAATGCGTATTTAATCCACCCTGGGAAGAGTTCAAGGCCAGTTTGGACGGGGAAACAACTCGATCTAGTGGGTGCCATCCCTGCCCATGGCTTGGGAAGAGGTGATCTTCCAATCCAAGCCATTCTGGCATTCTCTGATTTAAGGTTGGAAGCACCACTTGCCCAGAGCCAAAGGATGCCTGGCCCAAAGAGCACCCACCAAATAGACAGAAGAAGGGATGCTTGCCCAGGAGGGCACACCACGAGGCTTCTTTTTTTCAGTTTAATCCTGGCTGGATTGGCCATTTCTGTGCTGAAGTTGGGATGTGAAGCAGACTCTCTCCACCTCTGCTGCTTCCTCTAATAGCAACCCAAATAATTAGCACTGATAAGCCTGGCCCTAATGAGAGCCTGTTGCTAATGGGGTGCAGCAGGCTGGGCGTGCAGGTACCACGTGTGCCTTGTGGGCTGGGTGGCTGCTAACGAGAAGGGATGAATTAGAGAAACCCCCTTTTTTTCTAATTTTCCAGCATGTCTGGGAAAAAGGGTTTCATTTTTTAAAGTTCTGTCACACCAGGTTAGAGTATTAACAATCACGGTTCGCTGCTATCTGTATTTGTTCCATTTGTGGCATTTATGATGGTTATCCACATTAATTATTTCGCTGCTTAAGTCCCTTCTAATTTCAGAGCACTGTTATTTCCAAGAAAGATGGATATTAAATATGCCACACATCAGCGCAGGGTGGCATTACACCGTGCTATTAAGTTCTGATGCAAGGACTTGGCAAAAAATAACTTTGCTATTTGTAATCACCGTGAAGTGTTTTAGTGTTTCAGCTTGGAATAAGAAATAAAGATGATGACAGGAACTGATTTCTTATTAGGACGAGGTGCAGGAGTTTACATAAATCAGGATGGAAATAACGAGGTAACCCTTGGCTGGCCAAATCCACGTGGGGTGGCTGTTGGATGGGGTCTGTTGGGGAATAGCTGGGTACAAAGTCTTTGAGGGGTCCTCACTGAGGGCTGCTCTGGTGCCAGGCTGGGAGAGCTGGGGGTGCTTACCTGGAGAGGAGAAGCTCCAGGACACCTTAGAGCCCCTTCCAGAGCCTAAAGGGGCTCCAGGAGAGCTGGGGAGGGGCTGGGGACAAGGGCTGGAGGGACAGGACACAGTGAGTGGCTCTCACTGCCAGAGGGCAGGGATGGATGGGATATTGGGCAGGAATTATTCTCTGGGAGGATGGGCAGGCCCTGGGACAGGGTGCCCAGAGCAGCTGTGGCTGCCCCTGGATTCCTGGCAGTGTCCCAGGACAGGCTGGATGGGGCTTGGAGCAGCCTGGGAGAGTGGAAGGTGTCCCTGCCCATGGCAGGGATTGGAACAAGATG
>JAOTQZ010000948.1:5883659-5910995 GCA_026546895.1 Pogonocichla stellata | reverse complement strand
CTGGATGGGGCTTGGAGCAGCCTGGGAGAGTGGAAGGTGTCCCTGCCCATGGCAGGGATTGGAACAAGATGAACTTTATGGTCACTTCCCACCCAAATTACTTCAGGGTTCTTCAGTCTTCAACCCAGTACCAAGATTCTTTATCCTCCCTGGGGCAGAGGTGAGACCCTGGTTGAGGGGAATGAACCTTCACCCCAGAAAGGATGGGGACCCATCAGTGTCAGGGAAAGAGCTGATACCCCAGGGCTTTTGGGGCTCGTGTGTGATGATGCAAAGATTTGACAGCGTTTTTCCTTGGAAAGAAGGGGCCTTTCACTTGCTCACAGGGCTGCATTTTGCACACTAAACCCTCTTGCCCTCCCTGGTGTTGTTTATAAAAATGTAAAGCTCTTTGGAAGCTGCTGCATTCCCGTGGCTTGGAGCTGCTCCCCCCTTTCTGACACAAGGGTGAAGCCCCAAGACTCACTGTGAACCATCCTGTGAGGGTCATGCATTCCTGGGAGAGCAAAGCAGAGGGAATTGGATTCCCCCATCACCCCTGTGTCCCTGAAGGATGTGGTTCCTGTGCCAGACCAGCACTGGGGGACAGCCAGAGAGCCAGGGCAGGTGTGACTTTCGGCTGGCACTGGACATCCGAGTGCTGCAGCAGCTCTTGTTTCATCAGGTAAAGGTGTAAATATGTAAATATGGCTTGATCCACAAGGAGAGCCCCAGACATCCTGCCAGGGAGGCAGGACAGGGCGATGCTGCCACGTTTTGGGCAGTGGTGATGACCCCTGGCTCCAGAGGCGAAGAGCTGAGGCTGATCATCAAAGGGAAGAGGGAGCAGGAATTGTGTCAGGAGCTGCTCACAGGCTGCCAGAGGCTGGAGCAACTGCTGGGGTGGGGTTAGCATTTGCCTTGGGTTGAGCCTAAGGAAGATTCTTTGTGATTTTCAGCAAACCAGTGATAGAAAAAACAAAGAAAGGTTGAGATCAAATGCAGAGCTTTGCTCAACTCCCAGGTGCAATGTTCCCTCTTAGCAACGAGTGTTTGTGTACAGGTTTTACTAAGAGAGAGGAATAATTTGAAATTAAAAGTAAACTGAAGGGGGAAAATGTGTCCCTCTTATTTTTTCTGCCAGTGTCAAAACAAATCCCTCTAATTCCTTGGGGGAATTGTTTGTTTATTTTTTGACTGCTGTGGTTTTAGCTCTTCAAGCCCAGAAACTTTGCCAAGGCTGTGGTGAGGCATTCCAGCATCTCCAGAGTTGTCTGTGTGTGAGCTGCATCCACTTGCAGCCTCAGGTCCAGGGCATGATCCCAAGGGATCAAGCCATATTTTGGGACTGAGGTGGGTGCTCAGCAAAGTGCAGACCTGGAGTGTTGGATGAAGATCCAACATCATACAAGTCTGGATGCAGACAAGTCCTTGTGTCCCTCTCTGCTCCGTGTCTCAGCTCCCAAGCAGCTCCTGCTCCATACAAAAGGATACACCAACCTTTCTCAACTGTTACTGTCTATTAATTAAATGCTAATTAATTATTAAAAGAGTATTTATTGAGATTTAACAAGTCTGCAGCCAGAAAACAAGGAAAAAACCTATTGGTGGCAGGTGTTCCTCTGCAGTAATGAGGTTCTTAATAACCAATTGGCATTTGTTTGACTTAGAATAACATTCTTATTAAATCTAAATCAACTCTCTACTTGAGACACTTAATTACATGGGGGTTATTTTTTTTCCCTGCCACCTTTCCTTGATGTGGTGGGAGTTCCCCACGCACATCTCCTGGCACTGGCACAGGAGTCTGTGCCTGAATAAATGTGAAAGGTGATGGTTACTTATGGAGAGTGGCACTTGTGGAAGGATTTCCCTGAGCTCCTATCCCTGCTTGTGCTCATGTGAGCTTCCAGGGCTCCTTTCATTGGGGAAGCTGGCACATGGGAGAGCTCCGTGGCCATCCTGGGGCAGCACCATCCTGCCTTTTGCTTGGTTATTTGTTAGAAATCCCATTTAGCACTGTTAGAAGTTGCTGGTGCAATGCTGGAAACCCACAGCAAGGGAAATAAAACTCCTTCCAAACATCTGGGTGATGGTGGTGCCCTGGGGGGAAGAATGAGCTGCACAAGGAGCCACAGGAATCGCTCTGGCTGGAGCTTTGTGTTGCTGATGTGAAGGGGAAAGGCTCCCAGCCCATTATCCAGGCACTCGGTTCCTTCGGGGTCAGCAGTGACTTTTAGAACATTGTTGGGGAAGGTGGGCAGGGGAGCGACTGCTGCCTTTAATCGGGATTTAATTACTTCCCCTTTTAATGTGGCTTTTAAAAAGGAAACAAGGATCCCTACCGGGTGCTCTTGTAGCACAAATAACAACAGGGGGGAAAAGGAAAAGTACCCGACAACAACAAACAATCTGTGCTATTACAGGATCATTATTCTGATATTATTTATTTCAGACATTTTGATACTCTCCAATGCTTGACTTCACAGGCTCATTTAGTTCCTTTCAAAAGCAAAGCAGTGCTGCAATTTGCCAGGAGAAAATGTGATAAACACTGAGAACGGGGGAAGGAAATAACCCGGCGACCGTAGGGATAAATATATTTATTTTTATTTTTACGTGCTGGGAAGAAGTGTGGATGTGAGGGGAGCATTCATGGCATCAGAGCCACAGGACAGGAAGCACCTGAGGGCCTGAGGTTCAACTGGTGGTCATTCAGTCACCTCCCGAATTGGAATTGCCTGGAGAGATGGTGGCAGGCAGGAGCACTTTCCTCATTCCCAGATAGATTTGTAGTTGTGATGCTCCAGCATTGTCAGGACATGCTCTGAGGCACCCTTTGAGAAGTGGCCAAGCCCTGGCACAGTGCTGGGATCACTGACCCTGGAAGGGCTCAGAAAACACGTGGATGTGGTGCTTAGGGACGTGGGTTTGTGGTGGCTGGGTTGAGGGTTGGACTCTATGATCTTGGAGGTCTTTTCCAGTGTTAATGACTTTGGGATTTGCAGAAGTGCTGGGCTCAGAGTGAGTGGGGCAGGATTGAGGCAGGGAATGCTGCAATCCCAATCCCTCCAGCCCAGGGGAATTATCTCCTGCTTCCCTGGTGTAAAACACAGCTCTGTGTGCCCAGGCAACGTGTGTGGCTCTTTCCTCAAGGGCCTCTCTCAGGTCATTTCATCTCCAAGGCTCTTTTGCCTTTCTTGGGCAGCAACAAGAGCCACACACAGGGATTTGTGAGCTTCTCCAAAAAAATTGAAATAAATGGGCCTAACTTACCTTCAAACCAAGGAGAGCAATAAGCTCTTTGTTCTCCCTGGATAGTCTTGAGTGCTCCTGAAACTTGGGGAGTTCCTGGGTGTTTGTGTCAGCAAGAATTAGATCACAATATCATCAGATCACAAGGCTGTGCCTGGATTATCATCGATAGGCAGCAGGAGCTGCTGCATCCAATTAGTTGTATGGATTAAGGGAATCCCTTCTGAAGTTTACTGTCCAAGAAGGAGAAAAAAAAAAATGGCAGAAAAAACTGTGATTTGGATTTTTAAAAACCCAACTGGAACGTAATGATCCTTAAGGTCCCTTCCAGTCTGAATGATTTTGGGATTCTGTGATAAAAAGTTGTTTAAGCTTAAAATACCCTTCAGAGCTTGGTGAGTAATTGGTTGCCCAGAGCAGCTGTGGCTGCCCCTGGATCCCTGGAAGTGTCCCAGGCCAGGCTGGACAGGGCTTGGAGCAGCCTGGGACAGTGAAACGTGTCCCTGCACATGGCAGAGAGTTGAATGAGATGAGCTTTGAGGTACCTCTGAACCCAAACCATTCTGGGATTCCATGATCCTGTGTTTGGGGTAGTGGATGGATAGCTTTGGACATGCCTTATCCCAGAATTCCTCCTGGGAAGGAGTCTGAAAAATCACCCCACCACAAATCCTGAGACTCATTTATCATCTAAAGGACCTTGATATTGAAAAATGAGCCTTGATGTTGTGGAATGATGGAAGTGCATGGACATCATTTAGCTAGAGCTGCCTTGTTCAAACAGTATTTTGAGGGTTTATTTATATCTCTATTTTTTATATATTTATTTTTTCTGCACAGACACACCCTGCTATACCTTTTCAAAGGCTCTGTTGGGATAAATATGGCCTTTGTTGGTTTATCTCTAACTGTGGTGCACCTGAACCCTCCTTGCTGGATTCATTTGAAATTTCTGGGTTGCAAAGTTGTGTCCAGCCCCCAGTTTCCCACCTCACCCGGATTTCCCATGAGAAGGGGCTAGAGGCAGCCCCACAATGCCAAAATTCCCTGGATAGAGCATCCTCACCTGCTTGTCGTTGGGAAGGGATGGGAGAAGAGGGTAAAATCAGCCAACCCACTGCAAAACCACCCTGCTGGGCTCTCCCACACCTAGAAAGCGCCAGCACACCCGGCTGGGTTTTTATCTTGGCTCACTCAAGAGTCAGTGGCACTGAGCTGCTGCAGAGCGGCCAGACTTATTGAGAATGGATTAAAAAATGAGGGTTTCCTAAAGAAAAAAAATTAAACCCAGCCCTAAAGCAACAGCAAACTTGAAAACCAGCCCTCCTGCTCTGGCACTGGAACGCAGCTCGTAGCCATCACCGAGGTTTTTCAACAGCGCCTTCGCCAGCCCTCGAGAGGGATTTGCCGTCCCCGGAGCCTTGTCTTTGGGATGTGTGTCAGCAACATTCTTAAATCTTCAGAAAAACCCCACCCAGCCCTCGGCTGGCTGCGGGGCTGAGCGCCGGGCTGCCGCCAGGAGCCGTAAAAACCTGCTGATAGACAGATGGAGCGCTGTAATTACACACGGGGAGCGGGACGAGCGCGCTGGAATTATTGGTGTGGGCAGACAATTAGAGGCTTTTCCAGAAGATTACCCTCTCCCTCCCATCTGTGCTCCAGGGAGGAGGTTTAGGCTGCTGGTCCCGTTTCTGTCCTCAGCCGTTCGCTGCTTTGCCCGAATCGCGGCTCCGCGTTCTTTGGGCATCGCTGGAGCAGCCCTGGCTGTCAGGAGGAGGGAAAGGCACTGGGGGGGCTTGGCAGAGGATTTCCTGACAATTCAGAGCCCCCATCCAGGGAAAGGCACTGGGGGGCTTTGGCAGAGTTTTTGCTGGGATTTCAGAGCCCCCATCAGGGGAAAGGCACTGGGGGGGCTTTGGCAGAGTTTTTGCTGGCAGTTCAGAGTCCCCATCGTGTGTGAGGATGCCATGGGATGCATGGCAAGGTTTCCCTGGGAAATCAACCCTCAGGAGGCTGGTTTGGGGTAGGTTTGGTGATTTGTGGGTTTCTCCAGCTCACCAGGGACATTTTCAAGCGTGTTTAGACTACGTGACCTTTAAAAGGTCCCTTCCCACTCCAGCTATTTGGTGATTCCCTGTGTGCGAGCAGCAGGGAGGGCAAGCAGCTCCCAAGGCCAGCAGCAAAGGGAACAGCTAATTACAGCCCCATTTCAACCCAAATCACTATTTTTGTGTTAATTGTGTATTTATTTTCAGTATTTGATGTGCTCAGGAGTTAAACAGGAATTATTTTGGATGGCTCACCACTCTTTTTTTGCTTTGTTTTTTTTTCTAAACCCAAGTTTTTTTCTAAACCCAGTGATTTCACCACTGAAGGGTTATTTCTCAACAGTTTATTTTTCACATTATGGTCAGTTTGGTTTGAAAAACATTGCCACTGGCCATTTGTTGAGTTTTCTGAATCAGGAAAATAATCATAGTAATAAAAGAGAATACTTGGATGATTCACGATGTCCTTTGTCAGCTTTTCTTTCTCTTGGAAAGAAGATGATAAATTGGGTGCAAAGTTTTCTCCCAGCTCCCATGATAACACTGGGGATGGTGTTTGTGGTGAACCTGTAACTATTTCCTGATGTCCCACATTGTCCCTGGCTCTTACCAGACTCAAATCAGGGGGTGACAGCAGCTCCTTTGGAATGGAAACCACTCTGACACACAAACCTGGGTATTTATATGGATGTAATACATTTATTTTCCCTCTTGCCGTGTCATAAAAGCCCTGTCAGATTCTTTTGCTTCAAAGTCCTCCAGTCAGACCTTGAGGCTACCTGAAACCTGAGGACTCCTTTGTGTCCTGTAAATCGATATACATGGGGAAATACAGACATAAAATAGGGATTCAGTGAAATGAATAAGTCAGCATCAAAATAAACAGGCTGCAAGTGAAATATGGGAAGTGGGAGATGGGAAGGGAATTGATGATTTATGGTGAAATTGGTGTTTGCAGGGTAGGGGCAGCCTTTTGCCCTTCACCCTTTGCTGCTGCAAGGAACCCTTACATCTCTTTTGCTTATTTTTTATGGAACTGTGAACCCAAAAATGCTCCTTTTGGGTGGTTTTGCTGTTTGGAGGTGCTTGAGCTGCTGGAGGTCTGAGTGTCTCTGCCTGTCTGAGTACAGGTACCAAAAACTGACGGCTTTCTCCATTTTGTTCTCCAGCTTCCCACAACCTCTCCCATAGTTCCTGTCCTGCTTCCATGGGACTCAGCCTCCCAAAACCTTTTCTATGGTCCCTGCCCAGCTTCAGCAGGGCTCAGATTCCCAAAACCTCTCCCATAGTTCCTGTCCTGCTTCCATGGGACTCAGCCTCCCAAAAATCTCTTCCATGGTTCCTGCCCTGCTTCCACAGAGCTCAGCCCCGAAACCTCTTCCATCCTCCCTGCCCTGCTTCCATGGGACTCAGCCTCCCAAAACCTTTTCTATGGTCCCTGCCTGTCTTCAACAGGGCTCAGACTCCCAAAACCTCTCCCATGGTGCCTGCCCTGCTTTGTTGGGGCAGTCAGACACATTTTGGGATCACGCTGAGCTCACACCCATCTGTCTGCCATCCTGGGGCAGCAGCCTGGACACAGGCAGCTCTCAGACCTGAAAAGCCACTCACATCTCTCCTGAAAGGTGCCTTGCAGAGACACAGCCCCCAGGATCTGGTTTCAGCAGGGCTGGTTTTGTCTGGGTGTTCTCTGGCTCCTCGGCTCCCGTTCCCATCCCGGCCATGCAGAGGGAGGCTGTGAGTGTCCCTTTGCTGTCAGGCTGCTCAGGTACCGACCCTGCTGCTCCTTCAGTGCTCCTTGATGGAAACAAGGGGCTCCAGGGGCTGGGAGAGGGATTTCAGGGCCCTTCGTGGCTCCTCCTCTGGCAGGAGCTCCCTGGCAGTGATGCCCTCTCAGCTTCACCCTGCCAGTGCTGCTCTGCTGGCAGCTCAGGGAGCAGCGACTTTTCCCTCTTTCTTCCAGGGCTGGATTACAGCCTCTCCCTGCAATTTAATTGTGATTAGATGCATGAGTGGTGCTGCTCGATAAGGCTGGAGAGGCAGTCAGGGATCTGTTCTCCCCTCTGATCATTTTCACCATGGTTTATTTCCCTAGTTTCATTTCTTTCCTCTTCCCTTCTATTTTTTTCCCTACGTCACTGGTTTGCTGACTGTCATTTCCCCCAGCTTCCCCAAGCCAGAAGAAAATCCCCACAACACTGCTACTTACATTCAGATAAATCCATGACATTCTTTGTTTCCTTTTTTCTGAATATTTTCCCCCTTCCCTTGCCCCTGGTTCTGCTCCATCCTCCTTTTTTTTCATTCCACCTGATTGGTGCCAATCTTTAGCAGGCAATACACTTTACACCACATCCCATTAGAAGTAGGAAAAGCAGAATTTAGGGATAGTCTTGAAATGGGAGGAGGGAGAAAGTGCAGCTCACAGCCCAAATTTGAAAGAAGTGTGCCAAGCACCTCCCAAGGCAGAGAGATGGATAGGGAACAATCTCTCCCTGCTCCCTAATTTACAGCCCTGACAATACGATGCCGTTAGTGAGCATCCATCTTCGTGTATAAAGGGGGGGAGGAAAAATGAAAATAATAAAAAAAAATCATTATATGCCTTTCAGCATTGACCAGCCCGAGGAGATGCGAGTTATTCTTAAGAAAGTCGTGTATCTTCTTTATTTTGGCATCAACATAAATAAAATTACTTATCTCTCGGATTTAAATGCTCTGCACCTTTAGCAGGCAATAAATTCTTCTCTCCTGTCCCTTTATGTATTTATTTCTCTCTCCATCCTTCACCTCTGAATATGAAACTGCAGTTTCTCTGCCCTGCTCCTCAGGGGGAGGACCCCAAAGTTTCCTCCATCCTTCCACTCGTGTTTTCTCAGGAAGTGTGGTCCTTCCCAAATCCAGCCTCACCTTTCCCACCACCACGAGCCCCACTGGGGCTGGCAGAGCTGTTCACTTCCCCAGGTGATGGGTCAGCCCCAGCTTTCCATCCTCTGGGTGTTAATTCCTGCCTGGGATGGCAGCTGGTGATGTGGGATGGGCTGGGGGGCCCTGCTGGTGCTGTGGGTGCTCCTGGGCTGCCACCACCACTTAAATCCCAAGGTTTGTGCCACGCCAGGGGTGGCAGTGGAGAGGCACAGGGAGCTGGGAACACACACAAATGGACAGAGCTCAGAACATTTCATCCTTTCTTCCCTCTCCCCTTAATGCTTGGTCTGACATGACCAACTCTGCTTCCCTGTGCTTTCCTTCCTGGATTTAAAATGGAGACAGGACAGTGAAAACAATCACTGTCTTGGAAACAAACGTGGATCCTCATCATAGTGGAACCATAAAGTCCAAAGTGTTGCTGTCAGGTGGGATCAAGGTGAAATTGGTTCATGGAATCATAGAATAGTTTGGCTTGGAAGGGACCTGGAAGATCATTTAATTCCAATCCCTCTTGTTCCCACAAGGAATGGTTCAGCCCTGAACCAAGAGTGGACAGGTCCCATTGGCATCATCCCACTTATCAGGCGAAGAAAATCCTGCAGGAAAATCCACATTTTCCTCGGAACGAAATCCAAACAGAAAATCCTGAATCCCAGGAAATCCTTTGTCAGGACGATTTTGCTCTTGCCCTTGGAAGTCCAAAGGGGTTTGGGATGAGCAGTTTGCCTCACAGGTAGAACTGCAACAGGGAACAGACCCCTTACCTACTTTTTTTTTTTTTAATTTAGAGTCCATGTTTTCCAAAGCCTTCTGTTTTTTCCCAACCCAAAATAACCTGGCAGCAATGACATTTTAACAGGAAATTAAATGAAAACATTTATTTTGAATTGACATTTTGACTTGAAATGCTGATTTGTTCCAGATTTTTAAGCCAGGGAGCAGCAACGCACAGTTGTTGTAAATGAGGAAAAAAAATGAGGAATATATGAAAAATAGCCATGAACTCTCAGGACATGTCAGGGACAGAGAGGAGACACTTGGCTCCCGGGGAGTTCTCTAGGGAAGGACATAGGAGCCAGACTCAGCTTCTGCACCAGCCCACCTTTGCATCTAATTGGAAACAAGCAGAAAAAGGGCAGTTTTCTGTTTTCATGAGAAAGGCAGAAATTTCCGTGAGGCGCCGAGAGTGAGAATTGATTTTTCCCATCTGCCGCTCTCCACCGCCGTTGGAGGCTGATTCTGTTGATGTGGTGAAGTTTTGCCTTCTTTAAATATCACTGGTATTTATTTTCATTATTCGCTCTTAATTCTAACGAAGCTGAAGTCTCCTCTGTGCCCTGGTGGGGAATTTATCCCAAAAAAGCATCTAGAAGCGTTGGGTTTCTTGGTCTGCAAACATCCTTTCATCTCTCCAGCATCCCATCTGTCTGTCTAGCTGCTCCTCCACTGCTTGCTTCCTCTTCCCTGTGATCGCAGCCACCACGACCTGTGAAATGAACATTTTCATAAAATCTTCGTTTGCATTTCAAACGAGCCAGAGGCACAGAAACCCACAGGAAAGGAGGAAAAAAAGCACAAAAACCAACTTTGCTTTCTCGGTTCCTCCTCATTTCTCGCATCTGAAGAGATTATTAAACGTGTCTAAAGGTAAAATCTCAACTCTTCCCTACGTGCCTCTAATGGAAATGGTTTTCCTTGGATGTTCTCTTCCCTTCAGCCTCCTCTGGTACATTTTGGATGGGCTTTTGTCCTGTTATGATGAATTTGTGTGATGTTGCCCTCTAATGGCTGATCAACAGGAATTTTAGGAACCCTGCCCAAGAAATCGTCCTTTATTTTCTTATGAGAAATGGTGGGAGTTTGGAGATAAAGGATGTGGAGGTTTCTCTGTACCCAACAGAAGAGTGGAAAATGCACATGAAACTCTCCTTTTGTTGCTTCTCCAACTCCCTTGTCACTCATCCCTCTACCCCAAAATAGAAAGAACCAAAATGAGATGTTTAGGATGGCATTTTTTCCCCCACCAGCCCTTTCTTGGCTGCCTCCATGCTGCAGGAGATCCTTGAGGACCTCAGCAGATGGCTCCCAGCACCGACAGGAGCTCCTCTACTCGGTTCCTCTTTGAACAAGGGAAAACATTTTGACTCAAACTTTCATACATAATGATGAGGGTTGGTTACCCAAATCCACACATTTTCTTTAGTCGTTTTCATTTACTACTGTTTTAAATTATTTCACAGCCTTGCAAATCTCCTCCTGACAGCCAGAACCCAGGCACAGAAAGGGAGAGAGAGAGGAAAAAAACCCTACTAAGCGTTCATTTCTCACATAATATATTCCAATCCTGTTAGGTCGTGCTGGTGAAGGTAATATTTCTGGCATTCATTTAATGAAATTGACAGTGATGAATGGTTAATTATACAAATTACATTCTTATTAAATCCCCTGGAATCACTGCCTTAGAAAGTCTTAGCTATGGACTTCTTGTGCTAGATACTTATTTTTTTTTAGGAGCATCTTTACTGGTGGCTGCTGCAAAACCGTCTTCCAAAAAACCTTGAAAAGCATTAAAAATCCCCTAGTTAAGTCAATTACTGCAGATAAGTTAATCTTAATGGGATGCTTAAACCCCTGTCCTTGCATGAGTTTACTTTTCATCCCTCGCTCTCGGCTCTGGAGGCGCTGCAGAGAAAAGTTTTCCGACGATTGTTGTGACAAACGGATTAAGAGTGGATAAACAGGGCTGGATGCAAAATCTGCATTCAGACTGGTTTTTAGTAGCATTTTCTCCCTGAGCTGGCAGTGAAATTTCCCGTTTTGGGGTGGGGAGCAGCAGGATGCCTGCGTGTCCCACTGGATCAGTCACTGGGTGGGGATGCACTGCCCTGGGAACTGTGGGCTGGTGATGAAGAATCACAGAATTGTCGGATCATTTCGGTTGGAAAAGCCCTCTGAGTCCATCGAGTCCAATCATTAACCATGTCCACCACTAAACCTTGTCCCCAAGTGCCACATCCACACGGCTTTTGAACACTTCCAGGGAAGTAGCACCAAACTCCCCTTGGCAGCTTGATCCCTCTGTAAGGTGGACAAAACCAGTCATGGACAACCCTGATTTCCCAAGAAGCATTTGTAGGAAGAGAAGGCACCAGCCTGTAACCCCAGCTTATTCCCAGGGTGTTAAATCCCAGTCCCAAGCATATGGAGTGGTTTTAATTGCAGGGCACGGGATGAGCTGGCATTATTAAGCAGGGACACTCAGGAGTAAATGTAATAAATAGACTATTAAGTTAAGCAAGTTTTCAGCTTCAGCAGTGAGAGTGGCCATCTATCTTGCATGGCTTTCTGCATGCTTCATTACCACATGTAACCACACTGGAAAAATCAGCTTTTTCCCTTCTAATTAGATGATAAGTTCCCTAAGATGTGTGTTAGTGCTGCCAGGCACCTGACGCTCCGCCACGGCGCCCACTTCCCGCAGCTCCCGGGGAAATTTATTACCCAGCCTCATATTAGACTTAAGTTAACATCACTTAATCTTCTTACTCGACAGAGTTATGTATGAGGCACTCAGGATATATTGGCCAGGATTTAGGGACTCTGAAGGGGGGGAGCTGTGCCAGAGGGGTAGAGGTGGGTGCAAGGGGGTGGAGTGCTCTGAAGGTGATCAGGACACATTTATTTCCCCATCCCCTTATTTCTGCTGATATCCCAAAGGGACAGAGAATCTCCTGCAGCCTCTCCTTATTCTTTAACTAAACTTCAGGCTGGTTTTGCCTGGCTCTGTCTAGAGAACAGCAGCAGTCAGTGATTAAGAAAGAAGCCATGACCTCTTTGAGGAGGGAGGAGAGCATGGAGTGTTGTTGGGCACAAGCAGAGTGTCACCAAAACTCAAAAATCCTCTAATGATGTAGGCTGCAGAATAGCTTTCAGCAGGTCCAAAAACAACCTCTGGAGCATGCCCAGCTGCTTCCAGCAGCTCTCTGGTCCTGGCCCCAGGTTCTTTCAGCCCAGAGAAAAATGGGCGTTGTTTTCTTCCTTATTTTCCACCTAATTTTCCAGGGAGGCTGGAGACACGCAGAGGTTGCAGGAAATTGCCACAATTGAACAGCTTGTTTTGATTTGGATTTGGGGTTTCATCCATCTCCCTCCTCCCTCCTCCCCAGGATCTGTGTCTCCATAGCAAAGTGCTGAACCCCTGGTGCCTTCTGGAGCCTGGAATAAGCCAAAGGCAGGAGAAATGATGGAGCTGCCATCACATCTCCCTCTTTTGACTCAATAAGCTTCATAATCACTGTATAACCACCTATATCACACCAAGACAGGAGGAGCAGGGGGAACTTTATGAGCTGGTTAAAGCAGGCAACTCCATCACCAGCCATGACTATTATTATAAAATATTCTGGAAGTTAACTCAATAAAAAAACTAATAATGAGAGGAACCATCTCTGCCTTTGTTTATGGCTTCTTTAAGTGTATAAATGAGCATGAGGTGATTAATGAGGGTGATCTGAGAGAGAAAGATTTGCATGCACAGTGCTTGAATTATTTCCTTATTGCATGTGCTTCCCAGTCCCTCTGTTTATTGTGCTGCTCGACGCTATTTAATACAGAATGACTAAAGTTATGAGATCCTATTTATTCCACCTGACACTGTCCCCTCTGCCAGCTCAGCCCCTGGGACAGATAGCGCATGCACAATGAATTCAGAAAATATATTAAAAAGCAATTATAAACTCCCTGCCTTCGGTGTCCTGGCCTTATTCTTCACAGCGCTCCCTGAGCATTTGCATAATGTCTACAGGCTCTTGTGGAGTTATCAAAACATGAGCAGTCTCTCTCTTATTTTCAAGAACTGATGGATTTAGGAGTTAAAGGTTGCCAGAGGTGCCTTGGTGCCCTCCTTCTCCATGCCCTGGTAGATGTTACTGGTGCCAGTAGCTCATTCCCTGCCCCACCAGCCACCCCAGGAGATGATGGCAGCCGGAATTTTGCCTGCTCAGCGCATGTTTCTTGCATTAAGCAACAACATTTGCTCTTCCCACCACGATGGCTCTGATATTAGAATTCCATTATTTTCCTGGGCTGCTTTCCTCACTGCTTTCTGCTATATAGACCTCTTAAAACCTCTCTGAGGGACGAGAAGAATATCAGACCGAGCCATTCCTATGTGATGGGTAATTTTTCTTGCCTCTCTCAGACATTGCAGGGTAAGATCCTGTTGACTGTGAGCTGGATTTCATCTCTCACTCTTTCTCCAGAGCTCTTCAGCCAGAGAATTCCTATTCCACACTGGCACTGGGAGCACCCTGCACATCCATGGCCCAGGGGTTGTGTGCTGAGACACAAACTCACCAGTCAAAGACTGTTTGCCCTAGTCAGCCCTGCAAGGCTGACAGGCACCAAAGAGCCAAAACCACAACTTAGGGGCTTTTTTGAAGTTGCAACAGCACATTGTGTAGTTTCAATGGGATTTTGGGGTTAAAATGATGGTGAAACTGGGGTGTTTCATCATTCACAACTGGGGAAAACTGCAACAAAATCAATGCAACCTTGCCAGGTTGCGCTGGAAAAACTTCTCACCTGGATATCCCACTGGTTCATTATTGATGTCTTCTCTTATGCATAATAAAACATGGATGTGTTGCAAATCCGAGGTGGTGTTGAACCAGCTGGCACTGTGTGTCTCCATCTAATTATACACAGTCCTTTGGGTTTCATTCCAGCTCCGCCATAATTCTCTTCCGCAGGATTTTAACTCACTCCCGGCACAAAACGCTTCATCTCCGTTAAAAGTGAGGGTGCGAGCAAATAAATTAGCATTTCAGGAAGTACTTGAAGGCTTTCACAGCCTGTCTTTCCCCAGAAACTGTTTATCAAGCATCTTAATACCGACCAATTTGTACACCTCAAAAATACATTTATTCTGTAAATTGTTTATAGAAAACCAACAGAAGGAAATGGGCTTTGCTGCTATTGAATTCATTAGTAGCAGACTGGCTGATTGCTTTTATTCCTCCTAACCTATTGTATATTTGATTTGTTTGAAATATTTTATATACCTCAGCACTGAATGCATTCTGTGCTGGGGGTTTCAGGGAGTTAAATCAGCCCCAAATTGAGGAATCAGACAGCACCGCTGCTTTTTGCCCCACATGTTGTTTTTGTTGGAATAGGTAAGAGAAGATGCAGAGTTCCCAGAGCAGCTGTGGCTGCCCCACCCTGGGAGTGTCCAAGGCCAGGTTGGACAGAGCTTGGAGCAACCTGGGACAGTGGGAAGTGTCTCTGCACATGGCAGGGGTGGGATGAGAGGAGCTTTGAGGTTCCTTCCAACCCAAACCCTTCTGGGGTTCTATGACAAGTTAGACTATGTGGTTTATCACCACTGTTCTCTTGCAGTTTTCCCCTTCTGCAGATCTGCTCTGCATCCCTGTCCCACCCAGAGCCGTGGGTTCACTGCACACTTGTGGTTGGCACTGCCATGGGGACACTTTAGGGCAAGGTGGCAGGACCTGTATTTGGTGATGGAGTTTGTGTCACTGTGGATTGCCTCAGGGAACACTCCTCAAATCCCTTAATCCTTCCTGGCTGCTCAGGTTTTTGTTACTCCTTCAGAAGAGGGGAAAGGCCCTGAGAAAACCCTCCCAAAGTGGTGTTTCCTCACTCAGGGACACGGGGCTGCAGGGGGAGCAGGCACAGGGGGAAGTCCCAGGTGCTTGGGAAGAGCAGCTCTGTGAGGAGCAACTTCCCAGGGCTGAAACAACTGAGTGAGGCACGGAAAAGTCACTGAGGATATGAGGCCACCCTTGGATTCTGCTGCTGGGGCTCTGCTGAGTGTCCCCAGCCCCGGCCATCCCCAGCCCGTGCCCTGGCTCACACACCTGCACCCAGTGGCACCTGCAGAATATCCTGGAGCACAGATCCTGCAGGTTTACCCACTGGTTGGATGTGGTGGGTGCTGCCATGGGATGCTTTGCCCCTCTCTGCCCAAAGTTGCCCCATCATCACCTGAAATTCCATGGTCCCCTTCTCTCCAGGGCTCTGTCCTTGCAAAGTGCCTGTTCTGGAGAGCAGCTCAGGGTCTGAATGCTGCTCTTGCTGCCAGTGCCTGATGTTTACAGGACCCAGGCTGTGGATCTGTGGTTATATTTGCATATGTTTCACTGTGTTTAACCCAGTTTGTAACAGGGTTCACCTGCTGCTCTGGGTGTCACGACTTCCAGAGTATAAGAAGGCAGGGCTCCCCAAAACTTTCTTGCTGTCTCTGGAGTCTTGTTCTGCTGTCCTGTATTGAGGGATCTATGGAAGAAGTGAGAGTAACAGGGTTCCTGGGCTGGAAACAGGCCCCAAACCCCCTTTTTTGTGATTTGATAGTAATTCTGGTTCACTAAAGAGTAAGTACAGGATCCACTTTGACCCAGGAGCTGCTTCATCCCTCCTGTGTGAGGAGCATGTCTGTCCTCACTGCCCTCTCTGTGCCACATGGGACAGGATCCTATGGGAAACTTCATCCCTGATCCCACAGTGCCAGGCCCTTGTCTGGGATGTGGTGGACAGGAGATCTCTTTGGTCACAGCCTTGGGCAGCTTTAATCAATCCCTACCTGTGCTGTGTGTGCAGAGCACGAGGTTTAAGAGGAGATCAATAGTGTTGCATCTGAGAGGCAAAGGGAGATTTTCACCTTCATGGCTCCAGAACAAACCCCTGGAAAGTCAATCCATCAATTATTTGCATTACCCTCCTCCCCAATACTCTTCTCTTCCATTTTCTTCTCCTGCAAGGTCCTGGGCTTGAATTTGAGTGTGTGAGTGAATAAAATATATACATTTGGCTGCAAAATGTGTAATGCTGAAGGGAAAAACACTGAAGGAAAGCAGGACAGGGGCCACATGTTCCTCACAATTTCCCAAAGCAAAGGGGCAAGTAGCCTCCAAAGGTCAGAGATACCATAAAAATAATTATTCTTCCCAAAACACCGAGTGGCCCCTCAGCAGAGGCTCATCTTTTGCTGCTTTGGGTTTGGTGGCAGAGTGCTGGCACAGGGAGAGGATGTGCTTTCACTGGGGGGAGGGTGTTGGCTACTGGTGGATGTCAGTGATTCAATTTTATTATGAAGGAGCTTGTGTGTTGTCCCAGTCACACAGAATTCCCTGTGGACATTTGCATGACTCCCAAATATCACATCACGTGCACAAAGCCTGTGTGGATCCCTGCCAGCATCCTTCCCAAGGGTGAGCCAGAGCTCCAGGCTGGGATAGGATCCTTTGCAACATCTTTTGGATCCTTTGCATCCTACTGCACTAATAGTTGCACTCAATGATCTCAGAGACTTCTTTCAACCTAAAAATTCCATGATCTTCAGCTCCTTGCTAAAAGCAGCAAGGAGAGGAGGAGGGATGGGGCCAGGACTGTCTGGCTTCAGTAAGAAAAGGAGGGAATGCAGGGGAGCAGGGTGGTGTTGAGGGGAGTGGAAGGGTGGCATTTCTCAGCCAGTCAAAGCTTGCAGGAAAACAAACAAAGCCTTTTCCAGACCCTGAGCCTCCAGTGAAGGGAGGCTTTTAGCTCCTTGGCAGGGCTCCTTTGGAAGCCTTGGCATGACCCACTTCGGAGGGCAGCAGCCAGCAGGAGACTTTCCCCCCTCTTTGAATAGAAGTAAATAGGAGAAGGAAAATAAAAGCAGAAGAAAGAGGCAACAGTGCTTGGGAGAGAGTTTTGACACTGGGAAAGAATATTTGCTTTAAAGAGACAAATCCTATATTTCCCCCACACCCCCCCCCCAGCCTTCTGTCTGAAAAACCTCCTTATCCCAGCACTGCTCTGAAGGGGGATGTTTGCACCTGTCTGTGGCGTTCTTCTGTCTCCATTCCTCCTGCACCTAGGCTAGCAAACATGCAGGTGTCCTTCTCCTCCTTCACACAAATCCTGGACAGTTCTGGGGGTCTGGGGGTCTCCCTCCATCCTGCTGGGGGGAGCAGGGAAGTCTGGGTGCAAGCAAAGCCCTGAGCATTGCTATGAGGTGGGCAAGGCATGCCCAGAATGCCACAATCCTGCCCCAGGAGAGGAACAGCTGAATGGTGTGGGCATGGGGGGGTTTAATTCCACATCCCTTCCTCTCTGCTCTTTGCATGCTGGGGAAGGGAGGGAGACTCAAAGGAAAAGGGTGGATCCACCCCAAAGCTGCCGTCTTGTTTTCCATGGGAGAGAGACAAAACTTTCTGCTGAGCTCGACTTCAAAGGCAAGCAGCAAGCCTGGAGATATTCATTTTAGAAATTCATGTACAGCTGCATTAGTTCGGGGCTTCACATGTTTTATCCACTTGTCACGATTAGACATTATTATTATTGCTGCAAACAGAGATGGCTGAGAGATAATAATTCTTTATGAACCTCCCGTCACAATTAATGTGAGCTCCATACTTGTCCATTTACTGAGTTTTAAGCTAATCATTCCTTATATGTGTTTCAAGCCTTTAGTGAAGTACAAATAATTTGAACTAATTAGCTTATTAAAAGAAGGGAATGAAAACAAATGGCACATGAATGAATTGTGGGATTTCATATGGAATTAATATCTCACTAATACATGTGGATTTGGTAAATTCATTATGCATTCATAATCAGACCTGATGAATCACCTAGCTAATTCAGGAGTAATTAGGCATGAACCACTGACACTTATTTTAAAGTGCTACCAAACTACTTGGCTCCATCCTAAGGACTCAATTATGGTCTCCAAGGCACGGGGAAGCACTGCTGTGTTCCCTGTGAAACCTGCCAGGGTGACACAGTGAGACCCTCTGGGAACTGGGGCTCTGGAGATCAGGTGTGAGGGTGGCCACACTTCCAGCCCAGATCACCCTGGGAGGTATCCATGTCCCCTTCCCTGGAATTAACAGTGCCTTGGAACCTTGGAACTCGTTTTTCACTCCTTGGCAGTTGATGCATTAGCAATCCTTGTAATTATGTATTTTTTGTGTTATCGTTATGGCTTGTGCAGTGCAGCGCCTTCCTTGTCCAGCATCCCACGGAATGTGGGGCTGATCCAGCCCCCCTGACCCAACCAACCTCAGAGAGGGGATCAGGGATCCACAGAGGTGATGTGGGGACACAGTCCCAGCCAGCCTGAGGGTTTTGGAGGTGTTGAGGCAAAAGGAAGAGCTGGAGGAGCCCTGCTGAGAGTCCCAGGGGTGTGATGGAGCGTGGTGGGAAGCCTGGAGTCAGCTGGCACAAAGGATGGGAGGGGTGGCCGTGGCACAGGGAGGGAAGAGCACAGTGATGGTGATCTTTGAGCTGGGATTCAGGCAGGACACGAGCAGGGAGAGTTTGCGTTGCAAAGGTCAGAGGAAAGGAGTGTGGTACCTGGAGAGGAAGGCTCAGGGGAGGGCTTGAGCCCGTGGGAAGAGGAGGATGATACAGGAAGGCTCCTGGCTGAGGTGAAATTGTGCATTTCAGAGTCTGAAGAGTTCTGTAGCAGCCAGGTTGGGCTTGACCTGATGGTGAGGCATCCCCGAGGAGAGGCAGGTGGCAGCTGGGGTGGTGGGAAGCACCCACGGCTCCCTCTGTGCCAGAGATCTTCTGCCACTGAATGGAACCTCCACTGTGACTCATCTGCCTCCAGGTACCAAATTTGTGTTTGCAGATAAGATTATCCAGGGATTAATTGTAGAGGGAGAAGAGAAATGTAGATTAGTCATCCCTTGAGAACAGACATAGATCAACAGCATTTAGAATTACCTTTGGGTGTTTAACAGCCACGGATCACCAGAGTACCTGAACACCTACCATGTAAAATCAACAGTCTCGTTAATTATGAAAAATAATTCGTGTCACACCAATCTAAACCCACTAAAATCTCTTCTGCATTCATCCCAGAGGCGGCTGTATCATTCCTGCACTCGCCCCAGGGCCAGCAGAATGTCTTGAATACCATTTCTTCCAACATCTTCTCCAGAAAACCGGGGTGGGAATCCTGGCAGCAGCACATTTCCATGGTTTAATTCTCCCTTTTGCAGAAACTGCTGCTGCTGAGAGCCCTGGTGGCTTCCAGAGCCAAGATTGCACCTGGGGAATCATCTTTGATGTCTCCACCCGTGCACTCCCCGCAGTCACCTTCTCTCTGTGCATCCAAGCTGCCCCTGGTCCTGCAGCAGTGGGACAGGATGGAGTTGCCCCACACTGGGTGTGTGCCCATGGGTTCTCATGATTCCCAGCCCCTAGAGATGGACAGAGCTCTGCACCCCCAACATTCCACCCCTAACAAAATCCAGGCAGCAGGCTGCATGAATCGGGAGCTTTGCTTCCACTTCTCAGAGCACAACAGGATCTTTCCTCACCTAAGGGAAGGAAGACAAAGTGGGAAATCCTATTCCATGCAGACCTGGACCCGCCAGGAGGGCTGGGCCCTGCTCAGCTCCCTCTGGGTTCCTGGAGCAATCACCAAGAGCAAACAGCAGCAATTGCCTTATGCTCGTGGTGATGGAGTATTGAAAATGAGCGCCGGAGTTAAGCGCTAATAAGACACGCAACACACCGTAAGCCTGTGAATTTTATAGAGTAGGATCAAGAGTAAATAAAATTACAATTTAAACAAAGGCAGATAATTTAATTATCTTGTAGGCACAGTACTAAAATTTGGAGTGATTGGCTAATCAATACGTTATTACACGATGCAGCAGTGCGACCTGCCTGGGAGCTGGTAGGAAATGGATACTCAGCAATCAGAGTGAGTTGCTGGTTGGGGTGGTGGGAACCAGCAGTGCCAGGCCCTGGCAGATCTCTGAGGCTGGGATGTCTGGGAAGCATCGTTAGCACTTAAGGATCAGAGGTACAACACAGAATCACTGAGCCTGGAAAACCTCTCCAAGATCATCGAATCCAACTCTTCCCTGAGCACTGCCAAGGCCACAACTGTCCCCAGGTGCCACATCTACAGCTTTTGAACACCTCAAGGCATGGTGATTGACATGGGCAGCCAGTGCCAGTGCCTGACCAAATTCCAGAGGGTTGGAATCGCAGAAGGAGGGAATGTTAGGTGCTTTCTCTGATCCCTTCACGTGTTTTTTTGATTCACAAGTTTTCAGCACTTTGACATTTAAATTTGACATTTAAATTGAACTTTCTGGAAATGAGCGAAATGAGGGGGGGTAGGCACAGCTCTGAGAGCAGCGAGGGAGGAACTGGCACCTGCAAATACGTGTGTAAAACCCTTCCCCAGAGCAGCAGCTCAGCCATGGTGTGTCCATGCAAAACTGCCCAGGACAGGGTAATGCCAGCCTTCACCATCAGAATGTTCAAGGTCTTTGGAGCTCTCCATTCTGTCCCCTGCCTCTGGTGACCTTCCAGATAAGGGGGGAGTCTTGTTTTCTCTTGGTGTTCTGTTGTGTTAAGCCTTGAGGTTTGTTCTCCATGCCTGATGTCCTCCAGGAAGCGCCACTCAAGGCCATCTGAGCTGAAAACCCTTTTGCTCCCAGAGATTCCAACCCCTGAAGCTCCTAAATATCCCTGTCCACATGAGACAGGCAGACAAGCAGGGCAGCACTGTCCCCTCACCCACATCCCATGGGAAATGTGCACCATGAGCATTCCTCCAGCCGGATGCACAGCTGGCAGCATCTGGCATCGCCACGCCGGTGTTGGGAGGCTCCTGCCAAAATCCACCACCTGGATTTGGATTTGGATTTGGATTTGGATTTGGATTTGGATTTGGATTTGGATTTGGCCGCTGCCTGCAGCTGGCTGGGATTTGTGAGGAGCAGTAGCTGCGTGCCAGAGTGAATTGCTGGGCTTTGGTTCCACACCGATGCCAATCTTCTAAGGGAAAGCTGCTCTTCTTTCCAGCCCATTGTATCTCGCTAATTTAATTCCATTCTGTATGTCAAATCGCATTATATATTCACACCGACCGAGGATCTATTTTTTTTCTTTATTAATATTAAGACATTTATTTGTCATTTTTTAACAAAATTGAAAAGGAATCAAAACCTCATTTTCTGGAAAAGCGGTGTCGTTGGCGTGCGTGTGCCGCTGCAGCTGTCTCGCTGTGTGTGGTTCGCCTCACCCTGCAATTTTTTTTTTTCCCTCTTCCAAAATCCAGCTCCGGCACACAGCTCCCCCACAGGATTTCATACAGCCAAACCCTCTCCTCCAGGGTGCACACCCCAGTTTGGAAGGACCAGCAGGGAGGGCACAGGGCAGCTGGGGTGCCAGTGTGGCTGTCTGATGCAGGTGGGATGAGATCTCTCACCCTGTGCTCAAAGGACTCTCACAGAGTCAGGGAACTGTGCAATGGTTTGGGTTGAAAGGGATCTTAAACCTCATCTTGTTCCAGTCCTCCTGCTGTGGGCACAAACACTTTCCACTGTCCCAGGCTGCTCCCAGCCCTGTCCAGCCTGGCCTTGGGCACTGCCAGGGATCCAGGGGCAGCCACAGCTGCTCTGGGCACCCTGTGCCAGGGTTTCAGCACCTTCACAACTAAGAATTTCTTCCAAATATCCAGTCTAGACCTATTCCCCCTTGTCCTGTCCTTCCAGACCCTTGTCCCCAGTCCCTCTCCAGCTCTCTTGGAGCCCCTTTAGGCCCTGAGCTCTCCCTGGAGACTTCTCTCCTCCAGCCCTCCCAGTCTGGCTCCAGAGCAGAGAGGCTCCAGCCCTTGGAGCATCTCTGTGGCCTCCTCTGAAGGCAAGGATAGGGAGCAGAGGGATTAGGAGAGGAGATTTGGCTTGTCCCATGAAAATCCTCCTTCAGCTCTGCCACAGGTGATTCCAGTACCATGTGCTGGTGCAACAACAAGATGAAGATTCCATTTCTCATGAGGACATGAGATCATCCTATTTATTTTGTAATTTGGCCTCCTAGACTTTGCACTTTTGTCTGCACAGAGGATGTTCAGAGCAAGCAGTGTAAGCCTGGGAGCCCCTCCAGCCTCTGCGGTGCTGAGCTTCTCTGTCCCTTGGTTGAGAACTGTCCAGGAATTCAGTGGGCAGGGGCAGGAGATGGGCTGTGCACATAGGTGGTGGTGGGCTCTGAGTTTGGAAACTCCCTCACAGATAGGTTCTGGGGTCCAGCCAGACCCCAGTTACAGGGACTGAACCACATTCCTCACACTCAGTACACCACAGGAGCCTGGGACAGAAGGGAAAATCTCCCTCTGTGACCTTGAGGGAGAGCAGGTGACCTCACCAGCTGCTGTAAAATAATTTTAGTGATGTTTCAGGGAGTTTATTATTATTTGACTGAGAAACTCTGGCATTTTGTGGAAAACTCCATTTTCCTGTAAAAGCTGAAGACTGACAGCTGGGGAAATGGAGTGAGAAGTGGCAGTGGCCATCTGAAATGCACAGGAGTGTTTTCCCTCCATCTGCCTGCCCGGTGCTTTGTCCCCTTTTTCCCAAGCAGAATGGTCCCCAACAGCTCTGATTTTTTCCTTTTCTTCAAAACATCATCAGTGTGGGGTTTTTTTTTGAAGGGTGTTAATTCCATGCTGTGGCTGGGGGAGCCCATTGTGTTTTACAAGGTGTTGAGCTCCTCTCTCCTCTTCCAGCTGCGAGCTGGGTGGTTTGGGTCATTTCTTCCCTGTTTTGAAGATCTCTGGGGGCAGGTTCTTAGGAGAATCAAATAGCTTGGAAAAACTTTGTTCAGCTCCAGCTGCCGTGCATCTGAGCTGTGGCTTTGTCACTTACCCTTCAGCACAATCGCTGGAATTAAGGACACAAAGCTGAGCTAAAGCAGAGTGCAGGGATGTGCCTGCCCTGTCCATGCACATTCCCACAGCACGGCAGCAGGAAGGGGTTGGGTGAGTTTATGGCATTTTTTGGCTAATGAAGCAGAGGACTGCATTGCAGTAATTGCAGGGGGGTGGAGATCCCAGCAGGGGCTTTGCAGGGAGTGCTGAAGCACAGACAGGAGCAGCTTGGGGATGTTTGCTGAGCTGTACAGGTCACTGGGTGGCACCTGGGCTGGTCCAGTGCCAGCACTGGCAGCTCTGCAGCAGTCAGTGTCACACAGGGCAGGTTTGGGCAGGGCTGGCACTCCCAGGTGACCTCCTGCCAGCAGACAGGGCCAGTTGGGAGCTCTTCCATCACACTGTGACTCAAAGATGCTCAGCTCAACCTGGTGTGACCCCACAGGGCACTTGGCTCCCAAAGTCTCTCAGCTGACAAACCTTGGTAAATCAAGGTTTCTTTCCCCCTTGTAGGATGGATGGTGCCAGCAGGGTGCAACCATTCCCTGGCCTTGCTCAGAAAAGCTGGGGCTGCCCCTGGATCCCTGGAAGTGTCCAAGGCCAGGCTGGGGCTTGGAGCAGCCTGGGACAGTGGACGTGTCCCTGTCCATGGTGAGGGTGAGACTGGATGGGCTTTAGGATCACTTCCAACCCAAACCGTTCTGGATTCACCAGATTTTTTTCCAGCCTTACTGGTTGGTTGGGGACCAGCCCATTGGCTGTCCCTGCTGGTGAAATGCCACAACCTCTTCCAACTTCCTCCAATAAACCACTCGTTCCCAGAGCTGAGAACTCTGGCTGGCACCCCAAGGGAATGGCAAGAAGCTGTGTCAGGTCCAGGTTGGATATTTTGGAAAAGTTCTTCCCCTAGAGGGTGTTGGGGCACTGGAGCAGCCCCCGAGGGAATGGTCACAGCCCCAGGGCTGCCAGAGCTCCAGGAATGTTTCAACAGCATTCTCAGGGACAGGGTGGGATTGTTGGGGTGTCTGTGCAAGGTCAGGGTTTTAATTCAGTGATCCTTGTGGATCCTTTCCACCTCAGATTTTTTCATGATTCTGTGATTTTACGATTTTTCTTTCTATAGGAGGCTCCAACACAGCACAGTTCACCTGAAGCACAATAAAAGATGGAATTTTGTGTAAAATCAAATATTTTCTAGAAGAATATTAAAAAAAAAACCTCAAAAAACACCCCCCTCCATTCTTTTCCTGCTGTATCAACATAACCTGATAGCAACCCATTGCTTTGATGAGGTCTGTGTGTTTCCTTTCTGGTTTATGGTATCGTATGATTATAAAGTTGAAACAATAAAAGCAAATCAAAGTCCTTTGATAGCATGAAAACAAAACGTTTGGGGTTTGGCTAAAATGAATTACATTGCTGGAGCTGCACTGAAGTGCTTGGATTTTTAGGACTGCCTTGTGGTGCTTCTAAAAAAAAAAGCTTTACATTAAATTTAGGTAAATTTTAAAACAAACCATCATTTCAAAGAAGAAAAAAAATCCTGATGCTGTGCTTTGAGAAGGCAGAGATAAAAACTTCCCAATTTTCCCATAGAAGAAGAGCATTTCCAATTAGAAGTGTTTCAAGCTGGTTGTCAACGATTTTGGGACATTATCTGACTCTTCAGTTTTCAGCAAATGAGGTTTCTGATTGGAAGGAGCTCACCCATCTGTAGGAGAGTGTCCTATATAGAGGACTAATAATGTTGGCATGAATAATTCATCGATCTTTATTACATCGAAAGGTATGTGTGGAGTGTGATGCACACACAGTCTCATCAAAGAAAGGCATATTCAGTTAAAAATAATCAGTTTGACTCTAGATTTTCAGAGTGTTTGATGGATTAACTCCAGCAAATCAACCTCCAAAGTCGACTTTTGTTTGTCTCTCCCCGATCTGTAGGGAGATTATTAATATCATGTAACATTCAGTTAATAGGTCAGATGTGAGACCTTATTACAGATCAGGGATAAATTGCCTCTCTGGTAGCATATCCCTGACCTTCACAGACTTCAGAGTTCAATATTCAGCCTTCATCCATCCAGCCTTAATTACTGTGTGCAAGAGCATTAGCACCACCACGAAAGGGCCAAGTTCATGCAGCCAGGACCCTGCTTTGCATTGTCTCTCTGCCTGGGAAGGACACAAAAAAGTCTTTGACAGGGTAAGACCTTGGATCTTCTTCAAGTCCAGGTTGTCTTTTAGTTGTTTTTCACCCACAAGTTTGCTCTGGGTTCTGTGGAATTGAGGGATTATGGTACTTTTTGTCTCATTAGTAACCCTGAGAGCTTTCCAAATATTCATTAATTGATCTTGTTGCACTCAGATTTTGGGGGTGCCTTTGCAGGGTATTTTCACCCAGGACAGATTCTCAATGGTTGCGTGAAACAACTGCAGGAGCAGAGCTGGTTCTCTCAAAATCCCACAGATCAGGGAGGATTTGGCTTGTTGAGGGGAGACATCACCATCTGCAGATTTCTCCAGAGGGGCAGGTGCCAATTTCTTCCCTCTGTGACCAGAGACAGGACCCTGGGAACAGCTGGAGCTGGGCCAGGGGAAGTTTAAGTTGGATTTCAGGGCAAGTGGGATTTCCCCCAGAGGGGCTGGCACTGCCCAGGCTCCCCAGGGAATGGGCACAGCCCCACAGAGCTCCAGCAGGGGTTGGACAGCACTGCCAGGGATGCTCAGGGTGGGATGTGGGGGTGCCTGTGCAGAGCCAGGGGCTGCACTGGATGAATCTGCTGGGTCTCTCCCAGCTCAGGAGATTCTGTGATTTGCACAGGAGGGCTGTTGGGCTTTTCCTTTGCTTAGGAGCAGCTGGAATGATTTGTGGTGTTGTCTCTAATTGAGGATGGATGAGACCAGAGGTGGTTGTAAGGCAAGAAATGTGGGTTTGGAGATGGATTTGATGATCCAACCTGCCCCATCCCTGGTCCAGCTGTGTGAACAAAGGGTGCTTGGCAGGTGGCCTCCTAGGTAAAGCTCAGGAGGGTCCCCAAAGAGAACTTCCCTGGAAATGTATCTTTTCAGTTTTACTCAATTCTACTCATTTTGCCGGGAGAAAGTCGATGGCCTTCATTACGAGTCAGAGCAGGTGACATAATTCTCCTTCTGTGCTTTCAGATCTATGAACACATGAACTTAATATTAGCAACACAGATACAAATAGCATTTTAACGCAGTATTTATCACCGCGCCTTCTCAGGAGAAAATCTATCAAAGCTTTAAATCTAAAACTCTCCCATTCTTCTCGAGCAACAAGATCAATTCATTAATATTTGGAAAGCTCTCAGGGTTATTAATCATCTGTTATTATTTTATTTATATACCTCTTAGTAAGAAAAAGTGGACGAACCAAGGCCAGTCTCACTGATTGCAGCTTTTAACTTGTGGCAATGCGATGGGAGAAGGATGGGAACAATTTTATTGGGGGAAAAACATCCTTTGTGCTTGCAATTTGCATGGCAGAGGTAATAAAAGATGCTGCGAGTGATCTAAAGGCTGAGAAAGGTAGCAGGTTAATTATCTTATCATTATGAATTCGCTTTGTAGCCGTGGCCTTAGCAGAGATCATAATGAATTTATTTAGTATTCATGGGGCCACCGTGGCGCCTTCCTTCCACCAGTGTGGGCAGCACCTGTGTTGCCCCAGGGTGGCTGTTTGGGAGCTGGTCCGAGCCTGGGCTGGAGTGGATGGAGCAGAGGAGTTATTAAACCATGCCACAGATCAGCCAGGCAGAGAGGTCAAACCCCCTAAATGAGTTTAGCTCCTTCCCTGGGTCTATCTCAGATGAGTACCCACAGCTTGAAAATAAGTTTGTAATTGACTGATCCAGACAGATGAGTTTGGGAAGAGGTGATTGATGTCAGCAATATATCTGAACGCAATCAGCCTGGCCCAGAATACTAAACTGAGAGCCTTCAGCAGCTCAGAGCTCAGCTCAAACACACTTTGGGTAAGTAGATCGTGCTGCTGGTGTCCAGCCCCAGCCACCACCTCAGGCTTCTGCTTTGTCCTGCCTCAGAAGCAGTGAGGGATCAGGAGTTGCTGAGTCTGTGGTGTTTTATTTGTGTTGAGCTGTGGTTTTGCTCTTCAGGACTTGATGCCTCCAAGTATTTCAGCACACACTTTGTCTTGGTTTGAAGGACAGGTGTTTGCTAAGAAAGGCAGGAGCCTCTTTGAAATGGAGAATGTAAACGCCCTCCCTCCAAATTATTATAATGTTGAAATTAAGGGGCTCTCAGGCAAAATTATGGGAATAGGATTAGCAGTTCTTTACTAGGAAAAATTAAAATAGAAATACAGTATTACAAAAAAACCAAACCCAAAGCACTGCCAGAGTCAGAATCCAAGCTGACACCCGTCAGTCAGTCAGGGTGTTGGCAGCAGTCCCATTCAAT
>JAOTQZ010000948.1:5870725-5882988 GCA_026546895.1 Pogonocichla stellata | reverse complement strand
GGGACTCAATGGCCATTAACAGGAGATATCTCCTGGAGGGAGGATGGGCTGTGGGAAAGATAAAGAACACTGCCCCACCTGGTTTAACAGATGGTGATAGAATACACACTTCTTGTTACATCCTGCATTGCAACCCAAGATACACTTATATTTAAGCTCATGAGTAGTTGGGCTGATCTCAGTGTAATCTGCCTCAGAACCTCAGGAACGGATGAGGACTGTGCTAAATCAGGCCAGAGGCAGGACTGGGAAGTTAAGTTCATGCTGGAAGACTGGAAGCAGTGGGGCCTGCCAGCTCAACATTCACACAGACTTGTGCAGAAGAGCAGCTTTACACACCCTTTGTCCTGGGCAGCCTTTTGCTGATCCATGTGCTTAAATGGCAGAGAGACAAATTCCAGGGTTATCACCGAGGTCCTTTTCAGAAGCAGGAAGTGGAACTGTGTCTTGCATCCAACCTGTGGTGGCTGAGCCTCTGGTCCCCAGGTCCTCAGGGGCTGTCACCCTCACCAGGTCACCAGGTTTGGGAAAAGAAATCTCTGGTGGGATAGCAAAAACAAAGCTTTCTGCTCCCTGGAGGCTGGAAAGGACAAATGGTAATGGTAGAGTGGATAAATAGGAAAATCCATTTTTGGTGCAGAGACATCTCAGACAAAATCATGGTTCAGTTGCTTTGTTGCAAGACCAAAATTAAGTGTTGGTGATTCCTCACCTTGAGGAGCAGCATAAGGAGCCTTTTCCCAGGGTATTTCCTGCCTCATTAGATTAATGGTGCACTCTGGATGAGTGTAAATGTTTGCAGGCTCTGTGAGATCCCTGCCATTCCTGGTTCTGCAGCTGACCAGCTCAGAGCCTGGGATGCACGTGGGGAAGGTCAGGTCTCCAGCCTGGCTCCCTTGGATAAAGCAGCACAGGGCACTACACAGCCACCATGAGGAGGTGTGGAGGTGCCACAGACAGTGTGACATTTCCCTGGAGTTTGTGTTGTTTGGAAACCCCTCGTTTCCCTGTGCTGTGCCACTGGAGCAGCAGGAAGCAGGGAGGGGCAGGCAGGGATCACTGTGGTGAAACACATCTCCGAGCTGCCTTTGCAGGGAACAATCACCCATCCAGCTGCCCTCCCCTCCTGCTCCTCCTCAGGACGGGTCCCTCCTGCCTGTCCTGCCATCTCATGCTCCACAGTGTTTGCCATCACTGCAAGCCCATCCCCACCTAAAGGGGCTGGGGCTCCTTTCATCTCTGCTTCTCTTTGGCTCTTCATTCCTTTGCCTTGTCTTCCTCGCTGGCAGGATATGAAAAAGCCACAGAAATCGAATTCCATTTAAAGGCATCCACCAAGAGAGGATTTTTTTTAATCCTCCTTCCCCTTCTCCTTAAAATGAAGTTTCTTGCACTGCTCATTAGATGATAAGTGAATACAGAAAAACCTTTGAGCAAAGGTAATTCCTGGCGTGTGGAAGAGGGCTCTGGTGATGGCTCCACATTTATGAATGCAAACGAGTCTGGGCGTCCTGTGGGGATGCTTTGTCAGTCCTTTTATCTCTACGACCAAAGTTCAAACTGACTTCCTGAGTCAAGAACCATAAAATTATTCTGCTGAAAGAATTCTCAAATGCCATCAGTGGAGGGGGGAGACCTTCATTTCCCAGCCTCTGAACTGGTCTGTGTATGTGCAGGGGAAATGAAAGAGCCCTTCATTATCAGGGTGCTGTTCAGCCCCGTGCTGCTCTCCTGTAATTGATGGAATGTATTATGCTCCAACAGGGAAGGTCCAAGTGGAAGTCCCTAATAATAATAATAATAATAATAACTCAATGTGCTTCAGTCACCCATTTAATCCCCAGATCTCAAAGTGCTTTTGAAACAATTAACCAAAATCCACAGAAATCCTCATCAAGCCAAGATGTCATTATCACAACGTTTGCCTTTATCACAAATCAAAGGAGCTGTAATTTGAGGGGTGTCCCTCAAGTTGGTGCTCCATCTGAGCACCATCAGCACCCCAAATCCATGGAGTATGGGAACACGGAGAACTCTTAATAAATCGTTTTGTTGGTGCAAATAGGTTGGAATGGAAGTGAGAGGATGCTTTAGGTGCCAGCACAAGCATGGACATGGGCTAAAGCTGCCCAGGTGCCTGGCCATGCTGCTCTGGGGTACTGTGAGGAGTGTTTCCAGGATTAAAGAGCTACAGTTCTGTAGGACTGGGGCCCTTGTATGTGACTTTGGAGCAGTTAATCTCTGGAGCACCATTCCTGTGCACAGAGATGAGTTTCTTTGGGGTGCAAGCACCCCAAAATCAGTCAGAGCTGCTGCATCAGAGGTAAACCCTTTATACAGACTCCACGTTTCAGCTGGGATGGTGTAAAAACACGTGTGCAAACATGGCAGAAGCTGGAGAGATGAAACAGGGGAGCACAGGGCAGGGAAATGACAGCTGAGAATGAGAAATACAACTGGTGTGACTGCTAGCACATCTGTCCCAGTTACCTCCCACCAAGGAGACACAACAAGGCCCCAGTGCCAGCACCATCCCTGTCACAAGCCACTCAACCAAACACTGTCAGCATTCCAGAGGTCTGGATTTCACTGTGACACCAGTTAACAGTACAGTTTACAGGCAGTTTGCTGATTTTTTTTTTCCTGGTGGACTTTAAATTGTATGTCTTTTTTAGTAGCTTTTCCTGCAGAGGCAAACTGCTGCAGTGGGCTGGGGACCAGAACAGCTTCTGATGCCTCTTTAGCTGAGCATCAGAGTGGCAAAGACATCTTTGCCCACCCAGTTGTGATCTAAATCCCACTGGTGCCAGCACAATTCTCAAGCAGCTCCTGAGCACAGATCACCTGGAGCAGATGGAAACTCTCCAGGGGCTAAAAGGAGAGCTCAGGCTCTGTTCCCTTTTAGTCCATGGATATTTTACTGCCAGGGTCCATGTCACAGCCAGCATGGAACAATGCTGGAGGATGCTCCTGTTCCTGTCCAGCCCTCCCTCCAGCTGGTTCCTTCCACTACCTCCCAGCACTGCCTAAAGGTGCAGGACCCTATTTAATTAAGTAATGAGAATTGAATGTGATAGCTACAAGCATCAGCTAATTAAAAGGAGGGGAATTGCAAATGAGAAGTGCCATGAATTCACCGAAAATCAATCAAATTAGAGCATCTCATCATCCCCTCAAATGGGCCTGATCTTCTCCCTCTTTCTTGCTGCCTAACCCTTTGTACCAGCAGATTTTGGTCACTGTTAGGGGAAGGTGTTGCAGAGATATATAATGGGAAAAGGCAGCATTTGGGGCTCCAAAGGCACCCCAATGCTTTTGTGTCTCCTTCCCTCTCTGCAGCTACTGCCTGACTCCTGGCAGGGCCCTGCTTCCTTTAAATCCTCACCAAGGAGCATCACGGCAGCACCACCAGAAGAGGAGGAAGAAAAAAAATCTTGTTTAATCAAAGAGAATATTAAAGCTGAGCTTTTTGTACAGCAACAGGCCTCAGATGGAGAAATCCCCTCTGTCAGCTGGGGGAAGAGCGAGGGAGAGGGAAAGAGATAAAAAAGCATCAGAGTTTTAATTAAAAAGCTGCATCCTGCCTTCGTTTGCAGCTTGTTTCCGGATCCCTTCATTAGGCTTTACCCTTTAAATGCTCGTTATCAAAGTTGTACAAATTCCACTGACTTGGGGTGTGTGCTTGCTTGGAAAAGCCCTTTATGTCTGCAGGGTGGGTTGCTGATGGGATATGGATGGGCCAGCAGCAGAGGGAAGGAGAAGAAGTTGTTGTCTCCCAGGGAAGCATCCCAGCTCCAGGGATTTTCTTCCACTGGTCTCACTGCCAGGCTGGCCAGTGGGCAGCTACAGCCAGGCCATCTCCTCGTGGGGCTGCTTGTGACCTCACAAGAGGCAGAAGGGGGAAGCCAGGTGGGTGATCCTTAAATCCATGTGTGTTGGAAAGAGCTCATTTGGCTGCTGGAGGCTCAGGAGGGCCTGCTAGGGCCTGCAGATCCCACCACACCTTGTCTGACCCAGCAGGAGTATTTCCAGAGGGTTTTAGGTCTGCAGAGTTTGTGCTAAGCATCTTGCCATGAATCTTCCCTAGCTGTGCTCCTGGGATTGAAGGGAGTTCCATGCCTGATCCCTGCAAGCTGCATCAGACGGGGGTTTGGCCAGTGCCACAGTCCCCAAACCCTCTTCTTGTCCAAAGTGCCACAGGACCTTTCAGAGCCACTGGTCTGTGCCTTATTTTCACTTAAAGCATTAATGATCCCTTCCAAATTGGGCTGCTGAACGACACTGTCCTCACCCCAAGGAGACCAGATGCACTCTAGGATCCAGAATTAGGAGAGAGCCTATAACATGGGTGAAGAATCCCCTATAAAATCCCTCATTTGCTGTATTTCCCCCTTGTTGGTGCTCTTTCAGGCCTCTGGCTGTGGTGCTGGGCTGGGAAGGAGGACGTGGCAGCTCGAGCCGGGGTCACAGCCAGGCTGTGTCCGAGCCCAGCCTGAGCAGTGTTAAATGATTAATCCTGGGAAGAGCTGGGAGGCTGGGACACCTGGGCTGGCACTCGCCCGTGCCAAGCTGTCTTGCCTAATCATTAGCAGAGCAGCAGCAGCCAGGGTGCACAAGTTCAGTCCCTGGATGTGTCAAGTCCGTTTCCCTTTCATGCCTGATGCTGGGGACTGAAAACTCGGAGCATCCAGTGTGGCAAGTGACCTTGAGCAGGATTGTCCATCCTGGAGACACCTTCTCCATGCCTTGTGCAGGGTCACTGGGGGACCTGAACCCATTTGTGTTGTCAATGAATGAATCCTGGATGCTGCTTTTGTCCTGTGACAAGATGAGGATGAGATGGGAAAACTCGCTCCCCTCTTTCCACCCAGCCCTCAGACAAAAAGCCCAGCTTGCCACCAGGGTCAAAGCCACCATCACCTTGCAATCCTGCGTTCAGGACCTTTTCCCCTTAAATAAAACCTTCACTACAATGAGCTGCCACCTAGGCAGGTGGCCCTGGTCCCTGGGCTGGGTCCCAGTGGCAGCTGGGGCAGCGAGCTCTGCAGCCAGCTGCTGGGCCTGCCAGCACGTGTTAATTGGGATGTGATGTTCCTCGATGTGACACTGCTGAGGCACAGCAGAACTGGCAGCGTCACTCACCACGGGGAGCAGGGCAGGAATGCCACCTTTAATTAAAGGGAAGCAGTGCTGACAGTGAGGGCTGACAGGCCGTGCCAGCACAGGGACCCCTCACTCCAGACAGGGCCTGGCGTGTTCAGGGTCTGTGGCTGTGGTCCTGCTGCTCCAGAGGGACCATCACTGCCAGCAGCTTCTGCTTGCTGTCTGTCCTGAAGGAAGGGGGAAGCTGATAAGGGGCTGTGGCAGCACTCATATGTGGGTACCTCATTTAGCTCCCAGGTCTGTTGAGCTGCAAGGGTCTGACTTAAACCCACCCTCACCCTCTGCCTTCACACAGAGAGTGATTCTGGCTGTCCCTGGATCCTCTCCCTCGTGCAGGTACAGCCTGACTGACCTGGAAGTGCCCAGGGAGGAAACCTGGGCTGTAGCTCCAGCAGTGCATCTGCTCACAGCTCCTGCCCTCTGCCCAGTTCCTCTCTGCCTGTGCAGGATGACCCCAATGTCCTTTTGGCATGCTGGGGCCATGTCCCCCGTGGCAGGAAGCCAAGCCGTGAGTGTCCCACAGGGCTGGGGTGTGAGACCTGCAAGGGCTGCTGTGCTGTGTGTGTTTGGGGTGGGTCACCTCGTTTCTCACAACCTCAGCAAGATTAATGGGGCCAGCAAAGCTCTGAGGCTGACTGCATAATACATGCAGCAGCTGATCTTTGGGGAAAGCCACTGCCTTAGCCCTGGACTTGGGCCACCTTTTCCAGATTTCAAGCCAAGTTGTTTCTGACTTTACACCAGAAGCATGTTTATTTTTTGTATAACCACAGCCATATAAACCAGGGGAGGATCTGGCTCTTCCCTGGTGCAGCAGTGATACCCTGGGTCTGGTCCTGAGGCAGTCTCTGTCTCCATGGCTCCTGCTGGTGCTGTGCTGCTGCATCAGTGCAAGTTATTTCCCAGTACACTCTGGACTATGCACATGGGCCCTGTTAGGCAGGTGAATGGTGCAGCTCTCACGTCCTTGTTGCTCTATAATTGTCATTGCTCTACAAGGAGCTCTGGATGTATCTCAAGTGGAAATAATAACCCCAGTTTTATGGGAATGTGGAAATATATACCCAGCCTGACTCCATACAAGGGCAGAGCCACCTCCCCCATGCAGCAGTTGTGATTGCTCTCCCCAGCTCCAGGGGAGCTTTTCTTGAGCAAATGGCACATATTCCAATATTCCCATTTCCGCACAATAGGCCTCAGGGAAGAGGCAAAAGGTTTTCAGAGCTGTCAGTGAAGCCTCTGCAGGAGGACTCTCTGCAAGGTGCACCCTTGCCTTGTGTTCCTGTGTCTGGTGTTGGCTCTCCACAGCCATGAGGCCCCTGGGAGGTGTACTCAGTTCTCAGACGATAATCCATGTTTATATGGAAGTAAAGACCCCAGAAGAGACCAGTGCCATGGCTGGGTCAGGATCCGTGCATATCCACAGGGAAACACAGGCTCTGTCTTATGGAGATAATGATCCTAGTGGAAAACACAGCCTCAGGCAGTTTGGAAATGCTTTCCCAGTGTGGTCAGTGGTTAAACCATGTGGTGGAGCCACATTTGGAAGCTCCAAGGGGGAGGTTTCTCCACCCTTTGTAAAGAGCCCTTGGCTCAATCCATCTTGGCTCAGTGCCCTGCCCTGGGTGCCACAGGCATCTCTGGGCTCCACTTTCCCATTGTTGGCCTTGGATTCCCCTGATTACTTGGATTCCTTCCAAAGATACAAAGGGGAGTTTGGTGCTTTGGACCTGATGTGTCCTTCCTGTATTTCCCCCTGGAGCTGCTTCCACCTTCTGGTGTTCCCATCACTACTGGAGTATTTTGGCTCCTTCTGGTGTTCCCATCTCTACTGGAGTATTTTGGCTCTGTATTCCATTTTGGAGCACACCTGGCTCTGTGTCACCTCTCTCCTCCATCCTCTTTCTCACCTTGTCCTGTGCCCCACCACGGTGTCACATCCTGCAAACATCACCATTCCCCTCCTCTCCACTCCAGGATTCAGGGACCAATTTCCATCAGCCAAAAACTAAGGATGGTAGTTGCTTGGATTTCCTTCTTCCATTGCCAATGGATTGAAAATTAAAAAATAAAGGACCCTTGTGTTTCAGGATAGAAAATAAAATGTTGGGGGGAGAGAGAAAAAGTATTTCTCAACATAATGAAAACACAAATGGACAAGATAATTATCTTCATAAGGGCTTGGATCCATGACAATACATCTCATTTTATAAAGCCCATTAGAGTTGGAATTTTATGCAAAACGTTAAAAGAAATCTAAAAATATAAGGCAATAGAGGCAAAGCAATGGGGATTATTAAAGGGGGAGGCGTGTTATATTGGAAGCAATAAACCCTGGAAGAGCCAGGAAAAAAATGTTCTAGTAAAACTGTAATAAATGACTGGGGTTTAATCACTTGGTAAATAACTAAGATATTTCTGCAGGTTTTATATTGTCACTAAAAAAAAATAATCCCCACCCCTTGTACATTAAGGATTCAGCCAAGATGGTTTTTCTGGAGACAGAATCAGGGAAGAGTGTCATTTCAGCAATTCACTTTTTTAAATAATAGTGTATTATTTTCTGCATGGATCCACTTTTCCAACCTCTCCCTTGCTTTTAAGAGATCATTTACCATTAGCTGGGTTTTTCTCCCATTCCCCACTCAGTGTACTCTTGAGTCTTTGAACACACAAAATTATATTATTTCAAGCAATCTTTCCCACCACAGCAAAAAGCAAACACTTTGGGAAACTCCTGGAGGGTCTCATTTTTAATAATGATCCTTCCTGTGCTTGGACCCTAATTGAAGATATTATATGGGTGTTTTAGGAAATAGAAGCACATTTTGTATGGCTTTTTCTTTACCTATTAAATAGCTGGAATTTAAAGAGTTCCTGTTCTTCCACCCCCAAGTTATGGTGCATTATGTTAAAATGAAAATACTTTAATTTAATATCCTCTCTTTTTTTCACAACCACGCCCATGCAGCTGAATGAAACCCAGCTCTCAGTATAATGTTTAAGGAGGTGGGGGAGGAGGTGCCCAAATCCTGAGCCTGCCCCATCACTGGTGCCAGCCCAGCTGGTGCCAATCCTGAGCAAAACCTGCCTGTCCATGCAGCAGGCAGCACCCAGGACAGAATGGTGGCAGAGGTGGCACTGGGGGATGTGGCTCAGTGGCCATGGTGATGTTTGGTCAAAGGTTGCATTTGATCTCAGAGGTTAATTCTGTGATTCTAAACTCCTCACTCGTGGTCTCGTGAGCTTATGGGGCCCTGATGTGACCCCTCCCCTGGCAGAGGGGACACCACCCCTGAGGCACCAGGGACACATGGCTGGGGCTGGGAAATCTGGAAATCTCCCATCCCTTCCAGCAGGACCAACACTCTAGGGGCTCAACCTTCCTGCTGGAGTTTTTAAATCCCCTCGGCACTCAAAGCTTTGCCAGGAGAGCTAGGATCAAATCCCCACCACCACATTTCCTAAGCAATCTATTAATGCAGGAAAACGGTGATGGAGCATCATGGTGAGAAACTCAGAGTGCTGTTCATCAGGGAACCAGCCCCTGGTTCAGCCCTCTGACTCATTCAGTGTCACTCAGAGAGCTGATCCCTGTGCTGTGCATGGATTTAATCCTCCTGGATCCAGCAGTGCTCCCAGGACGTGCACACCAGCTCCACCAGCACGACTGGGAGCTGCAGTGCAGGTTGGTAAATCAGCCAGGAGGTCACCCCAAGTCCTGCTGTGAAGCAAACAGGGGGGTTCCCTCATAGAATCATGGAATCTCCTGCTCTGGAAGGGATCCATGAGCATCATCGAGTCCAGCTTCTGGTCCCAGAAATGACATTTGGTGTAAAGCAAGCAGCTGTTTGCTACAAAATCCCTTTTGATTTATGCTGAAGTGTGGAGCTTCACTCACCCAACTGTGCCAGGGCTTTGCTGAGGTCCTGGCAGGGGGAGGCTGAATTTAAGACCCAACATTTGTGTGCAGCAGACCCAGTCCTTTGTGGCCCCAGGGAAATTTGTGTTAGGCTAAAGAGGGATTACAACATCTTTGAGCATCTCCACACCTCGATTCCCCCTCCTGTTCAGCTGAGCTGGAGCAGCCCTTGCTGCTTGGCCAGTTTGGGGACAGGCACCCCCTGTCCTGCCCCAGAACTGCTCCAGCAGAGAGTGTCCACTCTCCAAAGAGAGCTGGCACACACTTGGTGTGGAGATTGTGCTGTTAAAATGAGTTTGTTTGCCTGAAGTGCATAATAAAGGGGGATTTATGAATGCCAGGCCTTATGGGCTTGGCATCCTCCTCAAATATGAATCCTGCTGCAAGCAGCTGTTAATTTTGGTGGGTGCTGGGACCTGGGGTGGCCTTGGAGATGGGAGCAGGGACTCTCTGGGCTTCTCCACGTGCCCCACATCTGTGAAATGAGGCATTTGCACCGCTGTGCCCATCTGTCCCACACCTGCAGGACATGGATGGGGTCAAGCTGCACCTTCCCATCAGTGGATCCTCCTCTCCCCAGCAGGAAAAGTCCAATCCCCCTGTTTGTGCCAATGTCTGAAAATCCCTGGAGCTGTGTAAATAAGAGAGATAAGCAGCATCTTAAAAAGTTCTGGTCTCATGCAGTTACAGAGAGAAGGCTTTAAAATACAACCCCTTAAAAGCTCGAGGCTCAGACGGGAAATAGAAAGAAACCACTAAAATTTACTTGTTTTATAAATGCCTGTGATTTCCTTTTTTTTTTTTTTTTTTTTTTAAGCTGGTCCCATGAGGTGGGGACATAAATCATGGCTTTATTTGAACGCCTGGGCTGGGAAATGCAGCTTTCTCCTTGGAGCCAGAGAGCAATGGATGCTCTGAGCTTGTAAAGCCCCTTCAAATGGACTTCTCATCTAGCACAGAGCTGCTCCCAGGCCCAGCTCCCAGAGCCTGAATTCCCAGTTCCCTCATTTCCCCAAGCAGCTCGACCCTCTCATTGCCAGCCCCCCTATTTGCAGCAGCTGTTTCCTGTACGGATCTTAGTCTGCAAAAAAAGGGTCTTTGCCCTAAGTAAAAGCAAGTCTTAAAAATAAAATTTGAAGTCCTGAACACAGTTCTATAAAAAAATTTGAACATCAAACCTTCTGTTTACTCCCCAGCTGGCTGGCGAGGGAAATAAATATATAAAGGCCTAAATTAAAATTCCAGGGAAGTCATCCAAAATAAATATGCAATATTTTCCTGAAAAGGACCATAATATTATTTTTATTTTTTGCTCCAAATATGATCAGACTACTTTACATCTTAATAAATGCATAGTTTTGAAGAGAAAATAGTTTTTCTTTGATATGGCAATGATTATTTGATCAAATAAACTATTACAAGTTTTTGGGACTGCATTATGGGGGGAAAATGTTGGCTTCCTTGCAGGATCTGTCTACCTAATAGGCAATGATTGCAAATAAATACTTATATGCTGGAACAAATGGGGAAAAATTAAGTTTATCTGGCATGGAACAGCAGAAAAAATCCAGTAAGATAACAATAAGGGAGTAATGTATAGCTGAGTGTTTGGGAGATAATTGCATTTCAATTGGCTGATGGCAGAGCAGGCTGAAATATTAAGACAGTGTGGCAGAGGAGGGCTCTGTCCTCTCACTCCCACCACAAAAACACCCCTCACCAGCTCCTGCTGGACACTTCTCCTCCTCCAGAGCCAGTGGAATTATTGGTGGCTTCTGATGGCAGCAGTTTCATCTCCATCCCAAACTGTCCCGTGTGCTCCCACTCTCTGCTGGGGAGCCTGGGTGGTTTAGGGGGCTTGTGTCCTCCCTGGGGAGCCAGGGTGGTTTGGGGGGTTTGTGTCATCCCTGGGGAGCCAGGGTGGTTTGGGGGGTTTGTGTCCTCCCTGGGGAGCCAGGGTGGTTTGGGGGGTTTGTGTCATCCCTGGGGAGCCAGGGTGGTTCGGGGGGTTTGTGTCATCCCTGGGGAGCCAGGGTGGTTTGGGGGGTTTGTGGCATCCTTGAGCCGTGGAGTTCCCAGGGATGCTGAGCCAGGGAGTGCCTCAATGTCTCTGGGCAGCCAGGGGATGAGACCAGAGCCAAACCCCGGAGAGCATCCCTTGGAGAGGCCTTGGCTGAGCTCTGGGGCCTGGGCTGCAGGTTCTGGAGGAATGTTGCAGTGATGGATCTCTGCTGCTTTGGTGAGGAGTGGAAGAATGAGGGCGGTTGTGCCAATTGCTCTTGGTGTGCTTTGCTAAAGTGTCCCCAGCTGAGCAAACTGCTGGCTTGCAGCTCCTAAAGGACAGCCAGGAAAGGGGAATGGCTGGGATAGAGCCCCAAAATCATTCATATCACATGCACTGGCATGTTAGAGAAGCAGTCCCTGATCATGGAATATTCTGAGCTGGAGGGGTGACAAAAGGATCATCCAGCCCAGCCCCTGACCCAGCACAGACACCCCCAAATCCCACCCTGTGCATCCCTGGGAGTGCTGCCCAAACACTCCTGGAGCTCTGGCAGCCTCAGGGCTGTGCCCATTCCCTGGCAGTGCCCAGCTCTGGGAAGACCCAACTGGCATTGGACAGCCCAGCAGGTGAGGGGGTCACCCCAGGTGGGCTGTAGGGCTGTCCCCCCCTTACCTCAGGGAAAATACTGGGGGCCACTGAGTTTATTTTCATTGCTTGATCTCCCTGATCAGGTTCTGAAAGCCTGAGCTTGGGGAATCAGCTGTGCCCCTTTGCTGCCACCCCTGTGTGTGCAGTGGGTTGGAGGAGCACCTCACCCCAGTGCTGCCCGTTTACCCAAAATGCTGCCTGTTTGCTGCTGCTGCTCTGTGTGTGTATCTGTGTGTGTGTGTGTTTGTGTGTGTCTGTGTGTCTGTGTGCGTGTGTGTCTGTGTGTCTGTGTCTGTGTCTGTGTGTCTGTATGTGTCTGTGTGTGTGTGTCTGTATGTGTGTCTGTGTCTGTGTGTGTGTGTCTGTGTGTGTCTGTGTGTGTGTGTGTCTCTGTGTCTGTGTGTCTGTGTCTGTGTCTGTGTGTCTGTGTGTGTGTGTTTGTGCGTGTCTGTGTGCGTGTCTCTGTGTGTGTCTGTGTGTGTATCTGTGTGTCTGTGTGTGTGTCTGTGTGTCTGTCTGTGTGTC
>JAOTQZ010000948.1:5823656-5834586 GCA_026546895.1 Pogonocichla stellata | reverse complement strand
AGGCACAGCTTCCCCTCCTGTGAGAGGCACAACTTCCCTTCCTGTGAGAGGCACAACTTCCCTTCCTGTGAGAGGCACAGCTTCCCTTCCTGTGAGAGGCACAACTTCCCTTCCTGTGAGAGGCACAGCTTCCCCTCCTGTGAGAGGCACAGCTTCCCCTCCTGTGAGAGGCACAGCTTCCCCTCCTGCGAGAGGCACAGCTTCCCCTCCTGTGAGAGGCACAACTTCCCCTCCTGTGAGAGGCACAGCTTCCCCTCCTGTGAGAGGCACAACTTCCCTTCCTCTTCCTCGGCAGAGGGGGCTCTGCCCAGTCCACAGCCACATTAAGCAAACATCAAAGGGGCTTTGATCAGCGGGGCTCTGCAGAGCACAGCAGCCCCCGAGGAGCTCTGCAGGTCCGCAGGCAGCACTGGGGACATGGTACCTTAATTTTCTGCACTGTGACACAGGAGAATTTGTTTGAAGAATGAGAGCTCTCTGCCTCTCTGAGATGCACACGGGGAGAGCGCCTGTGCTCGCAGCCTGCTTCTGGAAAAAGCCATGCTCAGATCTCTCTGTTTGTTACCAAGAGTCAAAAGGCCCCATTAACAAATCAAGGCATCAAAGGCCTGTGCCTCCTCAGACTCTGGCACTCTCCTGCTCATAGGGTCGCTTGCTTGCTTCTAAGTAGCAAGATTCCTCAGGCCAGAATTATCTTCCCTACTGAGGGCCATTTCCCATTTCACTTTGCTGCCCACTAAGGGAGAAAGGGATGAAAGAGTCCTGTTGTGGGAACACACTGCTGTGGAGGAAGATGCAGCTCATTCCCTCCTTTGGAACAGAGGAGTGCTTGAGGACAGGCAAGGGAATGGATGCTGGCCCTCCTGTCTTTAGATGCAATCTTGGGGCCCAGCCAAGCTTGGCTCTGTGAGTCTGACCAGACTTCAGCTGTGTGCCCACCTTCCTGGAGCTTTTCCTGAAGGGTGTCTCCAGCAGGATTTGCTCCCTGCAGCAGCCCCAGGTGCCTGCTCCTGTCCCCAGCCCAGTCTAACCCCACACTCTCTTCTCTTGCAGAACTGGGGCTCCCAGGAAGAGGATGCTGCCTAGTCCTGGGGTTCATGTACAAGGAGAAGTACCGCAGGATGACTGAAGGTGAGCAGCTCCCTCACCTTCTCCTCTTCCTCTTTGGCAATCTCATTGTGCTAAGGATCATCTCATCTATAAGGATGGGCTGGGTTCTTGTTCCCACCCAGGACAAAATCCTGCTTCCCCTTTGATCTCTGGAACATCTTAGAGGGCATGCATGTGGGGAGCCCCTTCTGTGTGAAGCTGCAAGAGAAGAGCAGGAGTTTGTAGTTCCATACATCCAAAACTCACTGTCTTTTCCTACAGAAAGGATTTGTCACACAGGAAGCTCTTGCAGCAATTGCTGCATCTTCTCTTCTTATCCTAGTTGGTGGCAGTGGTCACCATGACACTTCCAGAACCCCAGTTCCCAGTGCCTTTGAACCTTGCAGAGTCATCCTTACATTGCTCTTCAAACTTCTGCTAAAATGTCCCTATTTGATATTCCAGTCATTCCCCAAGTACTTTATGAGCATTGATTAATCCATAGAAATATCATAAATAATTATGAAGCATAATAACTAAACAAAAACTATTTATGCTCAGAAGAACTGGCATCCTCGCTTCTGGTAGCTTCCTTTCCTGGAGCCAGCCCTGGTGCAGCCTCTTCTGATTAATGTAGGATGAGAGAAGGAAACCCAGAGCCCTGTGAGATGGGAGGGTCTCCAGGATGTGTCACAGAGAGTTTGGTTTCTGTGAGGTCACTCTGGGAATTGGAAACTTGACCCAAGCGTGTTTTTAACCCTTTTTAGGGACTCTGATTGGAAATAATTGGGACCAAGGGTGTGAGCTTTTGCCCTACTGCACTTCCTTTTCTGGAAACATCCAAGGTCGTGCTGGACAGTGCTCTGAGCAACCTGATCTAGAGGAAGGTCTCCCTGCTCACCTCAGGGGGATTGGGTCACCCTGAAAGGTCCCTTCTAACCCAAACTATTGCATGATTCTTTTTCCCTGCGTGGGATGGAGTTCTGGCAGCAGTTAGCCATGGGGGTGTCTGCTCCTGCAGGAAGCCTTTTTCCATGAGAGTAAAAGGTGAGGTTTTTTTCCATGGAGTAAAACTCTCATAGATGCAAGTTTATGGCTCAAATATCAGTTAGAATATCAAAGGTTCCTTCAGGTTCCCAGGAGCCCTGATACAGAGTTGATAACATGGGGAAAGTACTTCACAAGACTTCACCTCGTGCTTGTTAATTACCACACACTCTTTAAACATTGATTAGAGGATGTTTTTAATGGGAAGGGGCTGCCCATGGGACACGAGTGCTGTGAGAAGGTGCAGCCTCCCTCTCGGTGCCTTCCTGTCCCTCCAGCCTCTTGGACAGGCTGTGCCCAGAGCCTGGGGATGCTCAGAGGGGGTTGGAGAGCTGGCAGCACCCTGGGCATCCTGCCAGTCCTTTGGGATTGCTCTGTCCCCTGATGGATTCAGAGCCTGCGTCAGTGAGCCCCTTCTCCGGCTGAGCAGGGCTTTGTGTGGAGAGAACAAAGACACATGAAAGGCCAAAAGTAAAGCTTTTGTGAGGGAAAGGGAACAAAGTGTTCCTGCCTGACATGCAGCCAGTTTCTGGCCCCTGCAGGCTGCAGGGCCATTATGTTCAAAGGTACAATCTGCCAAAAACAAAAGTCAGGGGGATTTCCATGGCTACAAAGACCACCTAGGACTTGTGTTTTCATTAGAAGCAGTTACAGATGACAATTGCAGACATCCAGCTTCCCTGGGTTTTGGTGGATTGCAGTCAGATCCATACTGTATGGTGTGTGAGCTGGGCTGGGGTCAGATGTCTGGGCATCTATAGGAAATTCCTGCCCAAGGTGCCTGAGCCAGACTCTTTGGGCCAGTTCCCCTGTCAGGGTGAGGAGAGAGAGCAGCTCCCCTTTTGTATTTGTGCCAAGTGAGAGCTTTTTCTCCCTTTAAAAAGAGGCTGAAGAGCAGCCCTATTAATAATGACAAGGGAGCTGAAGGAATTGAAGGCACAGGAAGGCAATGGGCAGTGGGATAAGATGAGGTGTGGGGTCTCCATCCCAGAGGAAACAGATAATTACAGGGACCATTAGAACCTTCCTGTCATTTACTGGAGACATCTACAATGGCTTGGAGGTAGATAAGCACAAGAGGAGCTGGAAGCCTTGACAGTGTGGAAGAATCATTTACTGATGGGAAATAATTTCTTAGGTTGGATGTTGGGAAAAGGTTCTTCCCCCAGAGGGTATGCCCAGGAAATGCAAACAGCCCCAAGGCTGCCAGAGCTGCAGGAGGGTTTGCACACCTCTCAGGCACAGAGTGGGAATGTTGGGGTGTCTGTGCAGGGCCAGGAGTGGGACTGGATGATCTTTGTGGGTCACTCACACCTCAGGATATCCTGTGGTTCTGTAACATGGTGTTTTTGGCTGTCCCCACAGAGAAGATCCAGTGTGGATGCTCACAGATCAGTGTGGCAACCTCTCCCAGAGGGGTGAAATAGGTGTCGGTAGAGATGCCCAGCAAGGGTCTTTGGTGGCATCATGTGTTTGTTAACCAGCTGGCAAGGGATGATGTCCACTAGCACAGCTGGCTGCAGATGTGGCTCTTCCAGCTGAGCTGGGCACCAGATGAGGAGCCAAGATCAGTGTCCATGGATGTGCCTCTGCCCACATCCATCAGTCCCTCATCTCAATCTCTGTGCAGGGATCAGACAGCTCCAGGTGCGGTGCTGGAGCCTCTCCCAGCTGTCAGGCAGCACGTGATGGGCACAGCAAACCCAGTCTGGGCACTGTCCTTGCACTGCTGTGCTGTATCAGGTGTGACCACTTCTCACTTTGTAAAGCCCTCAGCAGGAAAAGTCTGGATTTGGGGGTGGAATTTGGCTGGGGAGCAGGAAGGCACAGCTCCAGCGTGGCTGCTCTGCTCTCCTCTGATTAATGATGGGCTGTCTCGTGCTGGGCCCGAGTTCTGCTGTGCTCTGGGAGCTGTGGGGTGCACTGGAGCTGGTGACAGCTGCAGACAGAGGGAGAGGGAGAGCTGTCTGCAATGACGGCCGCGCAATAAAGACGCTTTGGAGTTAATCCTCCACCATCTGTCTTCATTCTGCTAATAACCCACTCAATCAGCTGCTGCCGACTGTTTGTTAACATTCAGAAACAGATACATAATCAGGAGGAGCGTGCTGGGAGCTCAGGAGGGGCTGGATTGCTCCCTGGGAATGGCTCTCCCAGGCCATGGGGGTGCAGCAGTGGGAGCCACTGGATGTCCCCAGGCAGGGGCAGTGCAAGGGAGGTGCTGCTGGGCTGGACGTGGTGCTGGGCTGGCAGTGAGCTCAGTTACCCTGCTTCTCCCAGGGCTTCAAGGTGATTTTGGAGTAGAAAGGTGTTTTCTAGGAGGTGGGTCACCTTAGCCCCCCATGAAAAAGGATTTTGAGCTACTCTGAAAATTTGGGCTTGTTCTTCTATTCCCACTTCTCCTTCCTCTTGCAGTTCTCTCCCCAAGGGGTGTGCTGGAATATCTCTCTGCTCACCCATCCCTCCCTGTCCATACCTGCAGGTCCCAAGCTGGGCTCTGCTCCGCAGTGGTCCAAGGCAGGAATTCAGATGCTGCTCCTGCAATTTTACTTCTTGTCTCCTGCTTTGACTACTTGCCAGCTCTAACTTGAGTCATTAGCAAGCGTCGCTGCAGCAATTATGGCACTTTTTGGCTGCCATTCATAAAGCTACTAACGGGAACGATTAAGCACTGAGAGGTGTCAGCCTTCACCTCCACCACCTGTTCCTGCTGGGGGGTGCCTCCAACAAGGTCCCTCCACGCAGGGCAGTGGGGCAGGGCAGCTCCCTGCCCTCCTCTGACCTCCCCTTCCAGACTCTTTGCTGGCTCTCATACGGGCAGGGCAGGTGGCATCTCCACGGGATGGACACAGCTCTTGGAGGATGAGGGGTAGGTTTCACCTGGTGCCCAGCACAGAGCAGGAAAAGGGACAGACAGATTTGGTGCAGCATCTTCCTCCTGGAGCAGTGAGTGGTTAATGATCTGTGCTCAGGGAAGGACAAACCCTCCTCTTCAGAGGGATGCAAGCTGTGCCTGCTGTGCCAGGAGAAGGTTGTGCTGCAGTTATCTCTGGCAGCAGCCGCTCTCCGTTGGTGTCAGGGCTGGACTGTGCGCTCAAGGTGTCTCCACTCACTGCACAAAGCCCAGCAGATCCTGTGCTGCAGAGCTGCAGCTCCACATGGCAGCCACAGCTCTGCCTTCTGTGCAAGAGGGAGAGCTTGGCAGATCATCTCTGCTGGGTAAGGGCTGCAGAAATGGGCTCAGGGAAGGGCTGCCCACATCAAAGGGGCACCACTTTTCTTTAAAGCCATGTGGGGAACTTGGGCAGCATAAGACAAATCTTCAGTTTGGGGAGGGTGAAGAGTGAGACCTTGAAAGTTTTGCAGTCTGAGCTTCAATCTCACCTTGACTGTTCTGTTCTGAAGGTTTGGGATCTTATTTGAAGGCACTGGGACTAATGGAGAGCTCTGTTGTTTTATTCATAGAATCCCAAAATGTTAAAGGTTGGGAGGGACCTTAAAAATTATCTGGTCCAAACTTCTCCCTGCCATGTTCAGGGAGACTTCCCACTAGACTCAGGTTCTCAAGGACTTGTCCAGCCTGACCTTGGAGACACTTCCAGGGATGGAACCTCCTGGGAAACCTGTGCCAGTATCTCTCCACCTCCACAGTGAAGAATTTCTTCCTGACATCTGGTCTAAATTTCCATTTGTACCCATTCTCCCATGTCCCATCACTACAGCTCCTGACAGAGTCCCTCTCCAGCTTCCCTGTGGCTCTTTCAGATACTGGAAGGTGCTGTAAGGTCTCCACACAACCCAGTCTTCTCCAGGAAGGTGCTCCCATCCTTTTGCCAAGTTCATGGACTTACTCCAACAGCAAGTTGTTGGGGGAAGGGGGAGATGGGAAAGATGGGATTCATCCACATACCTCAGACATGGGACAGGGGTGAGTTGGCCCAGGGACAGTGGTGGCCTAAATGGAAGGAGAGCCAGCAGCCTGCTCTGTTTGGGATGATTCCTGCATCCATGCAGCACTCAGACTGCAGCTTCTACAGATCAGAGAACCATGGAGTCATACAGTGGTTTGGGCCGGAGGGAACCCTCAGGATCACCTAATTCCAGCCTCTGGAAGGTTGATTCTGCCTGCAGAGCTGGGCAGCTGCCAGCCCCTGCTCGTGTTCCCAGCTCTGGCTTCACCTCATGACCTGTGATCACCACAGCTCCACGTGGGGCTTTGTCCTGAGCTTCAGGGTGGCTCCTGATGCAGCAAGGTTTTGGTGCTGCCAGACATGGGGAGAGAATTGTGTGTGCAGATGAAAGCTGGGTTTATGGCTTGTAATTATCTCGTAGCCATCCTTAGAATAATTATAGCTCGTCCATTATTAATAACTGGAATTCCAGTCCTTGTCATAGATCACAAAATGGAGAGGAAGCTCAACCCGGGCTTTGCATAATGTACCTTGGCCTAAATTGAATAATTGGTAAAATGGTGAAAATCGTTCGTTTTTCCCCCATTCCTTGGTGCTGGAATTAGTGAGATATTAGTGCAATTAGCCAGTGCTTCCATTTGAGGCTGCAATCACTTGGTTTGTAATTTAGAATAAATGTAAAAGCCTACTTATGCTTCCAAACGGGTTATTTGTCCTGTTTAAAAGTATCTAATGGGGTGGCTGTCATCTAAGCAAGATACATTTGACCCATTTCAATTTGTTTCCCTTTTAATCTGCTATCTGTTTTCCTGGATCTTTTTTTAATAAAAACATAAAGAGGAAGTGGGCGAGAGAGACCAAAGAGGGAGAGAATAGAGGCATTATAGATCTGGAGTTTATCATAAGCCAAAGTAACTTGAAATCAAGGCTGTTAAACTGCAGAAAGCAATAAAAAGAAAACACTATTTGGAATCGTTTAAAGGGCCGAGTGCCTTGTCAATGAAAGGTTGCTCTATTTGACTGCTTCTTAATAGCTTCTCTGAGGCAATCTGCAGGAACAGGCTGCAGCTCCTTCTGCAGCAGCTCTGCTGCAGGGCAGGGTTGGGTCCCTGGGGAGCTGGGCAGCAGTGCTGAGGTGGGGAAATGCAATACCAGGGAGGACAAGGAGGAAAGGAGAGGGATTTAAACACCAAACTGGGTTAGTTTTAAAGCATGTCACAAATACTGAAATCCGGGATAGTGTGGTGGGCACAGAGCGTGGATGTGTTGCTGCTTGTAGGGCTGTGGGCAGATCTGTGCCCAGGTCAGTCACAGAATCACAGAGTCATGGAATGGTTTAGCTTGAAAGGGACCTCAATGTCCATCTCATTGCACCCCTGCCATGGCAGGGACACCTCCCACTATCCCAGGTGGTTCCAAATCCCTTCCAGCCTGGCCTTGGGCACTGCCAGGGATCCAGGGGCAGCCACAGCTGCTCTGGGCACCCTGTACCAGGGCCTGCCCACCCTCCCAGGGAACAATTCCTTCCCAATATCCCATCTATCCCTGCCCTGTGGCACTGGGAAGCCATTCCCTGTGTCCTGTCCCTCCATCCCTTGCCCAAAATCTCTCTCCATGTTTCTTGTCAACCCCTTCAGGCACTGGAAAGCACTGTTAGGTCACCCCAGAACTTTTCATCTCCAGGCTGAACAATCTCAGCTCTCCCAACCTTTCCCTATCGTCTCCATGGCCTCCCCTGGACTCATTCCAACAGCTCCATGTCCTTCCTGTGCTGGGGACCCCAGTTCATTCCCACCTGGAAGGCTGCAGGATCATCACCTGGCTCAAGCTGCCCTCACTTCCATGGATCCTAAAGGATCCTAAAAGCACCAACTGTGCTTTCCCCACATGCAGGTGATTGTGCCTTAAGGGTGAATTAGTGACATACTCCTTGCTTCATAATTCCAGAATATTCCTATAAAATGTTTGTCATTTATACATGAATCACAGGTAGAATGGCAAATTTAGGAAACCCCTGACAAGAAGCCTACAAAAAAAAAATTAAGAACTTCTACAAAGGACTTAATTACAGGCTGGACTTTTGACAGTTGGATATCTTAATTTTAAAAAATTATAATTGTTCTGTTTGCAAACCAACTGGAGAAACTTCTTACAAGATTATCAGTGAAGACAATATATTTGGAGATTAATTCATGTCCTTAGAGGAAACTGTAGTGCTGAAGGAGCACAGGGGAAAAAGCAAAACATGGAAGAAGTCTGTTCTGTTGCCTGACTAGAGTTGTGTCCTTCACTTCTCCTGAGATTAAATTTGATCTTGACAGTCAGTTCTGGGATGAAGGAATTTGTTGCCCTGCCATGCAAAGAAAGCAGTGAGGAGTTCTGACTGCTGCAGTCCAGTTTTTATAAAATGGGAAGCTAAAATCACAGCTTGATCCAAGCCAGCAGTAAATTTCAACAGCTTTAGCTTGCAAGAAAAATAATACCCATTTTAATGAACTTGATAAAAATAGTTTTATGGCAGAAGATGAGTGATAAGCCTCAAAACAGACATGTAGGTGAGTACAGGTCAGTGAAGTCAATACTTACTATGAAAAAAGCCACTTTATTATTAAATTATCAGTCTAACTTTGATAAAATACAACCATTAGCACCTCTCTATTTATCCTAAGGTTGTTTAGGTCCTTTTCCCAACAAGAGTCTATTTTCTCTCCAACTTCTACTTTTTCTTTGTAAAATCTTAATATAGGATGTGTTTAGAACATCAAAGAGCTCTTAACAACAAGGCTTTTCCAGGAAGGGATCATAGAATTGTTTAGGTTGGAAAAGGCCTTAAGATGATCAAGTCTGACCATTAATTACTGTCACCTATTTGCAAAGTCATTTTTCCTACATGGCTGGATTTGCCTCTGAATTACTTTTAAATGGAATCTGTTTTAAATTAAATTCTCTTTCTTAATTTCCATCTAATTCTGTAGGCATTATGCAGATCAGTGGTCCCCCAAGATAGAGATGCCCTGTGCAGGGAGGATAAATAGGAATCAAGGTTTGCCCACAGGTCTCACAAATCCCCCTGGCTTTCCAGAGGGCTGGATTCATCTTTCCAATTCCTTTAGAAAAAAACCCCCTGCATTTCCAAATAGAGAAATACCAGGTGAATGCAATCAGCTGAGACAGTTGAGGATGGAACCAGGACTCAGGAATTATCTGGGATTCATATGCCAGTTCTATGATCTAAAATTTTCTCAATGAAGAAACTTGGCTAACTTCAAAAGGATGAGGAGCTGTGTCAGGGAGGTTCAGGCTGGAGATCAGGGAAAGGTTCTTCCTCCAGAGGGTGCTTAGAGAAGCTGTGGCTGCTCCTGGATCCCTGGAAGTGTTTAAGGCCAGGTTGGACTTGGTTGGTTCACTTTCCCCAGCTGCCAGGGCAAAATCTCCAGATCCAGTTTGGTACAAATCACCACTTTAATGCTGAGTGATGTGTCATGTTGAGAAATCAGCTCTGCCAAGACATTTTGAGGCTAAAAAAGCCTTGCTGTACTGAATGGGGGTCATTAGGAAGGTGGGCTGACCTCCTGGAGCGTCCTGCCAACCCCTGCAATCTGGCACATCCCCTAACCACCCCTCACCTGTACTCAAGCTGCACAAACTTAGCACAAATTCCCTGTGCTGCCTCTTCAGAGCTGTTAATCAGTGCCATGCCTTGCTCCTTGTTTTTTCCAACACAATCATGGTGCATCCTGTATTTGCTTGATCCACTTGGGGATCTGGCTGGTGCTGAAACCCTCAGTTGCTCCTTTTGAAGTCGATTTTATCCTTTCTGCCCCATGTGTGGTTTTTCCTGTGCTGTAAGGGCTGGATTTCCAAACAGACATTGCGGAGCCTGGCTTGTCCAACAACATTTTTAACGAGGGTTTCCAAATGTTTCAGGCAGGAAGACCTAAATGTTAATGCTCCTAGGAAAACAAGGAACTTGAACCACTGCTGCTGATCGGTTCATGATTTCCAGAGGTGCTGCAGCTCCTCAGATAAGGCTTTTTGTTCAGCAGTAATTCAAGTTTATCTGTGTGCATCACTAAGACTGTGAGAAAGCGTCTTTGTAGCTGTCATGTCCAAAGATGAGCATGAAGATCCCATGGAATAATTTATTCCTGTTGTTTGCAAAGTGTGGGAGACAAGGAAAAGAGATGAAGTCCAGGAAGAGAAAATTGGGGTGTTTCTGTAAGGCTGACAGAGGTGATTGAGCTGGTGGTGTAAAATGGGAGTAGCAAAACAAGTGGGCTGGCAGCTGCCAAAAGCAATTTACCTTGCTGACCAATATCCCCATAGCTGCATTGCCATTCAACAGCCTGCACACTCCTGATCTCCCCAGTCTCCAGCTTTGCCCTGGATTTATTTCTGTTGGTGCCTAAAATCTGGCTTTGCACAGCTACTTGTGACTAAAGGTAATGGCAGCTCCATCCTGGCTCCCAGATCTGCGGGAATGCACAGACTCCTGCCCCTCCCCACAGTGCTGGTGGGATGGCTCTGAGATCCCCTGGGATTTTCCCAAGCCACTCTGGTAGGGATGGGTATCAGATAAATATCAAACCCTGAGAGGACACTGTAAGCCTGGCGGTCAGGACACACAACAGGTGAGAGCCTTCAGTCTGATCCAGAGGACACAGATGAAGGCCAGATGTGTCCACATCTGCCAGGCAGGAGGCCACCTCTGCACTATTCTGGGATTCCCACTATAGGACACTGAGGGGCTGGAGCAGATCCAGGGAAGAGAGTGGAGCTGGGGAAGGGGCTGGAGCCCCAGGAGCAGCTGAGGGAGCTGGGAAAGGGGCTCAGCCTGGAGAAAAGGAGGCTCAGGGGGGACCTTGTGGCTCTGCACAACTCCC